>LPNX010100778.1:156957-284832 GCA_001517045.1 Pseudotsuga menziesii | reverse complement strand
TATAAACCTTAAAGAAACTGAGCAATTGTAGACATATTCCCCAATCAAATAGATTGAACACAATGTAGGCAGGGATATACATTTACTTGTGCAATTTTACAAATCGCATTTTGAAAAAAAAAAATTTGTTTTTAATTTTTGTCATCAAGTAAATGAAATGCACAATTAATTTATTAATGTCATTTAAAATGTAAACTTTTTGAAAGCCCTTCATCAATGAAGGGCTGCATGAATATATAACCTTCAATATGAAATTAAGACCAGCCCTTCAATCTTGATCCCTGGATATGATGTATCCATACACTTGCTTTGATAAACTATTTATGACAGAAATTTGAACAAACCAGCAACGCTACAGATCCCTTGTCCATGTGCAGAAACTGCCAAATATGATGATGTTGGTGACGATGGATATGAACTTGTATCTCTGTTATGTTTCGGTTCATTTAATTAATGTAAACTTACTCTGTTTCTTTTTATTCAATTTGTTGTGCCTCTTCCTTGCTTGGAGGTTGCCAGATGGATTTACTTGTTATGTTATAATAACAATCTCTACACCAGCCTTTTTTGTTCAGTAATTTATGGTAACAAATATGGGTGTTTGAACTAAGGGTCCTATTATGTACAAATAGCCCCAGAATTTACCTACCTATTGTTTTGGACTTAATAGAATTGGGAATGACTGTTTATGATTTTCATATGTAGGTAATGGATACATGGCTTGCTTATGCACCAGTGAAAAATAATCCAGAAGATCCTACCAAGGTAGATCTCTTCTCATCTGTGAATCTTGTGAGGAAATGTTCTTGTATTGTGTGTTGATTTAAACAGGCAATCCCATAGGTTTTCTCATGTTTTGTTCTGATGGCTGAAATATACTTTTTTTTCTGTGGAAATTCATCAACCTAGGTAGTATTGTCAACTAGGCAGATTCCTTTTCAAAACAGTAATGTAGTCAGGTTGTTTACTTGAAACAACCATCTTCATCATAAATAAGAGATAATGGGATTTTTTTAAAATGCTAGACATGATCAAAAGTAAAGCATCAGACCAAAATACATGAAAATCTAAATGCCATATAGTAGAGGTATGAGCAGGGGTAGTTAACATAAGGATGACCTGGATGAGTGCATTGTATCCCTTAGCCATGGAACCTAAGAAAAACATACTTCTTGTTCTTAAATTTTATCAGTAGCTGTTATGGCCAATTAACTTTTGGCATTCTCTAGTGTGGATTTTGTAAATTAGGCAGTTTTCCTCTGTTTCTTGAAGGTAAAATGTAAGCATATATGCTTTGAACAATTGCTACTTTGGGCATAAATTTACAAACCAATAATCCTAAGAATGAAGATAAGAGAGAGAATTAAAATACTAGACATGATCAAAAGTAAAACATCAGACCAAAAGGAATGGAAATATAAATGCCATACAGTAGAGGTATGACCAGGGGTACTTAACATTAAGGATGACCTGGATGAGTGCATCATATCACTTAGCCATGGAACTGAGGAAAAACATAATCCTAGTTCTTAAATTCTATCATTAGCTGTTATGGCCAATTAACTTTCGGCATTCTCTACTGTGGATTTTGTAAATTAGGCAGTTTTCGTCTGTTTCTTGAGGGTAAAATGTAAGCAACTTGATTAGACATTACAAACAGTACTGATGGTGCAGATAAAATGCCTTTCCGAATCACAAAGAATGCAAATTCTGGAAATGAATGTGACTTTCACAAGGAAAGTACACAAAATGTCGTGTAAAAATTATTAAAAAAACAATTTATATAAATTTAAACCAAAAAAATCCCTTCATCAGATCAAAATAAAACTCAGTAACTAATAACTCTTTCAAATCTCACTTTTTCTGTCAATACAAGATACGCTAAACCACTGAATTGACTGCCTTTCCAAGCCATGCCAATGTGCCACTTCACCAGCCTTCCATTTTTCTAACCCAGCCAGAACTTCCTCGTCCATATTAGTAATGTTTAGCTTTGAATTTTTATCTTTGTTCCTTGGGAGCTCCAATTCACCATTGAGCTTTAATCCAACCTCCGTGATTGATTTATTTGGCTTTCCATTCACTTTTGGAGAAGGAACCAACTGGTTTCGAATTGGGTGGAGATTATTGTACATTGATTTTATCACAATGGATTCTTTGGCATCCAAAAATGCCCATATATTTTTTTTTAAAACCTACAGAAAGCGTCGCTATATCAACGGCCTGCCGTGGAACGTTGCGACGTCTTACCGTTGATATAGCGACGGATTACCGTCGATATAGCGACGTCTCTCCGTCGATATAGCGACGGCTTACCGTCACAGGTATTGGGGTTTGTCATTTTCATTTTAGGAATTGCCGTCGCAATTGCGACATCTTCCCGTCGCTATAGAGACGGCCCACCCATGGAAATATACACACAGCAAAATAGAACATCGTCGCTCTTGCCACGCAATTAACGGGTCGTCGCTATTGCGACGAAATAGTTTCCATGGGAAGAAAAACACTTAGACGTGGCAATATACACGCTTCTCCGTGGATATTGCCACGTTTTTTCCGTGGAAAAATTGATCACTTGTACTAGTGGGACATTACAGTTCCAGAGTAAAAGTTCTCTCTTGTCGAGAATATGTTATGGTTCCACTTGTAATTCTCCTTTAGGTTCCACCTGTATAACATTGCGTTCAATCACATGAGTAACATCATGAACGTATTTCTTTAAAATTGAAACATGAAAAACATTATGTACTTTATATTGTAGGTAGTAATGCTAATTGATATGACACCGGTCTATTTTTTTCTAAAATTTGAAATGGTCCACAATACCCAAGTGCCAATTTTGAGTATTTTCCCAATCATAAGGAACTTTTTTTGGGTTTCACCTTTACATAAACATGATCTCCTACCTTGAATGCTCGTAGAGTTCTTTTTAAGTAGGCACAACTTTTTTTTCTCTTGAGCAACCTTCAAATTATGTTGTACCTATTTCAATGTTAGTTCCATAACTTTCAATATTTTGAGTCCTAACATTAATCTCTCGATGAGATTTCCCCAAGAAATTGGGGTATTACAGTTTCATCCATACAATATATCAAATGTGACTTAATCCAGCTAAATCTTGAAAATGATTATTATATGCAAGATCTAGTAGATGCAAACAATCTTCCCACTTACTGGGTTTATCCATTACGTACATTCTAAGCATGTCTTCCAAAATTTGATTTACCCTTTCTGTTTGTCCATCGGTTTGAGGATGATATGCGGTTCTAAAATTTAATTGCGTGCCAAAACCTTTAAATAAAGACTTCCAAAAATTTCCGGTAAATTTTGCATCTCGGTCAGAAATTACTATTTTAGGTACACCATGCAGTCTGAAAATTTCCTTCATAAAAATATCAACAATATTAATAGCCTTATGTAGATTACTGGAATAAAGTGGGATACCTTACTAAGTTTATCTACCATGACCATGATTGACTCGGTTTGCTTAACATTTTTAGGTAACCAAGTTATGAAATCCATACTGATAATTTCCCATTTCCATTACGAAATATGTAATGGTTGTAACAATCCGGTTGGATGTTGATGTTCAGATTTTACCTGTTGACATTCAATACGTCGAGCTAAATATTATGCTACTTCTTTCTTCATATTAGGCCAGAAGAAATCCTTCCTTGTCATGGTAATCATTTTCTGGTATCCAGGACATTCCGATTAAGGTATTTTATGCAATACATCTGAATTAGGTATGTATAATATTATTTTGTGTAATAATAACCTTTTTCATTCAGTCTAAAATATGTTTTTACTCAATTTTCTTCATTCTTTACGGCCTTCTCTTTTAACTTCTAGTAATCTTTATCAAATTTTTCTGCACTTTTAATCTTATCCTCTAAATTTGTTTCATATTTTCTTCTTGTAGTTGCATATAATGCATTGATGTGACAACCTAGAGCATCTTCCACCTTATTATATTTTCCTTTTATATGTTTTCTTTCAAAATTGTATTCTCTTATAAATTATAACCACCTAGCTTGTCTAGCATTAGGATTCTATTGATTGAATAAGTATTTTAAACTTATATTATCAGACATTAATAAAAATCTCCTTCATATGAGACAGTGTCGTCATATTTGAAGTGCATGAATGATTGCAGCTACCTCTAGATCATGAGTAGAATAATTCTTTCCGTGTTCCTTTAGCTTCCTAGACTCATAGGCTACAACATAGTTTTCATGGATTAATACTCCACCTAAACCTTCTTTGTATACGTCCATACATACAACAAAATATTTGTGTGGATCAACAATTTTTAGAATAGGGGATGTTATTAGCAAGTGTTTTAATTTATCAAAAATTTCCTCGCATTTTTCGTTCCAATCAAATTTATTACCTTTCTTCTGTAATGAAGTTATAGGCTATGCTATTTTTTAAAATCCTTCAATGAATTTACGATAATAGATGGTAATCCCCATAAAATATCTTATATCAGTTACGTTCTTAGGAATAGGAAATTATGTGATAACTTTTATTTTATCGGGATCTATAGATATTCCATCCTTAGACACCACATATCCTAGATATTAAATTCTATCTTTGAAAAAGTCACACTTGCGAAACTTGGCAAATAACTGTTGTTGTCTTAACACTTGCAGGATTATTTTTAAGTGTTCTTCATGTTCTTGTTTATTTTTAGAATAGATTAATATGTCATCAATAAAGATGAATACAAATTTATCTAAATATTTACTTAATATATTGTTCATTAAACACATAAAGGCTATTGGGGAATTTGGTAACCCAAATGGAATTAAAACAAACTCATAATGATCATATCTAGTTCTAAAATCATTA
Source organism: Pseudotsuga menziesii (assembly GCA_001517045.1). Classification (NCBI taxonomy): domain Eukaryota; kingdom Viridiplantae; phylum Streptophyta; class Pinopsida; order Pinales; family Pinaceae; genus Pseudotsuga; species Pseudotsuga menziesii. The sequence goes on along the minus strand of LPNX010100778.1, from coordinate 279,978 downwards.
TTGAAGATATCTTCGTCTTTAATCAGTACTTGATGCTATTCAAATCTCAAGTCTATTTTTTAAACATTGTTTCCTTTCAAAACTAATCAAATAGATTGTCAATACGAGGAAGAGGATATCGATTTTTAATTGTCATTTTACTTAGTTGTCTATAATATATACATAATCGTAAGGTACCATCATTTTTCTTTACAAACAAAACTAGTGCTCCCCAAGGGGAAACAATGGGCTGAATGTATTTTTTATCACTTGTTGACAGGGGTTTTGGTAAGTGAGTTGTGCAGCGTCATGGTAGCTACGCAAGCTCACGCGACACCATGCAAGGCCAGATCAGCGCGATGGATGAAAAAATAACTGATTTGAATATTTAATATATTATTTGACCAAGTTTTTTTGCCTTAGGTCATGAGCGGTTAGAAGTTAGTTAGAAGTGGACCTTCAATGTAAAGGCACAAGCCTATATATAGAGCTTGTTTTGTAGTTGTAAAGGAGATCAAAGATTGTAGTATGGAGATAGCGATAGTCAGGAGAGAGTCATTTGTTTTTCTTGCGATCTGACAGCTCTCCCTTGAACATATCGGGTGATACTTCGTCCTCTCTACAGATGTTGCTGGGCATGGTAAAACCTGTCTGGGTCGGTGCTCAAGGAAATCGCACTGGTTGGGCATCGACAGAGTGAGAACCCTTGTTGAAGAGGTTTTGTTGGTGGGTTTTCACCAACAAATGGTTCTTCGAAGACTTCAAGGACAAGACATCGGCATATACCTTGTCAACCTGACGTGGCTCGAGGACAAGCCACAAGACTGTGTTGAGGGCCTGTTGGAAGGGGTTTTGGTAAGTGAGTTACGCAGCATTGCGATAGCTGCACAAGTTCATGTGACACTGTGCAAGGCCAGATCAACGCGATGGGTGGAAAAATAACTGTTTTGAATATTTAATATATTATTTGACCAAGTTTTGTCTCCATAGGTCATTAGTGGTTAGAAGTTAGTTAGAAGTGGACCTTCAATGTAAAGGCGCAAGCCTATATATATAGCTTGTTTTGTAGTTGTAAAGGAGATCAAATATTGTAGTACGGAGACAACGATAGTTAGGACAGAGTCATATGTTTTTCCTGCGATCCATGTGAGTTTTGGGATGTAATTGGTCTCCTGATGTGGAGAAAAATTATCTGTTTTGGATCTATTGCACAAATGAATATGACATGACGGTTGTTGCACAAATATTATCTTTGTCTTAATTTTTTCTCTACTGCAGCATCACTAAAATGTGTAAAACCTGTTATGATGATGCTGCGATCTATTCTGTTGTCTTTTGGTTATGATTTATTGATGATGTTGTGATTTATTCCATTTCTATTATAATGATGCTACGATTTATTCCATTTCTGTTACAATTCTGATAAGGGATGGTTAAAGTTGTTTTATACTACTATGCTGATACTGCTACAACAAATAAATGATGTGATTTGTTAGATTTGTGGCGATGAATATAGATTGTGATCACTATCTTAGTTTTGTAATTTGAGATTTATGCTGCTTGACCCGTCGGATGCCATATCTTCCCTTCTCGCTGCCGGAAACTTGGTTCTGACATCTCTCCATTGAACATCTTAGGTGAGACTTCATCCACTCTGCGGATGTTGCTAGGCAGGGTAAAACCTGTCTGGGCCGGTGCTCAGGGAGATCGCGCTGATTGGGTGTCAATAGAGTGAGAACCCCTGTCGACGAGGCTTTGCTGGTGGGTTTTCTCCAACATCACTTAATTCTTTTATTTGTGATTTTAATTTAGTAAGTTATAGTATATTCATGTGGTATCGAGCCTTTGATGCTGGTACTTCCCCTGGTACCAAATCAATTGTAAAATATATATATTTTTTCAGAGGTAGCTCGAGAATCTCTTCTGGGAATATATCTTTAAAATATTTTAAAATTGGTATGTCTTCTACATTGAGTTGATTATTAAAATGCAAAAACTTTGCAACCTTTACGAACAAATATTTTCATTTGTAAAGCTGAAATTTCTCTTATGGTGACTTTCTTGAGAATCCCTTCTACAACAATAGTATTACCTTTATCATCCAAACATGACAATGTTTTACCATAACAGTTTAAAATAACTCTATGTTTCTCTAACCAATCCATTCCTATCAGTAAGTCTTGAGATCCTAGAGGTAGAATATTTAAATCAGCATGTGTTTTAAAACCATTCATAATAAAATCACAAATTTTCATGAAGCTAGTTACTTTTGTCTTTGTTCCTCTAGCAAGTTGTACTAACCAAGAATTTTTAAATTTATCTTGTTGTAACCTGTATATCTCTACAATTATTGGAGATACATAACTTAAAATTGCACCTGGATCAATCAATATAGAAATTGGTTTATCTTTTAAAATACCTTCAATTTCGACCATTGATGTTTGATGATTTGCTTTCCTGTTCTCCAATGCTACACTGATCTTTGGCATACTCCTTGCTATATCTTCCACTGTAGTAGCTTCTTGAATTGTGTGCAAATTAAGACCTTTCCTTCTTATAGGACAATATTTAAAGTAATGGGGTTCACTACATTCCCAACATTTTCATGGTTCCCTTTGTGCGATATTTTTATTAAAAGCAGTGGGTATTTCCCCTTCTTTTATTGCTGCAGGATTCTGCTATTTATAAATTTTAAAATTATTCCCTTAATTTCCTTGATAATTATTTCTAGAATTCCTATAAAACTTAGTGCCTTTCTTTTTGTATTCGAAATTTTCATGTCTTTTATTTTTCCAATTATGTATGCTCTCTAGTTTTCTTTTATTTTGGTCATAGCAGAAGTTTTCTTTTCTCATGGCCTCTTCCATGGTTTTCAGATTATCATATTCAATTCTCTTTAAACATAAGAGGTAATCAACAAAGGAAACACTGAATTTTTGTTTTTTTATCAATAATGTAAGGTACATAATGTAATAAACTTAAGAATTTGATGCAAATTTCCTTCATTGTCACTGCACCTAATTGTAATTCATAGAATTCGTTAGCCTTTTTCTCATAATACTGTTCTAATAAATATTTTTCGTTTAAAATATTTCTTAAAAGTTTTCCAAGTTACATAACGTTCTTTAATGTTTTTTCACTTTTTTGTATATTGCCACCAAATATCGACCTTGTCAAATTATAAACATTCATTTTTTTTTATTTTAGTTTGTGAGAATAATTATAGATCTGGAAGTATTTTTTCATCCCAGATAGCGAAGCTTCTGCTGCTTCTCCATTTTTGATTTCTCCTTTAAACATAGGAGGTTTGATATTTTTAAAATCACCGGTAATCTCCTCATACGGTTTATATTTTTTTTCTGTTAATTATTATTCCTACTTTCACTAGACTCTTTATTATTTTCCTTACTCTGTTCAGTTTATTCTCTGCTTGAAGAATTAGTCTCGTGATTAGAAAATTCTAGTTTCGTTAGCTTACATTTATAAGGTGCAGTTCTTTCCATATTTAGTCCGGGTCCTTTATTATTTTCTTCTTCATTGTTATGTTGTTTAGTTAGGATAACATTATTTAGTTCTTCATTTGGCTTTAAAATGCGTTTGCTATCTTCCTTAACTTGTTTCAATTCTACTTTTAAATTTTGTACTGTTTGTAGGAGTTCAAATGGGTTATCATTCCTACTTTCATTTAGATTCATCCATATTTCATCATCTCTAATATTACCTTCTTCATTGTTTTCTGGATCTTTAGTATGTGATTCTCCTTCAGCAAACATTTCCACATCTTCCATGATTCCTGCAAAATCAAGGTTATTCTTCTCTTCATGTTTGCAAGAGAATTAAACCATAACAATAAAATTAGTTTTCTGGTTTATATCAGTTTGAGTGTTGGGATTTTTTAGGCCAAGTGTTGTAACTGTGCTCTGATCCCATTTTGTCACGAACCCCAAAAAATTACACCATAAAAAATACTTTCATTTAAAATTCGTAAAGTATTTTCATTATTGTAATTTCATTTTTATATTTCTGCATAATTAATTCTAATTTTTTTTTCTTATCTATGCTAAGACATGACTTGTCGTTCGTTCGACAATAAAATCCAACTATGAAAAATCCAGAGTTACAACCTTATGACAATGTGACATGTTAACGCTAAGAAAAATGTGTTTATTTTTTAATTAGGATTAAATCCTAAGTTTAGGACACTAGTCCTATACTAAAAGTGCTAGACATAAGTAACCGGATTGGAGAAGTTATTAAGAAATATAATGACGTGGTTTTTATTTTGTTGTTACCTTATGTTTATAAGGTGAAGTTGATTAACAAAGAAAAGGGGTGTACATTCCTTACAAGTTTTACATGTGATGTGGACATACTTGATAAGGTGTAGCCTAAGTTGCATCACCTTATTTTATGCGACCTAAGGGAGTCACAAGGGTTTAAGAGGTACATGCGAATGGATGAAAACTTTGATGGGTTTAAATGAGGTTTTAAATTTGTCCTTAGACATGACTTGCGAGTTCATTATTGGGTATATGTTATATTCTTAGCATGTGTGTTTGGAGGGGAGGTGCGCATGTCAATGTTGCATCTGATGATCCATGTTTGGTTGTTTTTGGAAATTTTCTAAAAATATGTAACTTAATCTCGGTTAAGAGATTGATGTCTCTTTTCTAATATGGGTTAGTGGATTAGGGTATTGGATGCTGATGAATACCTATATTTTGTATTGTGAGGATTCATAATGATAATGATAAAATAGGAGGTGAGGCTCCAAGGTTTGCTGGTTTTCCCGGTTAAGGGTTTCCAGGGTAAATATCTATGTTTATGTGTGAATTCTATGGTGTAATCTCTATTTTTATTAAAAGAATATGCATTATTTGCTTCTCTACATATGTTTAAATCTTACACGTGGTATTAGAGCTTGATTATTAGCATCAGAGGGGCGCCTTTGTTGTTGAGGGTTCACTGTAGTTGATATATCTTGGGTCTGTGATAAACCTGGGTTCAATGGGAGCTTTGTTGTGTTGATTTATGCATTGGAAGAGAATGGAAAGTAGTTCAAGAATTGAGACCGAGAAATTTAATGGCCATAATTTTGAGCTATGGAAGCTCAAAATGGAGGATATTCTTGTAGATCGGGAACAATGGATTGATGTGGATATGGGTACTAAACCTGTTGCAATGCCACAAGATGATTGGGATAAATTAGAAAAAAAGGTGAGGAGTACAATACGATTGTGCTTATTAGAATCTATGTTTTTTCATGTATCTGGTGAAGATAGTGCGGTAAATATTTGGGAAAAACTAGGGAGTTTATATCAATCAAAATCCCTTGTGAACAAGTTGTTTATGCAAAAGAAATTGTTTCGCTTGATAATGGATGAAAATGACACAGTAACATAGCATATGAATGTCTAAAATACTTTAGTAAGTCAGATAACCTCTATTGGTATTAAAATGGTGGAAGAAGATAAATGTATTACATTATGGTGTTCTTTTCTAGATTCCTGGGACAAACTAATTCTTTCAATAGGTATTTCTAGCCAAGAGGCCTTAAAATTTAATGAAATAGTATCATCCCTACTATCAGAAGAGATGAGGCAAAAAACTATGGTAACCATAGCATGGATTTCTTGTCTGTGAGAGGTCTCCCCCAAGAGAGAAACAAAAATAAAGGATCTGGGGGAGATCTAAACCTAAGGGTAGATATAAATCCCCAAGAAAAGGAATAAGGAAGTGTTGGAAATGCGGTAAAGCTAGGCACTATAAAAAGGATTACAGATCTAAGAATGTTGAGAAAGAAAATGGATCTGAGGATACCCATTCCATAGAGGTGAATACATCCTATAAACAAGGAGAGGATGTGTACCTAGATTCAACGGATAATCATTTAGAACGTGATATATTTTTTATTGAGTCAGGTGCTCCATGTCATATGACCCCTTATAGGGAGTGGTTCTGTGAATATGAAAAGTACAATGGAGAAGATGTGTACTCGTGAGATGATTCACCAACCAATATCAATGGATGTGGTAGATTCAAGATAAAATTGAAGGATGGAAGGATTAGAGCTCTACCCAGAGTGCTACACATTATGAATATAGCAATAAAATTGATATATGTCAGAACGATGGATGTTGCGGGTGTAAAGATTGTGTGTGGAGATGGTGGTTGTAAAATGGTTCAAAGATCAATGGTATTGATGAGGGGATTTCGGTATGGAACTATGAACAAAATATTGGGAAGAACCATCATTGATGAATGCAACAATTCAGTTGTTCTTGAGGAAGGAGGTAAAGATGACAGAACCCTAACCACATCAGGAGGAAAGATCTATGGCATCAAATATTGGGGCATATTAGATAAAAGGGACTTCAAGCATTACAAGGTAAAGGACTGGTTGAAGGTACGACTAATTTCACTCTAGAGTTTGATTTATGTGAACATTGAAAATATGGAAAACAAAATCAAGTAAGATTTCCATCTCATGCTACAAGAGCCAAGGGAATTCTAGAATTAATACATAATGTTTTGTTTGGACCTGTTCCTGTTCCATCATTAGGAAAATATGTGTTTTATGTTTCATTTATAGATGATTTCTCAAGGAACACATGGATATATTTCCTTTGAAAGAAATATGAAGTATTTCCTAAGTTCAAAGAATTTAAGGCTCTTGTATAAAATCAATCATAAAAAAAGGTGTTTAGGACAGATAATGGTGGAGAGTTCTACGGGAATGAACTCAAGGACTTTTGTAAGAAGTGAGGTATAAAACGGCATAAGAATACTCCATACACACCTCAACAGAATGGATTTGTTGATAGGATGAATAGGATGTTGATGGAAAAGGCAAGGATCATTCTAAGCAGTGCTGGGATGGGACAAGAATTCTGGACAGAAGCAGTGGAAGCAACATGTTACTTGGTAAATCCATCACCCACATCATTATTGATTGATAAAACTCCACAAGAGGTATGGATTGTTAATAAACCCTCTATTAAGTATATAAATTTTTTTAGTTGTGATGCTTATGTACAGGTTTCAAAGGAGAAAATGAGGAAGTTGGATAACAAAGTTGAGAAGTGTATCTTTATTGGCTATAAATATGGTATGAAAGGTTGTAAGATTTGGAATCCCTTAACTAAGAAGATTGTTCACAGTCGATATGTTGTGTTTAGAGAGGTCAAAGAAGTTCCTAGATAGGAATTGAATCCAATCGAAAAGGAGCAAGTAAAAATAGAGTTTGAGTTAGAAGGTGAAGAATCTGACTCAACAAAAGAAGATGAATCAGAAGAAGAAGAACCTCATACCCTAGTTTTGAGAAGATCATCTCGAGAAAGAAGGAAACTAGAAAGGTATTCATGTCCTTATTTTCTCTCTCATTTTTATTTTTCTATTACTGATGATGATCCTAGAAATGTGAAGGATTTTGTTGATTCAAAGGATAGTGATATCTCGAAAAAGGTCATGGTTGAAGAAATGGATTCTAGCTTGGACAGGAATGAAGCTTGGAATCTAGTACAGTTACAAGTTGTACTATAAGCTATTGGGAGAAAATGGATGTTTAAAAAGAAGTTGAATGCACAAGGTCAAGTGGAGAAGTACAAATAATGCTTGGTAGCAAAGGGATATTCTCATGTTGAGGGAATTGATTTTTGTGAAATATTTTCTCCATATGCAAAATTAACTTCTATTAGATTTATTCTTTCTATAGTTTTTGCTTTTTATCATGAATTAGAGTATATGGATGTGAAGACAACGTTCTTACTTAGGGATACAGAAGAACAAATATACATGAAACAACCAAAAGGGTTCATAGTAAAAGGAAATAAATAGATAGTATGTAAACTAAAGAAGTCCCGTTATGGTCTAAAGCAATCTCCAAGGATGTGGTACCAAAAGTTTGACACATAAATACTTGGATTAGGGTTTGTGAAAAGAAAGTTGATCACTGTGTATACTCCAAACAGGTTGGTGATCACTTCATTAACATAGTATTGTATGTTGATGACATGTTGCTGATTGGAAACAACAAAGATGTTATAAAGGAGGTCAAGTATCAGTTGTCCTCCAAATTTAATATAAAAGATCTCGGTGCTGCAAAATTTATTCTAGGAATGGATCTAAGAAGAGATTGTGCACATAAGATGATAAGTTTAAATCAATTAAAATACATTGATACGGTACTACATATATTTAACATGCAGGAAAGTAATCATGTCAAGGTTCTTATTATTGTAGGTGTAAATTTATCTATAGAGTAGTGTCCCAAGACACAATAAGAAGACTTGAAGACATGTCACGAGTTCCATATGCCATTGCAGTTGGTAGTTTGATGTATGCAATGGTATGTACTAGACCATACATTGCTCATACAGTGGGAGTTTTGAGTAGATATACGTCAAAACTAGGAAAGGAGCATTGGACAGTTGTAAATAGGATCTTCATATATATGTGTGGCACCACATATAATGCAATCTTCTACCAAGGAAGAACTGGACCAAACAGAGCAATAGATGTACATGGATTTGTTGTTGTAGAATAATTTGGAGATCTTGATTGCATAAGATCTACAAGTGGGTATGGGTTTAACCTATTTGGAGGAGCTATCAGTTGGATGAGAAAGAGACGAGTTGTAGTTGCACTCTCAACAACAGAAGCTGAATACATGGTAGCAAATCATGCAATAAAAGAATTTGTATGGTTTCAAAGATTGTGTTCAGGTATTGGGTTTGTACAGAAAGCTATAAGGTTATATTGTGATAGCCAAAGTGCAATATTCTTGGCAAAGAACCCTTCTTATCATGGTAAGATAAATCATATTGATGTGCAATATCACTTTGTGAGAAATATGGTTGAAGACAAGAAGGTGCTACTGGAGAAGGTTGATATCTTGAAAAATGTTGTAGACTCATTAAAAAATTCTATTAGTATAGACAAGTTCTCTTGGTGTAGAGAATATATGGGCATTGATTCCCTCAACCTATGACTTTATGCGTACATGAATCATTGATATGCAAAGGAAACAACAAGTGGGAGAATGTTGGGTATATGTTATATTCTTTGCATCTACATGTGGAGGGAAGGTGTGCATGTCATCGTTGCATCTGGCGATCCCTTTTTGGTTGTTTTTGGCTATTTTGGGGAATTTTCTAAAAATACGTAACTTAATCCTGATTAAGGGATTAGAGTTTATTTTCTAATCTGGGTTAACATATTAGGGTATTGGATGTTTCTTAATAACTATATTTTGTATTATGAGGATTCATAATGATAATGAGAAAATAGGAGTTGAGGCTCCAAGGTTTGCTGGTTTTATTGGTTAAGGGTTTCTAGGGTAAATCATTGTGTTTATGTGTGAATGTTGTGGTGTAATATTTATTTTGCTTAAAATAATATGTATTATTTTCTTCTTTGCATAGGTTTAAAACTTACATTGACAACCCAACCATGACAATTCAATGCTGGAGCATATTTTAAATGCTTCTCATGGAACGAAGGATGGATCCTAGCCTTACATCTATACTCCATGTGATCCATGTTATCAACCCAAATGGAACTTCTCCATTCGAGTGCCGACACTTCATATGTTGGCACACAAAAGGACACTTATGGATTGAAGGTTTCCTAAACATTATAGATGGGCATGACAGGAGATGCATTGACTAGCCAACCGACTTCCATTTTTACCCTTTTATATGTTCATTGATGTACACAACTATCTCCATAGAAAATCACATACATACACGACTATCTCCACAGCATCCCACGTACTGTACACAAGTATCATCATTGCAACCCATGCATGGATTTTTACGCGGGTTTCCCTTATAGCATCTCGCGTGTCATACACGGGTTGCTAGTATTCATACGTGCGTACACATCCATTCGACATTAAAAATAATAAAACATAATTAATGGAGATTTGTTGAGCCCTAATCATTAAATATCTCAACTGTCTCAACCTCCTCAACCTTCGAAACTTCTCTATTTCTCAAAGTATAAATAGAGGCCTTGGGGAGGGCATTAATCAATCATACTTGGAGAGAAAAGTTATGCTGGTGGTATATCTTCAAAAGTATTTGGAGTAGCAGAACTCAGAGTCCTTTGGTTGCAGAGGAGTCCTTGTTTCAGGCGTTGGGTTGTACACTTATCTCATTCACTATTGTTAATAAAGAGAATTCTTCTTCCAACTTCGTGTTGAGTCTCTTTCATGTATCATGGTTTGATGAATATTTTTGATTAAGTACTCTATATATTGTTCATCTAACTTGTCATATATACATGTATAATATCGTACTTGGAGAATTTGCTCTTTGCAGGTGAAGGAGTTGCATCTTTGAAATATTTGGAGAGGAGCAGAGCAGAGAAGAGAAAGCTTGGACCAGCCGTTGTTAATCGGGTGAGTTCAACATTTCTTCCTATTCCTTTTCTGTACTTTAAAGTTGATTGTCTGCAAGTTTTAGAAGTAAGTTGGTAACCCCAGACCCTTGGTTACAAGGGTGTTTATTCTTGTACAACAATCCACAACGTTCAAATACTCTTAGGGTTTCATGTTGAGATAATTACTCTATCGTGGATATTCTTGCTCTTTGTTCTATGTAGTGTTTATTTGCTAGTTTCGTTCTTGCAACATGGATGTGTTTTTTTTTTGGTCTGCCTCTAGGCATGAATACTAGAGTTTTACATCATTGAAGAACAACTTACATTGTGTTATTTTTTTAAAACAACTAGTGTGGCCGAGTCCTTTCTCTACGCAGTCTTAGCTATCTATGTTTTCTTGTTTGGTAAGATGAAGATCTCTTCCGTTTTTGATGAAGAAGCTTTCTCGACCGACAATGGTAGTAGAAAGAAAAGGTAAGAAATGTATAATCTTTTTAAAAATCTTTTCTAAAATAATTTTCTTAGGCAACAGAGGAAGACTAAACTCTTTCTTTTGGTTTGTGTGGGACAGAGAAATGAATGGTGAGCTTAGAGGATAAGAACCCTCATCTCTAAGATGATTTTTTTGAAGGTAATATTTCTTCCCAAGTTTGCGTTTATCCAAAAATTAAATTTTATTTTCAAACAAATATACTAATACTCTGATTGATAGGTGAGGGAAGAGGACCAAGGAGGTGAATAGTCAATCAATTGAATGAGTTGAGAGAAAAATCAGGCCTCGCCATTAAGGACAAGCTTTAATTTCAAGGTAAACTTTTCAGATTTCATTTTAAAGAACATGGTTTAGGGTTTTAAAGACTTTTCTCCTATTAACAGAAGAAATGATTTCCTTCATAGGGTTGGGATTAGTGGAATGTTTATCCAGCTAGTCTTCACAATTCCAAATGAGATTGAAAAAGTAATGAAATAGCCATGCTTGTGAAGTATGGGTTCACTTCCTCCTATTCCTCCATTAATTTGTTTTCGAGGTGAGAAAAAATATTTATTCTATTCCGTTTAAGTTATGAAAGTCATGTTTAAACTACCTCTGGGTACTAACATTTGCTGACTTGTATGCATGTACCAAAATGGCGTGGCTCTTTTGTTCAAAATTATGCTACAAGGTATGCTTCATTCCTTTATTATGAACTAGTTGGATGTGATCAAAGTTTTCTCCGCTTTAGTTATGAAATAACGATCTCTATTTACCCTTCAATGGTTATATATATATACACACTAATTGATAATGGATGATCTGGGTGTATAAGTCAGACTCGCTCTGTTTATATTTTTTTTTCGTCTTGTTTTTTTATGTAGGTGTTGGTCACTATAATTGCTTATTAATTTAGAGTTAATAAACATAGTGCTCAATATAAATTGTCAACCCATGTAAGTATGGTTATTTCGAAGGTAATTAAGCAAATTCTAGGCGTAAAAAATTCTGTAACTGATTGATAAATTAAAGATACCCAATATAACTAATTTCTAATCTATGCTCTGCCAACTGCTCAATCTAACTTCAATCATTACATTGTATATCAAGGATTAAGAAAGTGCACACTCCTTGTATATCATCATATACAATATTAACTGCTCAAAATATTCTAGCTTAAATTTATTTTGCAAGAAGTTAAATCCTAAAACACCATCAAGAAAGAAATTAAATCATACTTGCAGTGTTTAACCATACAAGGAATCAACCGTTCTTCTACTTTGTAATTCTATGTGTAAATTCACTATCCAGTGCTTCATGAAAGGAATTAACAATAATGATACATAGTAGCAGAGCACAACTATAATAAAATTAATAACAAACACCTACATAAAAGAATGGTACACTTAACCAGTCGACTGTTTCAGCAATCAGCTAATAGAAGGAATCTTATTCTTAAATTTTCACACCATTCAACCAAGCAAAATGAATTTGCAATCAATTAAATCCTATGATAATTTACCACACTGTTGCAACAAAATGAAATTAATCTAAATTGCAATTCCACATGACATAGAGCTAAAAATATTAAAGGAAACAACAACTAACTAATCTTGGCACCTCTGGGAGAAGGTGGGCCTTGACCTTCTAACAAATATGCCGCTATAGGATCTAAAAACACAGTAATTAGGGAAATGTTGATTCTTTCATTAAGAATGGATTTCAGTTACAGAGTTCTTTACACCTGTTGATAGTTCTCCCAAAATAAGTCTAACCTTCTATATCATTTCATCCTCCCATATATACTAAAACAAAAACAATTCGGGTTCATTAATTTAGGCAGCCATGAAGTTCTCCGATCTTTAGGCTGTCGAATATACAATATAGAAAATCAAAACAATTATAGAGATTGTTACATTAAAGTAAATTCTATTTCATAATCAATTATTCCTTTACTGGAACTGATTCCATGCTTGAATGAGTCTCACACAACAAATTTGAACCCACAATCCAACAAGCAAATTCGAAAAAAAATGATTTTGTCGTCAAATTTCACCCTTAAAATTACAAATTTTTATCAATTTTTTTAAATTGATACATGTCATTGTCGGTTAACCAACAATGGTTAGTTATCCGATGACTCCAGTCGATTATTCAACGAAATCCGTCAGATATCCCACAGTATGTGTGTACCATCAAAATTAAATTGAGTATAGGGTAACTTAGTTTTCCATCAAATCCCATGATAGTGCCATGGAAACATGAGAAACATAGTAATAAGAAAACATGATTATGATTAAAAAATAAAAAAATCAATTTCAAAATATATCCACTTATTGTATTTATTCAAACCTATACAATAGATGGGATCCTCACTTTTCCCTCACCTATTTGAATGGTTGTGATTTCCTTGTGAAACCATCAAGAATGTCTACTAATCTCCTCTGATTAATGTGTGTAATCTCATTTCCCCATGACATTGGGGATGTATGATGATTTTTTTCACTATGGATATATTGAAGATGGATAAAAAAATAAGATTTAAATAACTCATCAATAAACGTGGCCAACATTTTACGGAGCATAAAAAAACCACACCTATACCTATTGTTCTTTATGGTTGTGATGATGATGACGACCATAATGATCAAGATGAAGATGATGATGATGACCATAATGATCAAGATGAAGATGATGATGATGATGGTGGTGGTGATGATGATAATGATGGTGATGATGATGATGATGGTGGTGATGATGATAATGATGGTGATGATGATGATAGTACAATACACCATATATAATTTGTATAATGTTAAATTTAAATAATATCAACTAACTTTTGTTAATATTATGTTAGGTAGGTCTTAGATGGGGTTGTTAAAATTATAAGTGTTCCATTTCATATTGTTTTGAATCACCAATGTTTTGTATTCTCTATTTAGACATATTATGTTGTGGAAACATTGATAATCTTTGTGCGAAAAACCTCACTAGAATTGCATGAAGTATTAAAGCTACACTCTTATTTATATAGGTTGCAACAGTTTCATTTTGAAATAACTGATGAACCTTGGCTGTAGACAACATTTTACTTTGAAATAGCTAATGAAGCCTATGCATCATGTGTAGGGCCTAAAAGAAATAGGAATAATAAATGGGATTATTTTCCCATCGGTAGTACACAATCCCCATTTCATGGTTTGATCCATAAGAGATGGTTGTAATGGAGTACCATAGTTTTGGGAAAATAATACTTGGAATTATGACCTAAATATTTTCTTTTATAATTCATGCATGATAAAAAGGGACCTAAATCACGACATTGACATATATAGTGTACCACTTAGAAATGACTATGGAAACCATTTCAATGTTTTATGCATGGTGAATATATGTCAAGGCCACAACCATGGTCCAAGGAGAAAAAAATGGAACTTAGGATTGCATCATTTGTTTAGGTTTCATTGGGCATGATTTAGGCACATCCACGTATTCCCTACAAAGGAAATCCTTCACCTTCAAGTCATATATGGATACCTTTTCTAGGATTTTCATACTAGATATGGGTATGAGTTCCTTGGCCATTGGTTATGGGAAAATCCTAGGGTCTTAAGTGATACTAATTATCTCTATAAATCATGGGAACTTCATGGGGTCTTATACCACAACATAGACCCTACAAAGGAAACCTTTTGTATACAAGTGGAACATGGACACCATTTCATTGTTTGATGTGTAGGATAGGTCTCTTGGTCGTAGGCATACTTTATGGGGTAAATCCATGGGATTTAGATGTAACTATTTTTTCAAGAAATCATGGAATGACCACCATATGAACCTTCTATAGGTATTATATACTATAAGAAAGGTATATGATCCTTATTTCACATTATTGGACCAATATATTGTTCAAGACAACAAACTAGGGACTTATTAAATCCTTTTATAGGGCTCGTAAGCCGTGGATGGGGTCCCATTTTGATATAAAAGTCCTTGAGATAGAATTTCTGGCACATAAAAAGGATATTTTCCTAATTTCATTATTTTGAGGAAATGACCTCATCCATTCATTCATACGAAGAGATGAATAGAACAATGCCTCAAGGATTATATCTTGAGGTTTTACTATAGCACTCACATTCTATGGTATACAGAGAGCATACTGACAAGAGCATTGGAAATTGAGGTTTTTCCAAAGCACCCACATTCTCTGGTATACGAAGAGCATATTGCCACAAGGAGTAGACATTGAGGTATTTCCTAAGCACCCACATTCTTTGGTATACCGAGATCACAGTTCCGTGAGGAGTAGACCCTAAGGGGTTTTCCATGATATAAAAGAGTTGATCATGGAGAGGACGGTGCGATGAGAAAATACTTGAAGGGATTTCAAGAGAATATTGTGAGGAGTAGAGAAGACTAACGTAGAAAAAGATGGAACACAATGTCTTTGGTTAGCCCTACCATATCCTCTATTTTGCAAGAAACTTTACCCTTAAACACTTATATGTTCCTCGAATTTACCTTGGTGTTCCTATTATATGTAATCAATGGTTTGGAATTTGAATTACACTCTTGAATTGATAATTAATATCATCTTTGTTTAATATTTTTGTCCTAGTACCCTTCCTCATTTTTTTAAAATCTTTTTCAGAGTTTGTACTAGTAATATTTTTATCCTTTTAGGGTAGTGTGATTTTCCCAGCTTAAACCCTGAATTTCAAAAGATGTAGCTTGAATCGATTCAAGGGAAACGTTTTTGTGAAACCCCATGAAATTTCTCGGTTCCCCACCATGACCTACACTATTTTTATTTGTGTGAATAATGTAATCCTCTTTGTTTAAGCGGAGATGGGAAAGTATTTGACATAGTGTAAATATGTTTTAATTTGAACTACTCTATGTATCTTTATCATCTAATTCTTTGAGGTATTGAATCCTTCTAGGTAAAGGGTTACCGTAATCCCTAAAATATTCTTTCATATTATGGTTAGATCTATTCAGGTGGATATCTTAACTACTGAATTTCGATTGAGGAGTTATGGGTTTCCTTTTTTTCACATAAATGGTTATTAGATTTTACTAGAATATACTACAGTTTTGATCTGTGGCTGAAATTTTTAACTCTCTTGACCTATAACACAAAATTATTTACCATTAATACATGTGAGGTCCAATAGTATTACTAAACCCATTATCTTAGGGCACTAAGGAGTCTTGACTATGCGCTAAAATATTCATTGTCATCGTCACCATAACTGTCATCATCATTTTCATCTTCATTTCCATCATCATCATTGTCATGATCATCGTCATCATTTTCATCTTCATTTCCATCATCATCAATGTCACGATCATCATCATCGTCATCATCATCACCATCATCACCATCATCATCATCTTCATCATTGTTGGTTGTGGAGCCTAATCTTCCAGATCCAGAGATATTATTCAGTCGTGTTTGTTCCCTAGGTGTACTGTACACTCGTTCCCCTTGCTTCGGGGTTTGGGGGCGGAGCCCCCGTGAAATTTTTTTGGGATGTGTGTTGGCCAATAACTATGCGGACCCATGGTATTGGGTTAACTGTAGTATTTTCCCATGGTATTTTTCCCCTATAAAAGAAAGCATTGTAACATGGTTGTGTATGGTATTATAGCATTGTAAACAATCTCTGTGATTGTGTGAGAGAGACCGTGAGAGTGTGAAGAGGAAGTGCAGCGGTTTTGCTGTAGGTTGTATCCATTCATCTTTCTGGACTATAATAAAAGGACTGGAAATTTCTTTCTAGACGTAGCCCATCGTTTGGGTGAACCACATTATATCTGTGTCTCTCTGTAATGTGTTTAATGTGTTTTGCATTTTGTTTAATGATTTAACTATATATCTGTTATTGCTTTGCAGTCCTGTTTTCTAACAATTGGTATCAGAGCCAAAAGGTCTATTTTGCTGGTAAAATTGTAGGAAAGAAGGGTTTCTAGTTCGAGTGGGAGCAATGGCAGAAGAGGGAAAGTTTAGGGTCGAGAAATTTAATGACCAAAACTATCAATTATGGAAGATGCAAATGGAGGACTATTTGTACCAGAAGGATCTGTACTTGCCGTTGGGTGGAAAAGAAAAAAAGCTGTCGGCTATGAAGGATGAATAATGGGAGGTTATTAACAGAAATGCACTTGGAACAATACGGATGTGCTTGGATTCATCGGTGGCTTTCAATATTTCAAAAGAAAAGACAACGAAGGGCATGATGAGCGCATTAGGTAAGCTCTATGAAAAAACCCTCGGCTTCCAACAAGGTATTTTTAATGAAGCATTTATTTAATATGAAGATGTCAGAAGGTGGATCTGTTGCTGATCATTTAAATGAGTTTAATACACTTACCAGTTAGTCAAGTTATGTAAACGTGAACTTTGATGATGAGGTTAGGGTTCTTCTAATCTTGTGCTCATTGCCAGAAAGCTGGAATAGCTTGGTCATGGTTGGAAGTAACTTTGTCCCTAGTTCAAACACTCTTAAGTTTGATGATGTTGTTCGTGTTATTCTTAGCGAGGAAATGCGAAGAAAAAGCACAGGTGAGACATCAGGTAATGCGTTGACCATGGATAGCAGAGGGAGACAAAATGAGAGATGAAGGAGCCCAGGAAATCATGGCAAGTCTAAAAAGGGCAGATCCAAGTCCAGATTTAGAAAAATAGAGTGCTAGAACTGTGGTAAGAAAGGACACATGAATAAAGACTGTAGAACACCAAAGAAGAAAGGTGAGAGGTAGCAAGAGACTACTCAGGAAGAAAATGTAGCACATGATGTGTTACAAGATGCTTTGATTCTTGTATTAGATAATCCTAGTGATTACTGGGTAGTAGATTTAGGGGCTTCATGTAACACCCCGGTTCTGACCTCGATGCATTAAATATACATGATACATATATTGTAAATAGTCATGGTGTGTAGCTAAAGGCAAGGGCCCCACCATCGATTTGGTTATGTTACGTTTCAGATTAGAATTGTCAACGATGGTATATCGGGACATGCGGCACACATATTAAGTTATGGCATCATGTAACTATGCATTCTAATTAAATAACCCCAACCAGCAATGTTCACTGCAACCAAATTGAGAAGGGGCATGATTCCTAAGGATAAGGAGGGGGAATGTTAAACCTTCAGCCATGGAGGGGAAAATCCATGTGTCACCACCCTGTTTGTTCTGTTGTTAGTTGGGGCATATAATTGCTGGAAGGAAAACCACTACGCTCACACCTGCACTCTCTCCACGATGCACCTTTTGGGTTGTGGATGGTCTGTCCACTATCCTGATCACGAGCTATTCATTTTCCCTCATGCCGAGCTGAGTTAAAAAGACCCATGATTCATTGATTGGGGGTTGGTTCTCCTCTTCCTCACTGACTATTGATCTGTGGATCTATTCTTCCCTCTTGATCATGCATAGAGCCTGTGTTTTACTCCACCATTACAGTGTGAAGGTGTGCATTGGCTTCATTGATGAGAAGGGACCTTTGTTTCCAACGTTGCTGGCTATGTCTGGACTGTGTGACATTGTGTTGCCTCATCGCGGGCTGTTGCTGTGGTTTTCTCTTGTTGTTCGTTGGACTGTGGTTTCCCACAATTGTTGGTTGGGTTCCCTTATGAAGTGGCTACTGTAGGTTGCCGAGGAATTATTTTCGCCATGATAGGGCCAAGAACAATTCAGGGAGTTGTTTTCCCCTATTAAAGCTTGAATAACTGTTTTGCTACATGCATGCAGTGGTTTTGTCCTCAGACTGCATTGGAGTGGTGAATGAGGGGATGATGTGCTTGATAAACCTTGTGGTTTGGGAACCACATAGACAGAGCTAGTGGGTTGTATTTCTTCTCCACAACCCCTGAATAACACTGGAAGGGAGATCAAGGTCTGAGGGACTGCGTTGCAGAGAAAGGGATGATTTCCTTGTGTTCGGTGTGTGTGGGTGTCTTAGAAGTCAGGCTAGTTCTGGTGTAGGTGTCCGTAGCTCTTTAATGAGCTCGCCAGCTTAACATTTAGCCTTTCCCAGCTCCTGGATGGCCTGATAAACCCAACTTTGTTGGCTTGGATGATCTGTTGTTTTCCTGATAAACCCAACTGTGTTGGCTTGGATGAAATGTGTACCCTTGTGGGGTTTTTATCCTTGGCTATGTGTGAGCCTAATAGTTCCTTATTCCTTAGGGAATCATGCCTGAATCGGGGGTGGCAGCGTTGCTGAGAGACTAAAGAGCACATGGGATTATGGTTGGGTGGAACATTGCAGCGACGTAGCTGGTTGCAGAGAAAGTTCTTTATAAGATAAGTATTCTTGCCTAACTTGTGTCTGCAATCATATTTATTATTTATGAATGATGATGTACAATGCTGATGGATATGTTTTGCTTTCGTTGTGTATATGAATGATTGATGCATCGTAGTATGTTTTATGTTTTCAAGTATCTTGCTTCAGCATTATATGTATGTATATTCATGTTCATGGGGCTAGATGCCCAGATTGATTGGTGTGTAGTAGCATCCTCTTCGCCAGTCAAAGGGTTGGGGACGTTACACTTCATGTCATGCTACAACCCATAGGAAATTCTTTCATGATTATGTTCAAGGTGATTTTGGACATGTTTTATTGGGGGATGATGAATCATGTAAAATTGTTGGAAAGGGTAAGATACAGATTAAGTTAAATAATGGAAATGAATGGATGCTAAAATATGTAAGGAACATTCATGCTGTGAAAAGAAATATGATCTCAATAGGGCAGTTGGGAGATAACAACTGTTTGTCTATGTTTGGAGAAACACAGTGGAAGATCACTAAAGGATCAATGGTAATATCAAAAGGAGATAGGATAGGTACGTTATATTTATGTCCTCATCATAATGATTATTCTATATCTATAGCTTCCACAGAAACAGGTGTGGCATTGTGGCATCATAGGCTTGGCCACATGAGTGAGAAGGGGATGTAGATTCTCCACACAAGGAAATTGCTTCCAGATCTGAAGCATGTAAGTTTGGAATTCTATGAGGACTGTGTTTATGGAAAACATAAGAGAGTTAGATTTCTCAGGGTTGGGAAACAAAAGAAGAGTGAAAAGTTAAAGCTTGTCCATACAGATGTATGGGGACCATCTTAGGTACAATATCGTGGTGGATCTTGTTATTATGTTACTTTTATTGATGATGCAACTTAAAAAACTTGGGTTTATTGCATTAGACAGAAATATGATGTGTTTGATACTTTTAAGAAGTGGAAAGCTTTGGATGAGAATGAGACAGGAAAAAGGTTGAAATGTCTTAGATCTGATAATGGAGGTGAATTCCGTAGCAAGGAGTTTGATAGTTGCTATTCACACAATGGGATTCATAGAGAGAAGGCAGTCCCTGGAACACCACAAGAAAATGGTGTGTTAGAAAGGATGAACATAATGATCATGAAGCGTGCAAGGTGTATGAGATTGCATGTAGGGTTTCCCTTATAGTTTTGGGTTGATGTTGTAAACACTATTGTTTATTTAGTAAATAGAGGGCCTTCAAGCCCTTTGGATGGTGGGATTTCTGAGGAGGCATGGACAGGTAAACAGGTAAAATACTCATTTCTCAGAACTTTTGGTTGTGAAGCATTTGTCCATATTGATAAAGATGATAGAACAAAGCTTGAGGCTAAATCAAAGAAATGTACCTTTATTGGATACAGGGTTAATGATTTTGGTTATTGTTTGTGGGATTATGAAAAATGAAAAATCATTAGGAGTAGAGATGTAGTATTCAATGAAAAGGTCATGTACAAAGATCAGTTGCAGGGAAATAAAGTGGAAAAGGAAAACACAGAGTACATAGTGCTTGATGAAATCAAAGAAGATGAAGTTCCAAAGGTACCAGAAAATCAAGAACAATAGCAAGTACCTGAAACTCCTACAACTGTAAGAAAATCTACCAGTTTAAGTAGACCCCCTGAACGATTCTCTCCTTCACGGTATTATTTATTGATGACTTATTTTGGTGAACCAGAATGTTATGAAGAGGCAATTCAGGTAGAAACTAGAAAGAATTGGGAGCAAGGCATGAATGAGGAGATGGACTCATTGGTAAGAAACCAGACTTGGGATTTGGTTAAGTTGCCTATAGAAAAAAGGGCATTGCAGAATAAATGGGTTTCTAGGTTGAAGGAAGAAGATGGAGGAAAGAAGCGGTACAAGGCTAGACTCGTTGTAAAGGGGTTTGCACAAAAGAAAGGTATATATTTTGATGAAATATTTTCTCGTGTTGTTAAAATGACTTCAATTAGAACTATTTTAAGTCTAGTGGTGGTAGAAGATTTGCATCTTGAAGAGTTAGATGTAAAAACAACCTTTCTTCATGGGGATTTGGAGGAAGAGATTTATATGCAGCAGTTACAGGGGTATGAAGTCAAAGGTAAGGAGAATTTGGTTTGTAGGTTAAAGAAGATCATGTATGGCCTGAAGCAAGCTCCAAGGAATTGGCATTTAAAATTTAATAAGTTTATGATAGAAAAATGTTATGATAGATGTCATTTTGATCACTGTGTTTGTTTCAAGAGGCTAGATAACAGAAGATATATTATCTTGTTATTGTATGTGGATGACATGCTTGATGCAGGGTCTAACATGCATGATATAAATGTGCTCAAAATAAAACTAGCTAAATAATTTGCGATGAAGGATTTGGGTGCTACAAAGCAAATCCTTGGTATGAGAATAACAAGAGACAGGAAAAATCGCAAATTGACGTTGTCTCAAGGTGAGTACATAGAAAAGGTGTTGCAAATATTTAGAATTCAGAATGAAAAACCAGTTAGTACACCTTTAGCAAGCCATTTCAAACTAAGTAAGGAGATGTGTCCAGAGACACAGGAAGTGATAGATTACATGTCCAATATTCCCCATTCATCAGCGGTTGGAAGCTTGATGTATGCCATGGTGTGCATAAGACCAGATATTGAACATGCAATGGGATCAGTTGTGAGAAGGTATATGAATAATCCAGGTAAAGAGCATTGGAAAGCAGTACAGTGGATTCTCAGGTATTTGAGAGGTACCACTTCTCATGCATTATGTTTTGGAGGTTCAGACATTGTTCTATAGAGATATTTTGATGCATATATGGCTGGTGATAAAGACAACGTGAGGAGCACCATATGGTATATATTTACTATGGGTGGAACAACAGTAAGTCGGATTTCAAAACCGAAATAGGTTGTTGCACTTTCAACAACAGAAGTAGAGTATGTTGCTGCTACAGAGGCTAGTAAGGAGATGATTTGGTTGTAGAGGTTCATGGAATAATTGGGCAAGAAGCAAGAGAATATTAGGCTGTATAGTGACTGCTAGAGTGCCATTCATCTTAAAAAGAACTCAACCTTTCATTTGGATAATAAACATATACAACTCAAGTACCACTTCACAAGATCTTTTCTAGATAAAGAATTGTTAAAACTGGAAAACATACATACTAGCCAAAATCCTGCATACATGTTGACAAAGGGAGTAACCATAGAGAAACTAAGTTCCTGCTTAGTTTCTGTTGGCCTTCAAGCATGAAGGTGAAAATAAGAAATTTTCCAAGTCCAAGGTCCAGAGCATAGTCCAGCAAGTGCAACAACAGTGGAGTTGCTGTGATCAATCTCCAAGTGGGATATTGTTGGTTGTGGAGCCTGATCTTCCAGATCCAGAGATATTATTTAGTCATGTTTGTTACCCAGGTGTACTGTACACTTGTTCCCCCTTTATTCTCAGATGATGACGACCATAATGATCAAGATGAAGAATAAGATGATGATGACCATAATGATCAAGATGATGATGATGATGAACATAATGATCAAGATGATGATGATGGTGATGGTGATGGTGATAATGATGGTGACGATGATGATATTACAATACACCATATATAATTTGTATAATGTGAAATTTAAATAATTCAACTAACTTTCTTTAATATTATGTTAGTTGGCTCTTAGATTGGGTTGTTAAAATGATAAGTGTTCCTTTTCATCTTGTTTTGACCCACCAATGTTTTGTATTCTCTATTTAGACATATTATGTTGTGGAAACATTGATAATATTTGTGTGAAAACCCTCACTAGAATTGCATGAAGTATCAAAGCTACACTCCTATTTATATAGGTTGCAACAGTTTCATTTTGAAATAAGTAATGAACCTTGGATGTAGACGACATTTTACTTTGAAATATCTAATGAAGCATATGCACCATGTGTAAGGCCTAAAAAAAAAGTTATAATATATGGGATTATTTTCCCATCTATAGTACACAAGCCCCATTTCAAGGCTTGATCCATAAGAGATGGTTGTCATGGAGTACCATAGTTTTGGGAAAATAATAGTTGGAATTATGACCTAAATATTTTCTTTTATAATTCATGCACAAATAAAAGGGACCTAAATCACCACATTTCCTTATATAGTGTACCACTTATAAAGGACTATGGAAACCATTTCAAGGTTTTATGCATGGTGAATATATCTCAAGGCCACAACCATGGTCCAAGGAGAAAAAAATGGAACTTAGGATTGCATCATTTATTTATGGTTCATTGGGCATGCTTTAGGAACATCCACGTATTCCCTACAAAGGGAATCCTTGACCTTCAAGTCATATATGGATACCTTTTCTAGGTTTTTCATACTAGATATGGGTATGAGTTCCTTGGCCATGGTTTATGGGAAAATCCTAGGGTCTTAAGTGATACTAATTATCTCTATAAATCATGGGAATTTCATGGGGTCTTATACCACTACATAGACCCTACACAGGAAACCTTTTGTATACAAGTGGAACATGGACACCATTTAATTGTTTGATGTGTAGGATAGGTCTCTTGGTTGTAGGCATACTTTATGGGGTAAATCTAGGGGATTTAGATGTAACTATTTCTTCAAGAAATCATGGAATTACCACCTTATGAACCTTATATAGGTATTATATACTGTAAGAAAGGGATATGATCCTTATTTCACATTATTGGACCAATATATTGTTCAATACAACAAACTAGGGACTTATTAAATCCTTTTCTAGGGCTCATAAGCCATGGATGGGGTCCCATTTTGATATACAAGTCCTTGAGATAGAATTTGTGGCACATAACAAGGATATTTTCCTAATTTCATTATTTTAAGGAAATGACCTCATCCATTCATTCATATGAAGAGATGAATAGAAAAATGCCTCAAGGATTATATCTTGAGGTTTTACTAAAGCACTAATATTCTCTGGTGCACAGAGAGCATACTGCCACAAGTATTATAAATTGAGGTTTTTCCAAAGCACCCACATTCTCTAGTATACGGAGAGCATAGTGCCACGAGGAGTAGACATGGAGGTATTTCCCGAGCACCCACATTATTTGGTATAATGAGATCTTAGTGCCATGAGGATTAGACCCTGAGCGGTTTTCCATGATATGAAAGAGTTGGTTGTGGAGAGGATGGTGCGATGAGAAAATACTTGAAGGGATTTCAAGAGAATATTGTGAGGAGTAGAGAAGACTAACGTAAAAAAAAATGGAACACAATGTCTTTGGTAAGCCCTACCATCTTTATCTATTTTGCAAGAAACTTTATGCTTAAACAAATATATGTTCCTTGACTTTACCTTGGTGTTCCTATTATATGTAATCAGTGGTTTGAAATTTGAATTAAAATGTTGAATTGATGATTAAGCTCATCTTTGTTTAATATTTTTGTCACAGTACCCTGACTCATTTCTTTTTAATATTTTTCAGAGTCTGTACTAGTGAGATTTTTATCCTTTCAGGGTAGTGTGATTTTCCCAACTTAAACCTCGAATTGCAAAATATGTAGCTTGAATCGATTCAAGGGAAACATTTTTGTGAAACCCCATGAAATTTCTCAATTCCCCACCATGACCTACACTATTTTTATTTGTGTGAATAATGTAATCCTCCTTGTTTAAGCGCATATGGGAAAGTATTTGACATTGTGTAAATATGTTTTAATTTGAACTACTCTATGTATCTTTATCATCTAATTATTTTAGGTATTGAATCCTTCTAGGTATAGGGTTACCCTAATCCCTAAAATATTATTTCATATTATGGTTAGATCCATTCAGGTGGATATCTTAACTACTGAATTTTGATTGAGGAGTTCTGGGTTTCCTTTTTTTCACATAAATGGTTATTAGATTTTACTAGAATATACTATAGTTTTGACCTGTGGCTGAAATTTTCAACTCTCTTGACCTGTAATTCAAAATTATTTACCATTAATACATGTGAGGTCCAATAGTATTACTAAACCCATTATCTTAGGGCACTAAGGAGTCTTGACTATGCGCTAAAATATTCATTGTCATCGTCACCATAATTTTCATCATCATTTTCCTCTTCATTTCCACCATCATCATTGTCACGATTATCATCATCATCATCACCATCATCGTCATATTCATCATTGTTGGTTGTGGAGCTTGATCTTCCAGATCCAGAGATATTATTCAGTTGAGTTTGTTCCTGAGGTGCGGTTGTACAATCATTTCCTCTGCTTTGGGGTTCGGGAGCAGAGCCCCTGAGATTTTTTTTGGGATGTGTACTGACCAACAGTTATGTAGAACCATGGTATTGTATTAACCATAGTATTTTCCCATGGTATTTTTCCCCCATAAAAGAAAGCATTGTAACACGGCTGTGTATGGTATTATAGCATTGTAAAAAATCTCTGTGATTGTGTGAGACAGACTATGAGAGTGTGAAGAGGAAGTGCAATGGTTTTGCTGCAGGTTGTATCCCTTCATCTTTCTAGAATCTAATAAAAGGATTCACAATCTCTTTGTGGACATAGCCCATCGTTTGGGTGAACCATGTTATATCTATGTATCTCTGTAATGTGTTTAATCTATTTTGCATCTTGTTTAATGATTTAACTATATATCTGTTATTGATCCACGGTCATGTTTTCTAACAATCATCATCGTCATCATAAAAAATTTTATATACTCCTCATGGTTTATAACCTGTAGTGCTGACAATCTCTAAAATTACCCATTAGATATCTAGTTCCAAATGGATACCCATTCACCAAAATTATTTGAGGTATAAAAGTTGGATAGTGCAATTAGATGGACTTCCAAATTAACCAAAGCATTAGAATAACCATTGAGATGGATGAACACCCCGATCAATAATTTATTTATAAAATTTAGGAGAGAACAAGGTATCCACCCATCCTTTGACATAAAAATAATTAAATGCACTTATGTATTGTCCAAATAAAATAGAATATCACTCACAATAGGAATCCTAAAACATGTATGTCTTACCATCAAAACACACCTACCCCACCAAAAGAATTCAAGATATATTGTTGCATGGTTTATTTTTTTCCAAGTTCATTTAATTTTTGAACATTGATAAAAAAATATTGATGCATATTTCATCCCCACCTCAATATATTCAAGGCTCAGAAGTGCACCAAAAGAATCTTACTATGAAAAAAGCATTGAGAATTGTTTGTTTTCTCCTTCTAAGGCCATCGATTTAGACCAAAGTGTGTAAGTATGTCATGAATTACAAGGAAGAGATGAAGAAAACCCAATCCATGTATTTTATTGAAAGAGAAAAACAAATCCCATGTTAGAGCTACGAATATTTGGATATGACATGCATGGAACCATATGTTGCAAAATGCCACATGAGGATGAGGTTGTGGAAGTTAAGGTGTTCAAGTATAGGGCTCACTATGTTAGAGAAAGGTCAACAAATTTTGATAACAAATATTTTTTATTTCTATCCACATACATCCATTCATCATCACCTATATTCTTTTCTTGAGGGGCTTTGTAAGAAAAGGGATTAGAAGTGAGGTTTGTTGGGTCCATCAATGAGGCTGAGCAGAGAAAGCCATCCCGTGATAAAAGAAACCCAACCTAACTGAATCATTGGAGACCCATGGATGCGCCTGGTGTTGTGTTTTTTCTTCTGTTGTTCATGCTAGTGTTAGTGTATTATCCTACAACAAAAGCAATCAACATTCTATTAGTGGATTATTCTACAACATAAGAAATCAAATAATCTCCTATTTTTATGGGGTGGGTGAATCCCATTTGACAGAAACCAAATCAATTATCCCAATAATCCGAAGATATAATACCTTCTTTCATGGAGTTGAGAAGGGGAGGAAGAGAGGAGAACACCTCTTTGCAGTCTTGATATTTAATGGATTCTCTTGATGGTTGTTCTTGCATGTCCTCGAGTCTCCTTCAGTCTCCTTCAAACCTGCAAATCTCACCATAAAATCCTTCCTACTATCCTACCAAACTATATTTGAGAAAATATGGGCTATATATAATTTCCTACCAATTCTACATCAATCATGAATCTTGAAAGGAAAACATTGAACAAGAATTGGGAATAATATTGAATTGATTCATAATAGATGAACATGGAAAAATACTTGCAGCCCTTTCAAGTTCCTTCCTTCTCCATAGCCTAGTCCTTTTCCTCTACCATCCATTCTCTTGATGCCCAAAAGCTTTATGGTAGAAATGCGATTTCTAGCCCTCAATTCCTCCATCATGCCTTTGCTCTATAAATCATCTCCTCTAATTCACCTCATATTCCTTCCTTTTATAGGATTGGGATTTGAGGATCCAATCTATTAACCATGAATGTGGGATTAGTATTTTTTAATATTTTTATTATTTGCTTCAAAAAACCCACTTTCCTTAGTTTTTAGGTATTTCAACTTGATTTTTGGTATTTCTAGGACAATTAATACCCATGTTAGGTATTTTTTCTAATGTTTGAGTTATAGGAGTTGGGTTTTGGCCCTTAAGTTGTCATGGACTTGGCCTCTTTAGAGCCACATTTTCTTCAATCATATATTACTTTATGAAAGAAGTGGTCAAATGAGAGATTGAATCTCTCAATTATTCCAGAACCTTGATCTTCATGTTGCGGGCAAAATATAAATATATTTTTAGACCAATACTTTCAAGGGTGTTAATTTTATTGTCAACAGATGCCCCCTGACGTGTGAGGTCTGAATCTATGTTGAGGGCCAAAATACATTGATAGTTATTTTATTATGATACTCTTCATACTTATACTCTTTAGTGATGAGGGCAGGATGGTAAAGGAGTAGGATCTTGAGCACAAAAGTTGAAAAGAACCTGCAAGTCAAACAAGGAAATAACCCAAACATACACTATCTTCCTGAGGTGGGTATACCCATGATCAGTAGTAAACAAACATGGACACGAACAATACAGAGTGGATCCATGTCAAAATAAAATATTACAAAAATGTATACATTCACTTTGATGAGTGCAAAATATCTAGGTCTTCATGGCACTTTGACATGGCATTTAACTCTTGCACAACTCGGGAAGTGCATCGATGAATGATACAACTATCTTTTCTAAGGTATTCAATACAAACCAACGATAGTACGATTTTATATCATGTGAATAAATGAGTTGATCTCGAGCATAATTAAACACCATATGATTATTGGTCATTGATGTATACCCATTGTCATTGCGAGGAAAACTACCACTAATGGATGCAATATCCAAGGTACTCACTGGGGTTCCTTTATTCATTTCCTAGATCATGATTTGGAGTCGATAGGAACTATTGAGCCTCATTTTGTTATCATTTTTGGCATTAAAATAATACATTTAAATGCATATTTGATTATCTTTTGTGTATTTTATGTCATGCAGATCGTTATTCAACACAAGGTAAGAACAAATTTAATGTTTATCCAACTTTGGTTATTAATATCATTTTTATGATTTTATTAACTCAAATCTATATTATTTAAAGCATATTTGATATATTAATCAATATGTGTATTTGTTTGCAGGTTATGTAGTATGTTTGGGTGAATTAATAACAAGTACGCATTCAGCTTACGATTCAAACCGATCTGCGCAACCACCATTCAGCCCGATCTATGCAATCGTCATCTAGCTCACCTTCCAACTTTTCGTCCAGATTGCTAATCAGTTTTGCACGCTGTCCATAACCGATCTCAACTATTAAACATTGAAACAATCTACAAACCATTTTTTTAACCATGTTCCCATGTGATAACATGATCAGCAGTTTAAAAGGATTGCCAGTCTGTTGATTTCTCCCTCATGCTACCCTTGTTCTCCACCATGTCACCAGCCCATGCACTTAAATGATGAACAAGTTGTGTTCTAGAAAATCGCCATCGTGTACATTTCCTTCTCTCAACACTACTTAACTAGCATGCTAAGGAATGAATTGACGCCATGATTTTGCTGAAGAGGATTGACGTGTACTGAAGAAGATTTAAACTCACGCTGAAGATGGAACCTATGTGTTGGTTGTCCACTAAAAATATCAGAGTCACGTTGAAGGAGGTAGATGTTCATATGTCGTCCTGTAAACTATTATATGCCCTTAAGATCGACTAAATTTAGAGAGCAGTCAACCACTAAAAGGTCGACTTGCTCATCTCTTGTATATGCTATATATACCAGCCTCATTTGAGAGCTAAGGGAGGGAGTTAGTTAGTTTTCTTTAGTTGACAGTTCCAGTTATATGCATGTAATTTATCCCTAAGCACATTGTAATTTTGTCCCATACTCTAAATAAAAGTATATGCATTCAGCTGTTCATCATTGCATTTGCATAGGCGTTAGGCAGGCATCCCCTGATTGCTGAGAGGGCCCCTCAACAACCAGTGGCTTCCATGTCCGTACGTGTTTTTGTTATTTTCTCTTTTGCAGATAAGTAGTTTTGTTTTAATTTGTTCATGTGATTATGTTACTGTAATTGTCCATTCATTTACTCTTTGTAATATATGTTTGTTGTAGTTAATGTATATTACATTATGCTATTAATGTAGTGTTTGATATAGAATTAGAGTGGCCGGTCACATATAGTTTGTTTTCAGTCTTCTCTTTCGGTTAAATGCTTAATGTTATATTTACAGATAGATAAAATTTATCTAGTCTTAGGTTTGATTTGTAGTTAGAATTAGTTTCGTTAACTTTTGTTTAAATACAGATTAATTCAACAATGTTTTAGTTTTTTTTATATTTTATAATAGAAAAAATCTCTTCATACCCATAGATTGGTAATCCCTTTTGATTATTTTAATTATTAATTAGGTTTAAATTATGTCCTTTATGCATCTTGTTTTTATCTGCACAAAATCAGCCGATAGTTAAATCATTTAGGTCTGTTTTTATTATTCTCTATATACAGCCTCTCATTCGGACTGTGTGTTTGGAGTGTCATTTGGACCTTCCTTCCATACTATCATTTAGCCTTCCATCCGACCTTTAGTGTTCTTATTTTATTTTTAACCTGTTTTCAGTTTTATTTCTTTGGCTTTTTGAATTCTGTTATGTTTTGGTAATTAGGTAATAGTTACATCAGCCTCTAGGACCTTATGTTAGCTTATTTTAAAGTAATTATTAAAATCCCTTTTTGTATTTCTTTTCAATAAAAGCATGTTTTTGAATTATGATTTGATTTGTCTTTGATTTCCTCATTTATCATCGCTGTAATATCTGATAATTGTATCTCTGGTTTAGTTTAATTCACCGTTGTTTATATTGAATTTAGGGTTACACATGTTAAGTTCTGGAAAATACACCAATACATGTAGATTGATACTAGCATATGATTTATTCCTTTAATTATATGTTTACTAAAAACGCTTATAGGCTAGAGAATTATAGAAGTATTCTTAATTAAGTTTTCTTTATTAATTTTTTTACTTGCTTCTTTATTTAATTTTTCTACTTATTCATAAATTAGACCTTTCTCAGTTTCCGAAGTTGTTTATGAAAGTTTTCCCATTCTTAGATTAAGAAGAATAAGAATTAATTATTGAGTAGTCTGATATTATCCAAAAATGATGTTTTGCTTTAATCACATTAAGACTTAATTTTTTAGGAGTTTGACTTAGTTTTTCATTTTCAAAGATCTTCCAATCTTTTGTTTATTAAATTATTTATACAACGCCCTAGGAACCCCTCTACCTTTGCATATATTTTGTAGCAACTCTAAGCCTACCAACCCTAGTCGATAATTAAATATTAGGTGTATTTAAGATAGTGGAACACACCTAACATTTTGGTGTTGTTTCCAGGGAGTTGTTCTGTAAGTTAGAAAAAATAGAATTTTCTTATGAAGTTTAGTGATAGGTTGGTGGCGGTGGAGCAGTAAGATGATATGTAAGAACCTGCGCATCTATTATAACAAGTGCTTCCAAAACCAACAGTAGCAGTAGTCTAGGTTTTCCTTTAGTTTAGTTTTTCATGAACATAGTCTAGATAGATAAGGATAGATAGGTTGCCTTTACATTATACAACAAGGGGGAGGGGAAACGGTAAGACGCAAAGACGAATTCAATATGGAATTTCCATAGTGTGACAGCCTGACACATCCACTTTAGTGGGTCTCCCCAAAGCATTGTTGTTCTTTTTTCGCACAAGTATGTTTACTTTATGCAAAGTTTGATTTATTTCCCTTAAGCGTACTTTTATTTTTTCAAACGTAGATAGTTTACATTTTCATAAGTTCAATTTGTTGTACGTGTGCCTTTAGGTAATTTAATTTTTTGCAATTTACCTGTATGCAAGTATGGGACTCATTTTACAATTAAATCCCTTAGTGGTGTTGTAAGTGCCACCCATCCTGCTAACAAACTAACATGAACATTTGAAAGGAGAGATTTAAGATAACACATGAAAAACTATTTATATTGTGGGAAGATATGGTAGGAGAGAAGGATGAATAAGTTGTTACTATTTATGCCAGAAATTGTTTCCAGACTATAAGAAAACAAGCCAACATAATCTCAAATATCTCAATAAAACAAACAGGGTTTTTAGGGTTTTTTAAGGTTTTCTGGTTGTGAAGTTTGATGAAAAGAGGGAATGCATTCATAACCCTAATAAAAACTAAATCACAATAATAGAAAAAATGAGATGCATAACATAATAACCATGTATCCAACAGAAAACAACACTGAGGTTCATCCACAAATGGCAAGCACTAAAAGCATAAAAACTTTAAACAAGTAATGAAATTACCAATTGAGTAGCTAAAACAAGCTATAAATGAAGCTAGAGAACAAACTGAAGGGTAAATGGAGCATATATTTCATAATTAGTGTTTCAAATACACAAAAGAGTCATTTACTTAGCTTATGAACAAGTCTGAAGACCTCCTCTTTCCAGCCAAAAAATCCAACCCTTAGTCCTCTTTGTGACATACATTAATACTATCCTTCAAAATTCAGTTAAAGACTAAACCCTAACTACTTTTCAGCCTACTCATCGAAATAGTTCTATCAAAATAATAATTACAAAAATTAAATATCCTTTCAAAACATAACTAATAACTGATTGTGTTAACAAGCTTCATAGATCTTTAGCTACCTCTGCTAACAAGGCTATCCCTTCTAGGGCTTGGGCCTTTCTTCTAGCCTTCAGTTGCTCTACTTCTATCTCTGCCATCTTTCTAGTGAGTTCTTCATTTTGCTGTTGTAGATATTTGATGGTTTGTTTTAACATTGTAAATTGAGACTCTGTATTTATTTTTCTTTTCAATGCCTCTTTTGAGACTGCAATCAGCTCCTGATAGTGGCTATTCACCTCATCCAGATCCTCTCTGAGTCTTCTATTGGCCATAACCAAGCCATCATTTGTCTCCTGCATATATTCCACCTGATATTTATACTGTTTTATATTTCTCTGTAAATTCTCTTTTTCTGAATCAAATGCCTTATTTCCTGCTGCACTTTGCATCTCATTGGGAAGCCATGGAATGTTTAGTCTCCTATAGATTTCTTCATCTTCTGGTAGCAATTTTGTAGGAGTTTCATGAAAACTTAGGTTTTCTTTAGTCTTAGCTTCATAGGGAACATTTTCATCAACCATCATCTTGTTTTCTGAGTGAGAAACCTCTATCTTACCTTCTTGTTGTTCCTTTAACATTTGACTTCGTATCTCTAAAAATACATCAGATAGTTTAGTTTCAGTAAGGGAAGATTCTCCTTCTGATTTCATTAGTATTTTTCCTTTACTATCACCCTTATCAACATCCAATTTTTCATCAGAGGAGGAGTCATCTATCACAGTTACTCCTTCTTTATTCAATTTAGGGTTTAGCAATTTCTTTATATTCAGCCTGAGCTTGTTTCCGGGTCTTGTCTTTGGTCTCCACCTAGGAGCAAGTTCCCCTAACATTTTGAAAGTTTTTCCCTGATGGGTGACTGAGGCAAATTCAATGACTTTTAGATTCTTTCTCTTTAGTACTTCTACCTCATCTTCATGGTTGTGAAATTCCTTTTTAGTGCCAGCTTTAGTTTCATCAATAACAGGAAGTTTATCCTCCTCAAACATGCATGTCTCATCCTCTGACAAGATTGTGATTGGACTTTGTTTTTGGGATTTAGTATCCTCTTCATCACCTGAAACTTTCTCTGCAAGTACAATCTTTTCAGCAACAAATGTCTCTACTGGTGCATCATCCTGAACAGGCTTGGTCTCCTTATTATCAGACTGCAAATCTTTTCTCTCAATGTCATTTAGATGTTGTTTAGACTCACAATCTTCTTTTGCAAGCTCTGCAACTTCCTCCAATTTAAGACTGTCTTCATCTTTAACCTTTATCTTCTGTCTTAGCTTTCTGATCAAGGTCTATCCTTTATCAGCTTGTTTTCTATTAGACTATCCTTCTTGACTATTCTGAAACCTTGACCAAAAAGGGAAATATTCCCAAGCTTTTCCTTTACTCTACAAAACACTGTTGATAATGAGTTTGATAAGCCCATGGTGAAAAATGGACTGTTTAGTATAATTTTGGTGTTCTTTGATTCTGCAAGACATCTTCTACAGGCTCTTTAGCAAGAAGAAGGGCAGGTTCATCTTTGATTCATTACTGAGGTGTTGAAGAAACCTGAAATGGTATTTAAAAATGAAGGTATACCTTCCTTCACATGTAATATAAATTTGTAAAACCTTAATAGGTTCTACCCATTCAGGCCTGAAGTTATGGATGGGCAAACCCTTACCCCAATCTGGAACTATACCAAGAAGTAGGTACCTTTGTGCATTAAATGTGAATGGCACTTTCTTCAACTAAAGTTCTCCCTCATTTTTTACCCCTGTTGCCTCAGCTACCAACTCTTTGGTCAATTTGAATTTCAAAGTATCAAAAGATACAATGTCTTTGTCATAACACTGAGCAAACTTATGGGAGACCTCAAAATTGTATCCATCAATTTTCTTGAAAAATATTAACCATCCTGCATTTTCAAATAGCTCAACACATTCTGGGAATTTATCTATCCAACTGAGATCATTGGGCTCGGCCCTATTATTTTTTCCACTCTTCTTCATTTTCAGTATGGTTTGCAGCACTCGTCAGTAAGCTCACAGTCTATTTATCTTCAAACTTGTACAGTTTTGGCAGTCTATTTATCTTCAAACTCTCATAGTCTGCCCTATCACCAGTTTAGGAAATGTTTTGTACCAAGTTTTAGCAATTTGACCTAATCACAGATTCAGGGACTTCCAATAGTTTTGCTCTAAACTTTAATAACTCAAATGATGAATACTTAGATATATTGATTAATATCTCATCATTCAAAGTCTATTGAGTGAGTAAATTCATGTCCTTCTTTAAAATTTTGACATTATAGGCTTTATTAGAAAGACCCCCAAATTTAACAAACCCTATCAAATGTCACGTGGGGTACCTGTTCAAAAGCTTAACATAAGTGTTGGAAGTCGATCCTGTGAAAGGTTAGGTGTCAAATTACACGTTCCAATTGTCTTCAACTGTCCAGATCACTTCGAACTCTCACAGCTGGGAAGCACTAATTCTTCCTTCAACTGTAAAAACTATGATTTCTTAGCAATACGTCTCCACCACAAATTTCAATGCCCTCGTATTCTTCATCTTAAGAACATATTCCTGAAAATTCTACCTCGTTCCACTCACTTTCATCATTCACCATGATCTTGCATACAATTGCCACGATCTCCATCACATGATGACCATACACCTGTTTCAATGATTAGCCTAGAGAGACACGTATCAAATGTGATAATTGATGTGGTTAACACCTTATGAACAAAACCCCCAAAAAAATAGGACTGAAAAATGACTATTTTGGCACTCGCGACTTCCTTGTAGCGCCCTAGTGTATTAATTTCTCTCTTGCGCTACAAGAAAGTCCAAACACATAATTTCATGTCATTTAATCACTAATTCAATTTTAAGACTTGGCTTATATGATTAATCTTGATCTTAGTGTCATTAATGAAACCATTAATTAATATAGACCTTGTAGAACCCTTCAAGAATGAACTCTAGGCAAAATTTATAAAAGCAAGCTTAAAAATAGGAAAAAATCAAAATGATGAAAACTAAAAGGTATAAACTCAACATTAACCTTTACACCAAAATTTCCTAGAAGTAAAAATATTAGGAAATTTCAAAAAACATAAACAAAAGCATAAAACTAAGGAAGACAAAATCATGACCTAACTGTTACCTTTGAATTCCCTATTAGAGATCCAGGAGGAGTGGCACAAATACAATACGTTCCCCCATCCATTTTTCCAAATTTTCACGGACTAGAGAATGAAGACCCCGATGAATTTTTATTTCAATTGGAAATACTTTGTAGAGCATTTAATGTTCAAAATATGATTTTTTTTCCTCTTAATTTGAAAGGAGTAGCCCTTGGATGGTTCATGCGCCTAGGTGTGAATTGCATTCAAACTTGGGAAGACATGAAACATATGTTCTTGAAAAGATACCAAGATTATTGTAGGGTCAATGAGGACATCTTTGAAATAACACAAGTTGAAGAAGAAACTTTGGAAAATTATGTCGATCGCTTTCAATACAACCTTCAAATATCAAAACTAAGATAGTTGGGGAAAGATACCTTAAAAAAAACTTTTACTCAAAGGCATAAAAAATGAATATCTAGAAATTTTAAGTCTGATGGGAATAGGTGACGTATTTCAGTTATCATATGATAATTTTTGTAAATTTTGTAGAACATATTCAATAGGAAAATTCAATATTAGTAAGAATATACCCTCTTCTCAGCCTCATCTTAACCCTTCTCAACCTTGTTCACAAATCCTTTCTGTCCCATCTGATGATCATAGGGATACTCTCTCTTATCATGCAACACGTCCTGTTCTACAAGATTTTCAACAATATCCCATTTTCTAGGTAGGATCAACCACACAAGCTAGTCAATTACACCTACCACAATTACCTTCTCATAAATCTTCTCTATACCCTACGCACATTCCTGTTCAATCCATTCCACATTCTAACAACAATAAAGTAGTACAATATGTTTACAGTGTTGAACTACAACATTTATCCATCTTACCTACCTCACCAACATTATTGCAAGAAATTCATACGAGATTTGGAGAGGTTACAGGTCAAGAGATTGTAAAGACTACGAAAGAAAGTGAAGTTTCTACTCGGAATTTTCCACAAGAAGACAAGATCAACCTGGAATGCCTCTCATTCGATGAGGGAGGGACCTTAGAACTTTAATATTCCCCGTCACCAAACCTAGATTCTTTATACATCCTAGAGTTCAATAAAAGATCTCATGACATAACAAATGAAGAAGAAAACATAGAATACATAAGTCACATTGAAATATGGTTCCAAGAGGGAACCAAGCCACGGTACCATCCTCTTCTTCAATGTTTATTGCTGCTAAATCAAATAGCTCGGTTGATTCTTCATATCTTGGTAATCATTGTAATATTTTTCTTGCATGTGGATGAAGGTATATTTCTAATTTTGCTTCGAACATGGTTACATTGGAAGAATTCATATACTTGAATTGTTTTCTTTCTTTTTAAGTAGAATAGGATATTATGTAAATATATTTTTGTCTTATTAAATAAATAAGAGTTACTACAGGTGACTCTTTTTATTTCCATAATGTTATATATGTTTTTATAAATAAATATGAATCATCTAACAAGTGGTTTTGCAGTCTAATTATAATTTTTTTTATCTTTAAGCAACTCATGGAGTATTATCTGAAAGACAATTTATGATCGTAAGATATCTTAAACCTTTCTTAAAAATTGCAGCTTATAGAGAAAATTAAAAACACTTCTCTGTATATCATTCTTAACCGTTTTTTGATTCATATAGTTTTTGGTATTTTGATTCAGACATGTATATTTCTGATTCATTATTTCAACCGGTTGCTTGATATGACGTACTTTTATTATCGTTTTTTTCAAATCTTACTCTATGCCTATGGATTACTAGTTCATTCTATCCTTATTGTCAAAACTTGTCTCTTGAGTATCTTTGTCTGATAACTCGATAGTAGGTGGAATTTTTGCCTATGGGGAACATTATTTATCTTTTACGAAGAAAAAGAGTTATAAGGTCAAAGAACAGCTTTAAGTTATTCTCTTTTGACACGATCTATGATTAAGGCCATTATGAAAATTACTTATAAGTTTTTACAAAATTGAATTATGTGTTTTAGCAGAGCTTAGCACGCTCTAATACCAATCAACTTCCATATACTTAATATCATTATACAAGGCAAACCCACCGGGGCACTGAACAGGCTTGCTGGCAGCGGGTCAATGCTAAGTAGAAACTTAAAACAAGGAAGCTCGATAAATGCAAGTAAACCCGTTGGGGTACTGAATAGGCTCACTGGCAGCAGGACTATGCTTGCATGGTACCAAGATAAACTTGTTAGGGTACTGAACAGGCCTGCTGGCATCGGGGAAATATTGGGTAAAAGAGATCTGGTTAATGCACTACTATGCACATGATTCATAGAATAATGATAAATATGAAGAAAAGATTTCAAATTTTATTTTAAGGCCGATTGTTTTTAATGACATTTGAGAATCGCTGTAAGTTGGGATTGGACCTAGCTATTTAATTCAACAAATACCTAGGATGTCATTATCCTAGAAATGGAACCCATATCTATAAAATCTCACACACTTCGAGGTAAACTCAAAATATCTTATAATGACAATATATCTATAAAATAAGGCATGAATGACAAGATTTTTTTCTGTCAAGATTTCAGTTATCTTATCAACATTTAAGTGGTCTTTCTAAGAACTGTTATATTTTTCATGAATATACATATATGAATCATTTCCATTTACTAGTTAGTTTTTCTTTTTACAAAATAATAAAACAACATGATAGGAATATTTTTATATGTAACAATGGAATCTTCTTTCTCATGGCTTGAGGGCACCCCATGCCTTTGGTTTGGGGGGAGGATTAGGAAAAATTAGACTCTTTTAAAAAAACAATTTAGACAGTTTTTAAAAAAATTAGACTGTTTTTATTTTCATTATTGATGTCAGATTTGTTTTATCTAATAAAATGATAAGTGTTTTTTAGGATAAATTAGCTATGGAACTTGATTATAGCATGAAGTATATTTTTATAGAATATCAATATGGAGGGCTATATGAAGGATCGGAGGATAATCCAAATGAAATACCACATGATGATCTAAACTTGGTGATATTATAGCACTTATGACTAAAATTTGCTAACCAAATTTTGTTTTTGGCAAATAGTTTTTACCTCCATGAGAATGATTTGACCTTAAAAGTTTTTTTTAATTATCATTTCATTGTTAGTAACCCTATCCTTTTACTCAATCATGTATGTAAACTATCAAATGATTAATTTTATACCTTTTGTGTTGTATGTTCAACTTGTCCAAAGTTTTACTTTGGACATGGTTGAACTAATTATAAACTTTATGAACTCACTCATTCATGCATATGCCTATTGCTGGCTCACATTTTAAAGTTTTCTTTGACAGTATGATCTCTTTTTTTTTTTGCTCAGTGGGACCTGGCATTTCTCCGGTTTGGGGGAATGTTGAGCCTCATTTTGTTATCATTTTTTGCATTAAAATAACAAATTTAAATACATATTTTATTATATTTCATGTATTTTATGTCATGCAGATCATTATTCAGCACAAGGTAAGAACAAATTTAATGTTTATCCAACTTTGGTTATTAATATCATTTTTATGATTTTATTAACTCAAATCTATATTATTTAAAGCATATTTGATATATTAATTAGTATGTGTATTTGTTTGCAGGTTATCTAGTATGTTTGGGAGAATTAATAACAAGTACGCATTCATCTTACCATTCATCCTGATCTACGCAACCAATGTTCATCTTACCATTCATCCCAATCTGTGCAATCGTCGTCCAGCTCACCTTCCGACTTTCCGTCCAGATTGCTAATCAGTTCGCACAATGTCCATAACGAATCTCAAGTATTAAACATTGAAGCAATCTGTGAACTGTTTTTTTGACCACGTGCCTAGGTGATAACATGATCAATAGTTTAAAAGGATCGCCGGTGCGTTGATTTCACCCTCATGCTACCCTTGTTCACCACCACGTCACCAGTCCATCCTAGAAACTCGCTATCGTGTACATTTCCTGCACTCAACACTACTTCACTATCACGCTAAGGAAGGAATTGATGCCACGATCATGCTGAAGAGGATTAATGTGTACTGAAGAATATTTAAACTCATGCTGAAGAAGGAACTTGTGTGTTGGTTGTCCACTAAAAAGATCAGAATCACATTGAAGGAGGCAGATGCTCATACGCTAGCCTGTAAACTGTTATATGCCTTTAAGATCGACTAAATTTAGAGAGTAGTCAACCACTAAAGGGTTGACTTGCTCATCTCTTGTATATGCTATATATACCAACCTCAATTGAGAGAAAAGGGAGGGAGTTAGTTAGTTTTATTGAGTTGACAGTTCCAGTTTTATGCATGTAATTTGCCCCTAAGCACACTGTAACTTTGTCCCATATTCTAAATAAAAGTATGTACATTATGCTGTTCATGGTTGTGTTTGCATAGGTGTTAGGCAGGCATCCCCTGATTGCTGAGAAGGCCCCTTAAAAACTAGTGGCTTCCATGTCCATACGTGTTTTTGTTATTTTCTCTTTCATAGATAAGTAGTTTTGTTTTAATTTGTTCATGTGATTGTTACTGTAATTGTCTATTCCTTTACTCTTTGTGATACATGTTTGTTTTAGTTAATGTAATTTACATTATGCTCTTAATGTAGTATTTGATATAGAATTAGAGTGGCCGGTCACGTATAGTTTGTTTTCAGTTTTCCTTTCAGTCTTCTCTTTCGGTTAAATGCTTAATGTTATATTTACAGATAGATAAAATTTAGCTAGTCTTAGGTCTGATTTGTAGTTAGAATTAGTTTTGTTAACTTTTTTTTAAATACATATTAATTCAGCAATGTTTCAGTTTGTTTTATTTTATAATCGAAACAATCTCTTCATACCCATAGATTAGTAATCCCCTTTGATTATTTTAATTATTAATTAGGTTTAAATTCTGTCCTTTATGCATCTTGTTTTCGTCTGCACAAAATCAGCTGATAGTTAAATCATTTAGGTTTGTTTTTATTATTCTCTGTATACAACCTCTCATTCAGACTGTGTGTTTGGACTGTCATTTGGACCTTCCTTCCAGACTACCGTCCAGCCTTCCATCCGACCTTTAGTGTTCTTATTTTATTTTTAACCTGTTTTCAGTTTTATTTCTTTGGCTTTTTGAATTCTGTTATGTTTTGGTAATTAGGTAATAGTTACATCAACCTCTAGGACCTTAGGTTAGATTATTTTAAAGTACTTATTAAAATCCCTTTTTGTATTTCTTTTCAATCAAAGCATGTTTTTGAATTATGATTTGATTTGTCTTTGATTTCCTCATTTATCATCGCTGTAATATATGATAATTGTATCTTTGGTTTAGTTTAATTCACCGTTGTTTATATTGAATTTATGGTTAGACATGTTAATTTCTGGAAAATACACCAATACTTTGTAGATTGATACTAGCATAGCATTTATTCCTTTAATTGTATGTTTACTAAAAACGCTTATAGGCTAGAGAATTAGAGAGGTCTTCTTAATTAAGTTTTCTACTTGCTTCTTTATTTATTTTTTCTACTTATTCATAAATTATACCTTTCTTAGCTTCTGAAGTTGTTTATGAAAGTTTTCCCATTCTTAGATTAGGAAGAAGAAGAGTTAATTAATGAGTAGTCTGATATTATCCTAGTATGATGTTTTCTTTAATCACATTAATAATTAAATTTTTAGGAATTTGACTTTGTTTTTCATTTTGAAATATCTTCCAATATTTTGTTTATTAAAGTATTTCTACAATGTCCTAGGAACCCCTCTACCTTCGCATATATTTTGTAGCAACTCTAAGTGTACCAACCTTGGTCGATAATTAAATATTAGGTGTATTTAAGATAGTAGAACACACCCAAAAGGAACATATATGTCAGAAGGATTGAATTAATGCATCCCATATCAACTGACATGAAACTTAGATCAATAGGCTGCTATAATTTTGTAGAGCTGCGAGATCCAACACTGTATACTAAAACAAGGAAGGTCGACACGATTGGTCAGGAATATTTGAGGAATGGCCAACATTGGTTTGAATTCCCTTAAACACATAACATGATGCACAGTGATACTTGGAAACATAAGACTCAAGTAACCAATCATTGTGAAATTCTCCAATTCCAAATGAATTAACAAAAGCTCCATAGATGACAGGAAGGATAACCTATCGGTGGAGATCTATTCAAATTACTGGTACAACTTCCTAAGTCAAATGTAAATGGTGTATTTATATTGCTGCAAGGACATGTGCCATGTTCAAGGGTGACAA
The DNA here is from genome assembly GCA_001517045.1 of Pseudotsuga menziesii. NCBI lineage: Eukaryota > Viridiplantae > Streptophyta > Pinopsida > Pinales > Pinaceae > Pseudotsuga > Pseudotsuga menziesii. Next base: position 238,317 of record LPNX010100778.1, on the reverse strand, counting down.
GGACTGATTGTTTCCATTTTATTCATGATGCATTATGAATAGATTCAATAATCTTCCTTTTTTCTATTTTTGTGTTTTTTAATTTTTAATACTTTTTTCATTTATTAGCTTGAAAAAATAATAAAGAATTATATGGTACATGGGAGGGAAAAAGTGTTGCATGGTAGTACTATATTTTTCAAGAGAATGGGTCAAGCCAAGCAAAAGATACATATTGCAAAGAAGGGTTGAGCTAGTTGTCCACACTCTTACAGATGCTACCTCCATCGGTTGGTTATTTGAAGTAGGATTATGTGTCGACGGATGGTAAAATAGAACCAATTAACTGTGGTTATCCAATTTGATGTGATGGACAAGTAGGAAAGGGGAAATGTGGTCTACTTCATGCTAATTCTTGTGAAAAACACCAAAATCATAAATCACAATGAATCATGGTCCATCAACTACCTGAATCAAATAACTCTCGCATGTATAGGTCAACTTAAACAGAAGCAATGGTTTATAGGAATTTTGAAAAAAAAGTGACTACAAAGGCATATATGCAACATAATAAATAAGTATCGAAGTAGTAAGCACAAATTTTCATGTGGTTATTTTAACACATGATTATGTAAACTAACACAAAATAGGGATCCCATCAGGAAATCATCAAAACAATATGGAAGAGAGTATGCAGTATTAAAATCTATGTCACGATGGGACAAATGTGGTTCCAAGTCTTCTGAGAATAAATCAGCATGGGAACCAAAATGAAAATGGGGTGTTGACTAGGGTTTCCCATGTTTAGTAGGCTCTTCTGTCAGAATGGTGGAAAATACAGATACAATGGGATGACCCACTAATTTCCAATAGGTTCGAACCTATGGCAAGTTTGGGTTGAAAAACGTTCAAATATGTGATAAATTTGAACCACAAGAGAATATAGGAGCATTAGTGAAGCTCACAAATCAAATTTGGTGCAAAACTGGCAAAAACCATCAATTGAAAGGCAAATTACACACACAATGTGAACTGGAACAAGATAATTTTTGGACTGTCTAACCATGAAACATGTTATTATCAGGTATATATTACAACATAGTATTTTCATGAGGCTTTGGAATCCAATTGTGAGCATACAAGCCAAAATTGCCAAAATGGCATCAAACCCCCCTAGGTGGGCCAACCAAGCCCCAAATCAGCCCAAACAACCACGAATTGATGTCTGGACATGACTTAAGTGATGTGGGTCAATGATTACACCTTGAAAAATGTGGGTGTGGAAATATGGGTGGTTTAGTGTCTCAATGCGACATTTAATGCACCAAATCAAGCCAAAATTGGCCAAAAGCCCACTCTATCACTAAACTTCTATACTATGGAAGAGTAAGAGGTTCTTTGAGATCCTTCAAACATGCATAAAAAAAATAGAATCACATTTACAAATTTGAAAAAGGAAGTTTTCATTTTTTTAGCAAGGGTTCAAGAGGTTGGCATTAAACATTAGATGTGTTCAATTTGCTTCAACTATCACTAATTGGAAACTAAAATGTTTGAATGTTCAATGTTTTCCTATTTCTAATAAGTCTCTTAAAATGATTTTTACATGTAGGATCACGATTCAATTTTATTATTCATATGCATTACATTTTCTTTCTGAATGTTGAATTTAATGTTCCACTTGAGATCCACTTTCTCTTACAAAGGACTGCTTGAAAGCGTAAGTGAAGATGATACTCGTGGCTCGACAATATGCTTCAAAACTTCAGAAGATTTCTATTACACTTGTGAATTTGATTTTAAATGGTGGTATTAAAAGTGTCATATCTGTGATTTCATCTTGTGTGTTAGGTCAGCAAGTTCACGCAATGCAAAATTCGTGGCCTAAAGGTTTATAAAGCAAAACAAGATGTTATGTGCTTTAATTTTTCAACAATTTCCTTATGAAAACATGTGATTAAAGTGACCAAATAAGACAAAATTTCATCCATTAATAGTGAAATAAAGGATATAAATGGTAAATATGTCATAAACATTTATATCTGACCAATATTTTAAAGAAAAACTTGAACACAACTCAAACAATTACTGATCACAGTGATTTTCCTATCTTCTTAAGGAGGTTTCTAAGACTTCCAAATTCAAGTGAAATTGATCCTAATTTCTTCAAATATGCTCCTGGTAGGTACTTATAGGTATATACTATCATCTACAAGTCTTCAAATTTCAAAATCATCCCTAAATATATGCCTAAAATAGTGATTTGTGATTCCTAGTTTTTTTACAATGTTTTGACAATTTTCAAGCTAGTAAGCACACAACTATTTAAAATATTAAAAAATACTAAAATATTTTCCAAAAATGGATGAAATTAGACAATCAAATCAAATAGATGGTTTTCTAAGCTTTCCATAGCAAAAACAATCACTCAAAATGGGAAAGAATTGAGGATTTTATGACCAAAATACTAGACTCTTGCTGGGTACATGTTCCATTCGCGACTGTCACTAGTATGTACCCGCAACTTCTTTCAATGCATTCATGACTGTCACTAGTATGTACCCATGAATCCTTCAGGAATTCATGACTGTTACTAGCCCGTGCTTACGATTTTCTAAGGCATTCAAGGCTATGTATAACGTGTACACATTATTTTCTAAGGCATTGACAACTGTGTATTGCGCGTACCCAGGATCTCTTAATAAACCCAAGATCCCATCCAAATATTTCAATATCTAGCTGGGTAAAGGACAAACTTGGTCGGTTTTAGACTCCAGAACTAAACTAAATCCATTAAGTACAAATATCAAGCATGTATTAGAGGATTTAAAAAGAAAGAAACACCCAATCAAGGGGAAACTCTCAAGAAAACTAGTTTCATGAGAAGGACCCCTTAACTCCCTAGCAGAGTCACCATTCTATTAGTGGAGTATTATAAAACAAAATAAATCAAATACTCTCCTATTTCTATGGGGTGGGTGAATCCCATTTGACAAAAGACAAATAAATTATCACAATAATTCTAAGATCTAAAACCTTCTTTCATTGAGTTGAGAAGGGGAGGAAAAGAGCAGAATACCTCTTTGCATCCTTGCTATTTGATGGAATCTCTTGATGATTGTCCTTGTAGCTCCTTGAGTCTCCTTCAAACCTCCAAATATCACCACAGAATGCTTCCTACTATCCTACCAAACTATCTTTGAGAAAACATGGGTTATATCTAATTGCCTACCAATTCTACAACAATCATGAAGCTTGAAAGGAAAACATTGAATAAGAATTGGGAAGAATATTGAATTGATTAATAATAGATGAACATGGATAAATACTTATAGCCCTTACAATTTCCTTCCTTCTCCTCTACCATCCATGCCTTTGATGCCCAAAAGATTTATGGTAGAAAAGTGATTTCTAGCTCTCAATTCCTCTAGCATGCCTTTGCTCTGTAATTTGTCTCCTCTAATTCACCTCATATGCCTTCTTTTTATAGGATTGGGATTTGAGCATCCAATATATTAACCATGAATGTGGGATTAGTATTTTTGAATATATTTTATTTTTTCCTTAAATAACCCACTTTCCTTAGTTTTTAGGCATTTCAACTTGATTTTCAGTATTTCTAGGACAATTAATACCCATGTTAGGTGTTTTTTCCACTATGTGAGTTATAGGAGTTGGTTTTTGGCACTTAAGTGGTCACATAATCGGCCTATTTAGATTCACCTTGTCTTCAAACATATCTTCCTTTATGGAAGCAGTGATCAAATGAGAGATTGAAGCACTCAATTATTCCAGAACTCTGATCTTCATGTTGTGGGAAAAATAGAAATATGTTTTCAGACCAACACTTTCAAGGGTTTTACTTTTATTATTAACAACTAGCCTATTCAAGCCTTAACCCAAAAGAGCCTTTAAATATTGGGCTTGAAATTCTTCAAGTTTGCACATATACCTCTCTTATGAACTCTGGAAAAGACATATCATGTTGATGTTTTCATACCTATATCATGCAAACTATTTGTGTGGAAAAATACTTAGGTCATTCTCAAGAACTATGGTTGCACTATAAATATCCACTTTATCCTCTCATCTAGTTTTTTCTACTAGGATTTGTATTTTTATTCAAACTTAGAATTAAAAACACATTTTTGGGTGCTTTTCTCATAATAAGAAAATATACCTATCATCATATTTCATCATATATTAACAAAAACATAGGGATTATAAAATGATTCAACTCACCATTTTTCTATTGTCCAAACCAGTTCAAAGGAATTTAGGTTCTCTTTGTACCTATGAGTGGTCCGATATTATTTGTTGGCATCAAAGCAGAGCATGCTACTGGGATTCTTGCATGCCAGTCATGGAAGAGGCATTTGAAACAGTATGAGTAAACAATGAATTTATTTTAAACATTTTGATGTTGTTTTCTTCATTCTTCTTTGTCTCAAAATATCACTTAAGAATGGGTGGTACTCTATGGTTCCAAAAATTGGAATGTACTCAAAAGTTCCCAAAATTATGAGGTCCAAAGCATTAATTATGATAATGTACCTATGAAAACTTCATCGTAGTATAAATCATGGAAAATGTACATTTTATACTTTGGAAAATATGAGAACCTATGCTTGTATTCCTTTACAATTATAGATACCAAACATACTTTGGTAGGAGAAATCAGATAACACTCAAATGCTTCCATTATGTGAAGAAGCTCCAAGGTGTTATAGCCTAGCATTGTACATATCCTAATGTATGCTTGTATGAATAGACACCAATATAAAACATATCAGATAAGGTGTTTTCTCATAATTATGATTGAATTAGCATAAAACAATAGAAAACATCAGTTTGAAGGTATACTAGCAGTTTTTATGTCATCCATTGTTTTAAATACAAAGACTGAGATGATAATGAATTAGCTTGTGTTGTAAGTCTTGATTAATTAATAAAAAAATTAGACCCTATGATGTTCACTATAATCTCAATTTAGTACAAAGTAACTATATTCTCAACCAATAGATCATTGTAAATAGAATTTTATCAAACCAATGACATTCATTTCAATACTAACAAGGATCATGAGCATTTAACAATTTGTGAGAGCTAGTACATAATGAGCAACAAAGATCCTTCTAATTAATCATTTGGCCATATATTTATTGAACATAGATAAAAAATTGTACTCATGTATTACATCCAAAATCATAAACCAACTTTAGATTATCTTCACATTTATGATCTATATGACTAGGAGCCAAAGATAAACTTCCAATAAAATTCAAAACTTACTGAAGGATAATTTGTTGTATATAAAGCATTGCACAGTATTTAGCTAGAGGATATTTTTTTTAAGGTGATCTACTTCTTAAATAAAAATTCTTAGGCTACCACTGAAATAGTCAACCAATATGCCTTACAATAATCGCCAAGAGTGGAGTAATGATGACCTATTTAAAAGGTAACAAAGAGACAATTTGCATCAATTGTATCATAGATGCTTGTCCAATGAAATATAGTGATAGTTGTAGTAAGTAATCATACTCATATTTAATTTATCAAATGATATACCAAAAAATGGTTGCTTAGGTGTGCCAAGAATGAATTAATGAAGAATATTAACAATAGAAACCAAATGGTGACAAGGAATACTATGATCAAAATTTAGATATCTCTCAAGAAGTATAAGGTCACAATATATTTAGATATATCAGATTAGTTTGGAATCCATTATTATCATACTTAGAAGCATTTTATGTTCCAATAAATTCGTACCATTCGAATTAGTCCTGAAATACAAAGTTCAACGTCACTTTGCAAGTGGATTTGAGAGAAAATATAGTGCCAAATACTTGCATAATTACATAACAATGATTTAAGACATCTGAGCTTTAAGAGAGATTAACAATATTTTCTTAAAAGATATTTAGTGGTTTTCATATAATGTGATGAAGACATGGTTAGCAATGAGCCAACACTTGACAACTTCAATATAGCTTACAGTGACAACCTAATATATCAGATCTGAAATGTGTTTAGAGTCTTGTCAAAATGAACCTTTTATTGTTATCAACCCATCAAATGATGAAAATTCTGACAAATAGGATTGTCATATGTATATCAGTGATCAAGAAAATTATGAAGGACGAATAAACAAATGACCTACTAACAGTGTTGAATATTGAGCAAACCTAGTTTTGTTTTATATTTGACATATTAATACTCACAAAAAGCATGAACATAAATACATCATCATTCTATCATTTGTGAATTTGAACAAGGTTTAGTATGAATATAGGACTTTGAGTGTAGTATGTTTATTAAATGAAGAACACAATAGTCAATTTAATTTTCAAAGGGACAAATTGAACTAATTATGACACCTCCCTGATTGGATAGATGGAAGTAATAACTTGACATGCATTAATTCATTGATTTTTCTATAGAAAAATGAGAGTTATATAACCCAATGGGTACTCCAAACCCCCCTAAAATTGGTTTTGCTAAATAAAAATGGCAAATATTAAAACTATATAAATTAATAGTCATGGGATTACTAACAAGCCTTGTCAAATTGTTGAATTATCTATCAGGCTACAGTACTCAATTTGTTCATGGATATGTAAGGATCCTTGTATAGTATGGATATGGACCTCATTCATTCTTTTACAATATAAGGAATGGGTCCGTGGTAGATATTAGATACCACTATTGTTCAGTTATGTCTTGTATAGATTAAAACACTAAAAAAGAAAGAAAAATGAAAAGGACCATAACGCAATATGAAATCTAAGTTGCATTGAAACTAACATGGAAACAATATGGAAAATTCTCAAAAAAGTCAGATACAATATTGCATGACAACAACAAATATTATATATGCATATATACAAAAAAATACATTGTCTTCTTATGATAAATAAAAGTTGTAACTTTTGTTACTGACATTGTCTTCTTCATAGCATTCATAGTAGTAGTAAACAAAAGGAGAACCTAAGTTCCTACTAGATCTATTCTAAAATATACAGACATATTGTCCCAGTAGTAGAAAATAAAACATAAAGACCTATTTATTTCCCTAGAGAGGTCCCACAACCTTTGCCATCAACAAATTTTTGGTTGGCTTCCACTTCATTCTGCACTCAAGCTTCGAAGGCCATAGTTCCTACTTGAATCTTGACATGATTCAGTCTATCCACAAGCTCTTGTATGGTGTGGAATTGCTCCTAATGTTGGGATTCCTTGGTAGTTTCTTGCTCCCTCTGAATTGATCTCACTTCATGGAGGTCCTCTGCAACCAGCTCAAAAATTTCCCTCACTTCCCCTTTGAGTCGACGAAGCTGATTCTTCTGAATATCCACATCATCTTTAACTCTCCTCGGTCTACATGCTAGTGCTACTAGGCCATGCTGTGGGAAACAAGGAATACTCTCGTCGGTGGAGTCTATGTTATCATCCTATTTTCATAGGATCCAATCCGCTTGGAGGCTATCACAACTCTGAATTACTTTCCTGAGATGAATGAAGTTAGGGATAAGTTGGAAAGTTCCCTTTCCCATTTCTTGGTGCATGTATATACTACAGGAATGGTATGTCTCATCGACCAAGTCATTATTATTCATAATAGAAACAATATTTTTGGCATGATCTAAATCTCCAGCATCTGCCTCAACTCTCAACCATGGCTAGATTAACATCATCCCACATGATCTGAACTGGATTTATGTACTTTCCACATCTCTCACACAGGGAGCATAAGAATCCATGGCTGATTTGGTTTGTACCTCCTATACAAAACCCAAATTCACAACATGTTCCTAGGTTGGTGAGTCTGGTATGACGTACCCTGTTTCTATTTCCCTTGAATTTTTCATTCTCCCAAATCCTCCTTCACTCACGACCAGGTTCATGATCACCTGTGTCTGCTTTATGGTCTCTCGTGGTGTGTGCACCTCTTTGATTTCAATCACCCCATGTCAGGCATAACTCCACATGATTGTTTTGGATATTCTACTAGGGGAGCGGGTCCCACCCAGTTTCATCGTCATTCAGAAGAAGGGAATTTGGCTCAAGTCCAACCACTTTGTTGGCAGCTTGATCCTCTTCGGAATTGTTTGTTTGCAGCACATGATAGTAGTTTAGATTTAAGAATTTTCAAGCAGTTTTCTTAATTTTGAAAACATTGTGCCTTAACTTTATGTCAATTGAATTTGTTTTCCTGACCATTATTTTGATCAGACTTTGTGAGTCACCTATCACTCTGGCTTGCAATATTCCTCTTTTCCATAGTTGTATGAATCCTTGCAATATCCATAAAGATTCAACTAAAGAGGATATGTCTGTAAATGATGGATAAAAAGCTTCTCTGAATCTTGCTTGGCGCACATCACCATCCATAATCATTGGAAACAAAGTTTATAGTTACTCATTGGACATGAGTTTTATCCCTCATTAGTCATATTGGAATCTCCAACAAGTAAGAATATCCTTAAGTATTTACTTATTTATGAAAAAAATATTTCCCAATATAATATAAGAAGAATAGCATAATAATTCTTATATGCATCATTTTGTGACTAGGTATAAAATCCTCCTTCAAGAGAAAACTCTCCCAATAAGATTTGAATTCCAACAATATAAGATGCCAAACCCCACACCCTAAAGCTGTAAGAGAAAAAAAATGAATAAATGATTATCCCTCTCATTACTATTCCCACATAACGGGAACCTTCTAGGTCCCTCCCACATACACTTTTACAAATGATCCCATACCTGCACCCTTTTGTTCACTATTATCATATAATGGGAACCTAGTAGTTCCCTCCCACATACAATTTCGCAAGTCATCCCATGCATGCACCTTTTTGTTCATTGCTAGCCAGAGAAGTAACTTGGTTTTAAGAAAACATTTGAATTTACAAATACTTTTAAACAGCCAAAGAGGATCATTGAAATTATCCTCTTCCTATATTACCATGTATCCTAGGCTGGGAGTATATATTTCACTATTGGCATTCATAGACCATACCAAAAATCCACCATGTGGAGATAGTTTAACATGATTACGATGTAAAACCTTAATGTAAGCATTCTAAAGATTCATATCTTCATTGACAAAGCCAAAAGTCTCAGCAGGTAAACATTCCTACATGATGAAAGTTTAAATAATAGGTTAAGATTTAATAATTATAGTCAAAATATTTAAAAAAATAAAGGGAAAAAAACTACATTATTTAGGTTTTTTAAGCATAATGCACTTAAAATAAAATACAAGTGTATATTGCATTTACATGAATATATTTGCAACTTTGGCAATTTTTGAAGATACCCATTTTCATTCATGAATACAGGGCACTCTACAATAGTTAAAGAAACAATTAAAGTAGTTGTTACAATGATCAATGTAGATTCTATGATCTTAACTGTATTCCAACATCTATTCCCATATCTTTTATTGTTCATATGCAACGGTAATCTATGAATAGTAAATCCATTACTGTAATTTGGAACCACAACTCACATATTCAAGGAAGAAATTATTGGTATTACTTATGACCACTGATTAAATATACCCTTATATATGTATAAATAAGGCGTAGGTCTCTTCATCAATTTGATCACAGATATGTAGAGGATAATGTTTTAATGAGTATATCTATGACCAACTTTTGTATTCATATTAATAGAAAAATTTGTCTTAAGTGCATTAATGTGTTTGAATTATTTATTGAGTATTGTATTTGTTGATGTAATTGTAACTTCGGAATGTATTCACTTGTATATCTTATGCATTGTACCCTGATGTTTATTCTGGGATGTGTCTGTAATGTACTTGTGTCATGTCATGCCTCGATGTTCCTATTGGGACGTTCTATACTATAAACAAGTCATGTCAAGTCATTGTGGGTAACCCTCCTATTGATCAAGGGTTAAAGTCCCCGTAGTTTCAAGGCACCAAGGTTGTTAGACTCGCCTAGTGAAGTCGTCCCTAGTAGAGTTTAGTCAATTCAGGAATTAGTATAAATAGAGAGCTAGCCTCTCTATTTATCATACACTCACTCACACTCAGTTGTAGCACATAGCTGAGGAAGAAGAAGACACTGGGGCTAGGAAGAAAGAGGATACTGCTGTCGGGAGATCATCTTACTGTTTTGGGGTTTTACTTTTGGTGCTGATTTCATCTCTGCGAAAGTTGCGGGGTTTTCTCCATTTATGGTTTCCTTGAGGAAAAACAATGTGTTCATTGTCTCTTGTGTTTGATTGATGTGCTTGTTATTCTCTTAGTTAAAGATCCTAATATAATTCTAGCTTAATGTTAAAAAATATAACATGGTATCATAGCTAACCTGAGAAGAAGACATTGTGCAGCTGCAGGAACTAGGGCTTCCTACTTTGTGGATCTCTCTCCACATATTTTCATCAAAATAAGGTTGGAATAACTCTCCTCCCTAGGGCGCATCTTTATGTCGAAGCATAATCCAATTCTGAGGTTTTTTCAGTTTTGGAGCTGACACTGCTGCCGAAAATTAGGGCTTTTGACAGAAGTGGAATTTTGCAATGATCACAGGCCTGGATTGATATCCTCCTCAAAATAAAAGTTAGGGATCAATATCAAAGCATTTTGTTGGATAGAACTCTGGAAAAGCAAAACACTAATCTGCTCCTGAACTAGCACTACAGAATTTCAGCTCCAAATCCAAATCCGACATCTTGACCTGGTAAGATCTAAATATTTTGTATTTCCATTTTAGGTTCTTAGTTAATATGTCTCATCATACCAAGCTTGATGAAAATCTTGAGGGAGCTGCTTAATGAAAACCTTGAGGGAGATGATAACTTCCGAGCTTGGAAGTATAGGATCTCCCTGGTCCTGGAAGAAAATGAGTTGGACTCCTATATCAGTGAGGACGTTCCAGTTCCAGAGGGAGATGAGGCTAAGGCCTTACATAAGAAGAATTTGGTTATGTAAAAGAGGATCATTGCTGATTCAATTAACGATGACCTCATACCATAGGTGTCCTCCTTAAAGACACCTAAATCTATGTTTGATGCCCTAACCAAATTGTTTGAAGGGAAGAACATAAACCAGAAGATGAATATGAGAAACCAACTAAAGAATGTAAATATCCATAATGTAGAAACCATCCAGTGTTACTTTACAAGGGCATCTCAGATCAAGGAACAACTAGAAGCAGTAGATGAAGAAGTGGAGAATGCAGAGATTGTAATGACCACCTCGAATGGTCTCCCTAGATCATGTGACTCCTTCATTCAAGGAATCTGTGCCAGAAAGAAGTTAGTCAAGTTCAGTAGACTATGGGAAGAATTCTCTCAAGAAGAAGCTCGGATAGCAACTCGATAAGAGAATATCAAGCTCTCACAGTTCACTCCAAGAAAATCAGAAGAAACTCTCATCACTCCAGAGGTAATACCTTTCACCATAAAGATAACATTAGAAAGGACTTATCTAAATTAAGATGCTATACATGTGATGAAATAGGACACTTTGCCAAAGACTATCCTAGAAACAATATTAACTCTCATAGGAAGAAGGGAAACAAGAGAAGACATCATGCTCATGTTGCAGAGGATGATGAACCTTCCAGCAAGAGAACCAGATATGAAAGTGAAGATTCTTCAAGTGATGAAGAATATGTTTTGATTTCCGCTCTTACGGGAAACATTACTCATGGAAGCAATGATTGGATTATAGACATTGGGGCTTCCAAGCATATCACAGGATTCAAGGAATTCTCTGTGAAACTATATGAACATGTCTCACCTCACAAAGTGAAGCTTGGGGATGACTACCAGTATCCAATAAAAGGTAGTGGGGAATCCTCCTATAAGCTAGACTCTGGAAAGTCTATGACAATGAAGGAAGTATTGTTTGCACCAGGACTAAAGAAGAACATCCTCTCCATATCTGAATTAGATGCAAAAGGAATGATGGTTGCATTTATAGATGGCCAAGTTATCATGCGGTCAAAGGGAAAGACTATTAATGATGCAGTAGTGATTGGGGAACAAGAAGGAGGTCTATACAAATTGAAGGGCCATCCAAAACAAGCTTTGGTCCATGCCACAGTAGAGCCAAATGAACTTTGGAATAGAAGGATTCCACATGTGCATTACAAAGCACTACCACTTGCAAGCAAAGCCGTTGAAGGTCTTTTAGAAATTCAAGAAAAACATGAGGGAGTCTGCAAAGGATGTGTGAAAGGAAAGAACACAAAGAAGACATTTCCAAGTAGCGGGAGCAAAGGAAAAAGAATCTTGGAAATCATCCACTCTGATGTATGTGGACCAATGTCATCAAGTTCACTAAGCGAGTATGTATACTATGTTTCTTTTATTGATGACTTTTCTAGGAAGACATGGATTTACTTCATGAAGAACAAAGATGAAGTATTCAACAAATTCCAGGAATTCAAAGCCTTGATCAAGAACCACATTGAAAAGAAGATCAAGACTTTTCAATCAGATAATGTCGTAGAATTCACATCAAATGAATTCAAATATTTATGCAAAGACTCGAGGATTAAGAGGGAGTTGTCCACTCCATATAATCCACAACATAATGGGATTGCAGAAAGGAATAATAGAACTATCATGGAAGCCGCAAGAGCTATGCTTCATGATCAAGATCTTCCCGTGCATTCATGGGAAGAAGCTACCAGAACAACGACATATGTACAGAACTGTAATCCACATAGAGTACTCAAGAACAAGACTCCTAAAGAAGTCTTCTTCGGCAAGAAACCAGAAGTCAGCCATCTCAGTATATTCGGCCGTCCAATGTACATACACATTCCAAAAGAGAAGAGGACAAAATTAGATCCTTCAGGAAAGAAGGATATATTTTTGGGATACTCTGAAAGCTCGAAGGCTTACGGAATATAATTCCCAGGATTCAAGAAGATCAACATCAGTAGGGATGTGATATTTGATGAAGACTCAGCTTACAAAAAATCCAGAAAGAGACCTGCTGAAGAACCTCAAGAAGCAGAAGCTCCCAGAATTCATGATACAACCATGAATGAAGAAACTCAAGAAAAAGATCGAGAATTTGAAGAACCACAAAGACATGTAGATGCACCTCAAGAGAAGAATCCTCATAAGAGGAAACCTTCTTGGGTACGAGAATCTATCCAAGGTGCATAAATATATGGGGCTCCAGAAGAGAATCATAGAGAAAGAAAGAGGACCAGATCCTGCTTAGGAAATGTAGCCTTATTATGTGATTTCATCGATAAAGAACCTTCCAGTTATGAAGAAGGGACCGAACGAAAAGAATGGAAGGATGTTATGATCAAAGAGTATCAATCAATCATGAAGAATGATGTTTGGGATGTTGTCGCAAGACCAAAAGGGAAGTCAGTTGTAACTTCCAAATGGATCGACAAGATCAAGCATGCTGCAAATGGTAGCATAGAAAAATATAATGCAAGATTTGTTGCTCGTGGTTTCTCCCAGAAAGAAGGAATAGACTATGAAGAAACGTTTTCACTTGTAGCTAGACACACTTCTATCAGATCAATACTTGCTCTGGATGCAGTGATGAAATGGAAGATACACCAGATGGATGTCAAGACTGCTTTCTTGAATGGTGTAGTGGAAGAGGAAGTGTATGTGGAGCAGCCACTTGGTTTTGAGACACATGATAGGTATTCTCATGTATGTAGATTGAAGAAATCCCTGTATGGTTTGAAACAGGCACCCAGGACATGGTACGGCATAATTGATAGCTTTCTATCCAATTTGGGATTTACTAAGAGTAAAGTAGATTCCAACCTTTACTACAAGGTTGAATATGGAAACTCAGTGATGCTCCTACTATATGTAGATGATCTATTTGTAACAGGTATGGACGGGTTGATTGCTGATACAAAGAGGAAGCTTGCTGCCGAGTTCGAGATGAAGGACTTGGGTATGATGCATTATTTTCTAGGCATGAAGGTGTGGCAGAATGCAGATGGAATTTCCCTAGGACAAGGGAAATATATGGTAGAGATCCTGAAGAGGTTCGAGATGATGGACTGTAACGCCATGACCACACCTATGGCATCGAACCTGAAGCTATTAAGTGATGCTTCATCATAAGCGGTTGATGGTATGATTTATCATCATATGATTGGGTCCTTGATGTACCTGATTTGCTATGAACACCTTGAGCCAGTTCTTGATAGATCCGAGACATGTTCACTTGATTGCTGTAAAGCATATTTTGAGGTACCTGAGGGGTATAGTTGATTATGGGCTCAAGTATGAGGTGAGTCAGAAGATTAACCTGGAGGGTTATGTTGATTCAAATTGGGCAAGAATTTCCATCAATAGGAAGAGAACTTCAGGGTGTTGCTTCAGTATGGGATCGGGTGTGATCTCTTCGTTTAGAAGGAAGCAATCCTGTATGGAACTGAGTACAGTTGAAGCAGAGTATGTCATAGTTTGTTTAGCTAGTTATGAGGCAGTATGGCTGAGGAAGCTACTGTCTAATTTATTTGATCTCCAACTAGATGCTACTTGTATATATTACGACAACCAGAGTTGTGTTAAGTTGTCAGAGAACCCGATGTTCCATGACAAGTTGAAGCATATCGAGATCAAATATCACTATATCAGGGATATGGTGTAGAGGGGAGTAGTGAAGCTCTAGTATGTTGTGATGAATGAACAGATAGTTGATGTGTTGATGAAGCCATTAGCCAGAGTGAAGTTTGAGTACTTTAGGCAGAAGCTTGGTGCTCTCTAGATCGAGGTTCCTTCTAAGGGGAAGTGATGAGTCCATGAGCCATTCTAACATGGTGAGAGGATTGGTTCTTTCCATGGTCAGATGTAAGGGCTGAGCCATTTTGTCATGGTGAGAGGATTGGTTCCTTACATGTCAGATATGCGTGCTAAGCCATTCTGATATGACTGTAGGATTGGTTCCTACATTATCAGATACAAGGGCTATTGCCATTCTTGGAATGGAGGCGCCTGGTCAGTTACCAGGAATACTTGGTCTAGGACTGAGGGCCATTCTAATATGACTGTGGGATGTGTTCCCATGTGATCAAATATGAGTGCATGGCCATTCTGATGTGATTAAGGGATGTGTTCCCACTTGATCAGATATAAGGGCTGATGCCATTCTCTTGGGGAATGGAGGCACCTGGTCAGTTACCAGGAACCCTCAACCTGGGGTTGAGAGCCCTTCCAGCATGGTTGTAGGATGTGTTTGCGCATGGTTGGATGTAAGTGCATAGCCCTTCCATCATGGTTGCAGGATGTGTTCCCGCATGGTTGGATGTAAGTGCAGATCCCTTCCAACATGGTTGCAGGATGTGTTCCTGCATGTTTGGATGTAAGTGCAGAGCCCTTATAGCATGGTTGCAGGATGTGTTCCCGTATGGTTGGATGTAAGTGTAGAGCCCTTCCAGCATGGTTGCAGGATCTGTTCCCTCATGGTTGGATGTAAGTGTAGAGCCTTTCTAGAAAGGTTGTAGGATGTGTTCCTGCATGGCTAGATGTAAGTGTAGAGCCTTTTTAGCATGGTTGTAGGATGTGTTCCTGCATGGCTAGATATAAGTGTTGGGCCTTTCTGATGTGATTATAGGATTGGTTCCTACATGATCAGATGTGAGTGTTGGGCATGCCTTTCTGACATGGTGTTGGATGTGTTCCTCTCATGGTCATATGTAAGTGCTGGGTGGGCCATTCTGACTTAGTGTCAGATATAAGCGCTAAAGAAGACCAACATGGAGGATAGGCCTACAACCAACATGAAAAAGGGATGGCTTTGTAGAACTTCATGTGATGAGAAGAATCATGAGATAGCACCTGTGATGATGATCCAACAGTGATGATCTAGATCGAGTGATGATCCAGATCTAGAGATGATGCTCCGGTGATGATCAAGATCCAGTGATGATCTAGATCCAGTGACGATGATCCAGATCGAGTGATGATGAGCCAGATCGAGTGATGATCCAGATCTGATGATGAAGATGACTTGAAGTTGAAGATGAAGATGACTTGAAGATGAAGATGACGAGAACTTGACGATGATCCAGATGATATAGAGAAGAAGACTTGTGCTGATAAATTGTGTCAAGAGAATATCTTCCTAGTTAAGAGGGAGTGTTGATGTAATTGTAACTTCGGAATGTATTCACTTGTATATCTTATGTATTGTACCCCGATGTTTATTCTAGGATGTGTATGTAATGTACTTGTGTCATGTCATGCCCTGATTTTCCTATCGTGAGGTTCTATAATGTAAAAAAGTAATATCAAGTCATTGCGGGTAACCCTCCTATTGATCAAGGGTTAAATTCCCCACCGTTCCGGGGCACTAGGGTTGTTAGACTCACCTAGTGAAGTTGGCCCTAGTAGGGTTTAGTCAAGTTGGGAATTAGTATAAATAGAGAGCTAGCCTCTCTATTTATCATACACTCACTCACACTCAGTTGTAGCGCATAGCTGAGGAAGAAGAAGACACTGGGGCTAGGAAGAAAGAGGTTATTACTGTCAGGAGATCATCTTACTATTTTGGGGTTTTACTTTTGGTGTTGATTCTATCTCTGAGGAAGTTGTACGGTTTTCTCCATTTATGGTTTCCCTGAGGAAAAACAATGTGTTAATTGTCTCTTGTGTTTGATTGTTGTGCTTGTTATTATCTCAGTTAAATATCCTAATATAATGTTAGCTTAATGTTAAAAAATGTAATAGTATTTGAGCTACAACGCTCCATTCCAAAGGAGTAAGGGCCCATTTAGTGGATTTAGTTGTTGTCATTGTTAATTAGGTTTTCTTTTGTTGTTGATTAGTTTTTTTCATTGGTAATTAAGTTTTATTTTCAATTTCTATTTATAAGTTTTGTTAATATTAGTAGTTAACATTGACCTACAAGAATTGCACTCTAAAATTAATCTAAGAATGAGCATATTCTAGAGGAACATGCCATCATTTATTTTACAAGAATCATTAACAGTTTCATGTGTAGCAAAATCTACATAGAACTAGTATTTTTTTTAAACTCCCCATATTGGTCGGATATCTGATGGAACTTCCGATGATATCTGACGATCATTCCATACCACCAATAGAAAATGTTGTCGATCTTTCTCTTGTTTGTACGTATCGATGTCGGATATCTGACATTATTCCCCACTTTATCGGTGTTCAAGCCATACCACCAATGACAAATTTCATTGGATATCCGACCAACTGTAAAGTATTTTGGGTCGGTTATATGATGGGTCTGTAGTCGTAAATATTTCCTTCTGATAAGTATTGGTGGTAGATTATCCGAAGTTTATGTGTCAGATATCTGACTTGTATATTTATAAATATTTCATCAGATATTCAACTTGATATCACCGAATATCTGACTAGACCATATTCTTATCGAATATCCAACAAAAATTAACTGACGTTTGTAAAAGCCGACACTTATCAGATTGTCGACAGTTTGTTGTCAAGAATAAGACGTATATATCGTTAGATTTTGGGTTAAAATTTTCTTGTGTTAGTTGATAGTGTGGGAGAGTAACGTGTGTTGTTTCGGAAATGATCCAAACCGAAACGTGGAGATGCCCAACTACTGCCAAGTACTTCGGGGTCCGCGTGTATTAGGAAGATGATAGTCCTGTATTTCTTGAGGCCTTTACTTACTCTTCATAAATTCATCACAAGTCATTATTACAAAGAATGAAATCCATAATCACAAGCATTTTTTATCACTAATGTAAAAAAATATTAATGAATTATACATGTTCGAATCCATGCTTGTTCTTTGGAAAGATAATGATTTGGTTATAAATAAGAGGAAAAATCAGCGAAAAAGGGATAAATAGGATTGGGAAAAGGGGGGAATTTCTAGCACCCAACATCTCCCCCCAATTGTCCTATTCCATGCACCCATGCAACAACCTCGATCTTGTCTGATTCTAAGTCGGACTCCAAAATTCTTCTCTAGAAATTGGTGAAGTTGAAGGAAGATTCATTTCTCTCACCTGTATGTAAAAACCCATTGGTTGAAATTAAGTTATCCCAACAATCCTTCTCTGCATTCTTGGTTAACTTATAGATTATATTATAATGCCTCTCTAGAAACCAAATAAGTGGAAATATGAGCTTCAAACAATACCATATTGGTCCTCGTGTTTCCATGCATTTAACATATCCTTGCACTCGATACAAGGCATACTTGAAATTTTCAAAACAATACGAATCCTTTTCCTTTAAGGATATGGACTAAGCTTTCCACCGATAATTTTTTCCTTTCAAGGCATAAATCTCTTGTTTAGAAATCATGTTGACACAAGTATAAATCATATCCCGCTGAAATACCATTAGTTCATTAACCTTTTCACGAGATTAAAGATTTCTTTTGTGTATGGAAATCGGGGGCATGGGGGACTGAGGTTCACTTCGAATTTGAAGAAAAAAATTATCCTCATTTGTGTGAAGATTATAATAAGCATTCCACCAATGAATGTGATTAATGATGAAAGAAATGAACGCCCTTAGGTGAATGTCCCTTGTATGAGGAACAAGATTAGAATGGGACTCCGTAAGACATGCCATTTCATGTAGGTATGATTCACAAAACAGATTCTTCCCATGAAAATTACTCTGAGTAAAGGTATCCAAATATTGAGGGGTTGTCATAATTTGGTAAGGCTTACCTTATTTCAAAGCTCTTATTTTGAACAGAGTCATCTGCTCAAGGAGAAATACAGAATAAGAGGGTGATGGATCTTTATAGCTCAACAATTCTTGAACTAAGCTACATTTTCTCCTTTACATTCTACGCACCCTTGAACTTCCATAATTCTTTTAGCTCTTCTTGTAACCGATCCCAACAAATTTTCTCAAAAAAGAGCTCCTTAGCGCACCTTTTCCTAAGTTCTTTAATAGACTTCTTGTGCTCACGAAGGGGGCTCATTCCTTCCTCGCATTGGGCAGCATGATATTTCCACTTTCTTAATTCAATATTTAACAGTGAAATCTCTCTCACCATCTCTTGATTTCCTTCATCTCTTGCATCTACTTCATCATTGGTATCTAGCTCAATGATTTATTCCTTACCCTCCATCTTTCTGGGAAAAGGCAAGTCATGAGTTTTGACAACTTCCCCTTGCTTCATTAATTTGAGAGTCACATCAATTTCTTGCCATGCTACTGTGTCAACATCATATTATTGATTCAACGCTTCGAGGACCGTGGCAATTTATTCCTATGCCATTGTTTCAACAGCTCCTTTTTGGCCCACTATATCAGGAATCTCGATAAATTATTGTTGTTCCAAGTTTCAACAGCTTCCTTTTGACCTTATGGCTTAAGGATCACAACTACCTCTTCATATGCCACTAGTTCTTGTGGGTCATCAACTTCTTCTTGGATAGCTGGTTCCTATGTTACATCATCCACTTCTTGAATCACTGGTTCTGATGCCTCAACAACTTTTGCTTGTGCTTCTGGTTCTTGTGTTTCAACAACTTTTTCTTATGTCGCTGGTTCTTGTGTTTCAACATCTTTTTCTTGAGGTGTTTTATCATTTTCCAAGTGTTTAGGAAATGTGTCTTTCAATTCCTGTAAAATCCCCTTAGAGGCTAATGATTCCTGGGAAATGGCAATTTTGGGCCCTTATTCGTTATCCAAGGTTGGAGGATCTGTTTCTCTATTCTGATTCTTCTCATCCTCCACCATTGGATCTGCATGTGCTGTTGTATCCTTTTCTTGTCTAAATTTACCAAGTTTCCAGGATGAAACTCAACTGATTGTGACTTTATACCCCAACCCTTTTAAAGAAATGCCCACATTCGAGGCACATTTATTCTTCATGCTCTAAACTTTTCACTTCATAAGGAAGGTTTCCCACTTGATCAACAACTTCAACCAATGTGCTTAGTATCTGAGTTTCCTGATTCCTTAACCCTTCCTTCAATATTTGAAGCTATTCCCTCAACACTTTTACCTCCTGTTTCAACAAATCATTTTCTAACAGGAAGGTTTCTATTTGTAATTGATCTCCTTCCGCAAGAGGTTCTTGTGTATAGAATCCCTTTGATTCCTTTGCTACAAGAGTAACTCTAGTTTTTGCTTTCTTTAATGGGATGAGTGATTGTTTCTTGGTACATGACCTCCTCTTGTTTATTTGTGGTATAGGGAAAGTAAATCCTTCTGAAACTATTTCCAATTCTTCTGAAATAAATAAAGGAGAATCATTCTCTTGGGATGATCCTTCAGTTTTTTAATTTTCTTCATATCCTAGTATAGCAGAAAATGGAACCTATTGAATTATAACCCTTTATAGTTCAGGAGAATATTTAATTTCCTGAATTAATCTTGCCTGGGTGTACATTTATGTTATATTTTTATCATTTAGACAATATGATATTAGGATCTTATCTGAGAGAATAACATGCACAACAATCAATCACAAGAGACAATAGACACAAATATTTTTCCTCGGGTAAACCATAAAGGAGAAAACCCCGCAACTTCCTTAGAGATAGAATGAGCACCAATGGAAGTAGTAAAAACCAAAGACAAAAAGATGATCTCCAACAGCTGTTCTCTCTCTCACTTGTGTGGTCTCCTCATCTCTCACCTATGCGCTATAGTTGGGTGAGTATGTGTCTCAAATAGAGAGGACCACTCTCTATTTACACTAGTTTCTGACTTGAGAATTACTTACTAGGGATGACTTCTCTAGGAGAGTCTAATAACCCTAGTGCCCCTCAACTATGGGGACGTGTCCCTCAACTTACAGAAGAGGATTAATCTCTATGACTTTACATGACTTGATTAGAGTAATGATTCTCCCGATAGGAACATCGAGGACCAATGAAATATAAAATATAAAATATACAAAAAATACATTATGTAGTTACAAATACATCAATACTCCCTCTTAACTAGGAAGGCATTCTGTTGACACAATTCATCAGCACAAGTCTTTGTCACTGGTTCCTTCACCAAGGTTGGATCATCATTGGATCATCATCACTAGATCATCATTGCTTCCAGTATCTCGAGCAAATGGTGCTATCTCTCAATTCTTATCGTCATGAGAATTTCTCCAGAGCCATACCTTTTTCATGCTGATTGTAGGCCTATCCTCCATGTAGGTATTCATCAACAGAGCCAACCTTTTTTCATGCTTGATGTACTGCCTTTATCTTGCAAGGAATTCTCCTATAGAGCCATTCCTTTTTCATACTAGATGCAGCACCTTTCCTCTCGCAAGGATTTCCACTACAGAGCCAACCCTTTTTCATGCTGGATGTACCTCTACAGAGCTATCCATTTTCATGCTAGATGTATTTCTACATAGCCAACCCTTTTTCATGCTAGATGTACCTCTACAGAGCCATCCCTTTTTCATGCTAGATGTAGTTCTACAGAGACAACCATTTTTCATGCTAGATGTACCTCTACAGAGCCAACCCTGTTTCATGTTGGATGTAGTTCTACAAAGCTATCCCTTTTTCATGCTAGATGTACCTCCATAGAGTCAACTCTTTTTCATGCTGTATTTAGTTCTATAGATCCAGCCCTTTTTCATGCTAGATTTAGTTCTATAGATCCAACCCTTTTTCATGCTGGATGTACCTCTACAGATCCAACCCTTTTTCATGCTGGATGTAGTTCTATAGAGCCAACCCTTTTTCATGCTGGATGTAGGCCTTTCCCTCTGCAAGGTCTTCCTCTATAGAGCCAAACCTTTTTCATGTTGGATGTAGTTCTACAGAGCCAACCCTTTTTCATGCTGGATGTAGGTCTACAGAGCTCGACCATTTTCATGCTGGATGTAGGCCTTTCCCTTTGTAAGGTATTCCTCTATAGAGCCAACCCTTTTTCATGCTGGATGTAGGCATCAACACTTATATCTGACCATGGGAGGAACCAATCCTACCACCATGTTAGAAAGGCTCATGGACTCATCACTTCCCCTTGGAAGGAACCTCGATCTGGAGAAAACCAAGCTTCTCTTCTAAAGCACTCAAGCTTCACTCTAGCCATTTCTAGCATAGAATCACATCAGGGCTTATTACGTCCAAGGATAACTTGTGAGCTTCACCAAGACTGATTACATCCTAGGACAACCTACAAGATCGTTTACGTCTAAGCAACCTATGAGCTTCACCAAGTTTTTATGCTCAGACAACCTGTCTCACTGACTATGCTAGAACTCCTTCTTTCGAGAGATCTCGATCTGGATCACATACTGGAGCTTCATTGCTCCTCTCTACACCATACAAAAATGCAAGTCATATCAATCAAATCAAATATTAGTTTTCAAAAGAAACATACTACCTCCCAAATAGCCGAGCAAGTGGCAACATATTTTTCCTCGACTATTCTCAGCGCCATGCAGGACTCCTTCCTGCTAAACCAAGAGATCACACGTGATCTTATACTGAATCAACACTCCAAAGTGCTCTTCCTATCAATGACACTTCCTGCCTAATTTGAATCCACTTAACCCTCCAGGTTAATCTTTTGATTCACTTCATATTTGAGCCCATAGTCAATTGTACCCTTTAGGTACCTCAGAATATGCTTTGCAGCAATTAAGTGAACATGTATCGGATCTGTCAGGAACTGGCTCAATGTGTTGACAACAAAGCAAATATCAGGTCTTGTATTCATCAGGTACATAAATAAAAAAATCATCTGACGATACATTGTGGCATCAACCAACTCTGATGAAGCATCACTCAATAGCTTCAGGTTCGATGCCATAGGTGTGGTCATGGCTTTGTAGTCCATCATCCCAAACCTCTTCAAGATCTCCATTGCATTTTTCCCTTGTCCAAGGGAGATTCCATATGCATTCTGCCACACTTCCATGCCTATAAAGCAGTGCATCATACCCAAGTCTTTTGTCTCAAACTCAGTAGCAAGCCTCCTTCTTGCATATTTAATGAGTTCCTCTTTACTTGTCAGGAACAAGTCATCGACATATAATAGGAGCATCATTGGTATTTCTACCTTCAACCTTGAAGCAAAGTTTGGAATTTTATTTCCTCTCAATAATTTCTAGAGCCATTAGTAAGCTTCCCATCCTATCGTACCATGTCAAACCTCAGAATCTTCTACAGTCACTCCCTTTGAAGTGGAGAATAATCCTCCCTCTGCCTTTTGTACTCTATGTATTGAAACATTCTGTACTGGAGTGACAAGTAGCTTCCTCTACTACTAATATTCTATGTATCCATTTAGGGTCACCAAATACCAAGATCCTCTATCTTGAACCTTTTCAAAATTTCTTCTCACACCCATCTGTGAGCTTGTCATCGTCTATAGGATTTCATCTTCAACGTTGTAGAAAAGGTTAAGATATTCATCACTCTAGGTGATCTTCAAGCTCCTCATGTATCTGTTATCACATGGCTATCTTCTGAGCTCTTACAACGCCTTCTTTAATTTTCACACATGAGTCTACCTGTCATGTGTCTTAAATTCTAGTGGCTGCATGATGGAACTTGCAGATACCACATCCTAGACATCATTCTTCTTGAACTGGTACTCTCCTTCCCTTTCTTCTTGGCTACTTCTTCATAGCCGGAAGGCCCTGCATCAATGATGTCACTCAACAGTCACATAACAAGAGTGTGTCTAAGGCCTCTCGAATTCTTGTCATACTATTCTTCATTTTGGATTATTTCTTGAACCGTCGTCACTTGTTCTTCGGAATAAGTCTCATCCTTATTTTATTGTAGGCGATTGTACGTGATCTTTCCTACAAGTCAAAAGAATTAGTTGTATGGTTAGAAAAATTTCATAAAGCATATTCATAATGGAAAATTCTTATGCATAGAGATATAATCATGCAACTATTTTAGCCAATACAATATTGATCCATATCTCATGGAAATTTTCTACATGCCTTCCATCTCCACCATGACATCATTGAGATTATGCACTAATCCAATATGTCAGCAAAGAGTTTTCATTCTAGATAAGTAGAAATGGAGAGTTGTATAGAACCATTAGCTACTTACCCATCACATGCATATTAGTAGTATACTGTCATTAATGCAAACATTCTATCATGGATAACACATCAAATGAATATAAACAAATGCATAACAAAAAAATATCATGAAATGACAATTGAATACTTATCTTTATTTGTTTCATGGGTAGACTCCTTCTTTTAGATTAATTATCTTATTCATTCGTAACAACACCATTTCTTATCCAAATCCTAAGATGGATAAGATGTTATTCAAGAATTTAGTCCTTCATATTCCTCATCACTTGAGGGAATTGTGAGATCTAGATCTTCAATTTATCCCATCTTCTTTTCTCTTATTATGAGTCGAGCTTCATCTTGTGTGCACTCTTCTCAGAGTTTGCTGAAGGTAATCACTTCTTTCTGGCACACATTCCTCAAATGAATGAATCCCATGATCCTGGGAGGCCATTCAAGGTGGTTATCACAATTTTTGCATTCTCTACTTCTTCATCCACTGCCTCAAGTTGTTCTTTGATTTGAGGGGCACTTGTAAAGTATGACGGTATGGTCTCTGCATTCTGGATCTTTACATTCTTCAAATGGTTTCTCAAATTCATCTTTTGATTTATTTTTTTCCCTTAAAATATCTTGGTCAAGGAATCAAACATCTCTTTAGGTGTATTTAGGGAAGACACTTGTGGTATAAGGTGATCCTTGACTGAATCACCAATGACATTCTTGGCCTTGACCAAGTTCTTCTTGTGTAAGTATTTAGCTTCATCTCCCTCTGGAACTGGAACCTCTCCACTTATGTAGGTGTCCAATTCATTTTCTTCAAGAACTAGTGAAATCCTATACTTCCGTGCTCGGAAGTTTTCAACTTCACCAAGCTTGTCATTAAGCTGGTGTGATAGGTCATTTTGAAATGAGAACCTCAAATTTAAATAGAAAAAGACTAGATCTTACTGATTTGAGGTGTCCATCCTGCTTTCAGATCTGGCTGATATAGGGTTTGTTAGAGAAACCCTAATTTTAAAAAATTAGAATCTTTTAGATACGATTGGATAGAAATATGTTCCTCCTGAAGGTGAGTCAAGTAGCATACTCATTTTCCCAAAATAGTGATCAGAACTGCAAAATACTTGATGCCCTAATTTTCTTCAATTTCTTCTGCAAAATTATCTGATCTTGTTTATGCAGTATATCCAAAATTTATTCTCCTATGTGTCTAAAACTTTGCATTGAGGTAGCCTCATCTGTCCTCTTTCCAACACCGCATGTTTGAGCAGAATTGGTTTCACCGTTTGGGACTTATGAGAGGTTTCCAAAGGTGACTTATTTCATGACTATTCAGCATAGTGAGATTCTATAGACTACCATGTGTCATTGCTTCACCTTCGAGGTCTGAAACTTTTACCACAGAAAGTACCATCTATGCCCTATCTAGAATAGCTTGAGAAAGTTCTTTTTGAACTTAGTATACTGATATATAGAAATTATACCTAGGTGTCCTGTTTAGGGATTAATCCTGGGAGAGGTTGGAACCTTGATTTGGAGGAATCATATCTCCCAGTATTTGAGGCTAAAAGTTTTACATAGTGTTCAGCACAAACATTTCTATGTCCTGTAAAACTTTCGGCTTTTGATCCTTCTCGAATCTCGAGATAGAGAGAATGTACCAAAACTACTAGTTTTAGTATTTCAGGGTTTTCTGGTCTAGGGTCAAATTAGGGTTTGACTTTCTGAGAGTTTTACCCAACCAATTTTTTTAATCTTAGTCTCTAAATTTCCATTTTGAGGAGGAGGGAAATCCTATGCTGGGCTCACTCAAAATTTACTCTTCTGTGAAAATCCCTAATTTCCCACAGTAGTGATTGAAAATGTCCAGAATCAAATTCTACTTTCATAGAAAGATGCACCCTTCAATGGAGAGTTTTCCTAGCCTCCTTTTGCTGATGATCTATGGATATAGACCCAAAAAGTAAGAAACCCTAGCTTATGCAGCTCAATAGTGTCTTCTTCTCAGGTTAACTTTGATACCATGTTAGATTTTTATCATTTAGACAATAAGATCTTAGGGTCTTATCTAAGAGAATAACATGCACAAAAATCAATCACAGAAGACAATAGACACAAATATTTTTCCTCAGGGAAACCATAAAGGAGAAAACCCCGCAACTTCCTCAGATAGAATGAGCACTAATGCAAGCAGTAAAACCCAAAGACATAAAGATGATCTCCAACAACTATTCTCTCTCACTTGTGTGAGATCCTCTTCTCTCACCTATGCAGTATATTTGGGTGAGTGTGTGTCTCAAATAGAGAGTCTCTCTCTCTATTTATACTAGTTTCTGACTTGACAATTGCTTACCAGGGCCGACTTCTCTAGGAAAGTCTAATAACCCTAGTGCCCCTCAACTGTGGGGAATTTTCCCCCAAATTGCAAAGGAGGGTTAATCTCTATGACTTTACAATACTTGATTACATTAATGATTCTCCCAATAGGAACATCAAGGACCAATGAAATACAATATATAAAATATACAAGTGAATACATTCCGAAGTTTCAATTACATCAACAATTTCCTGTATTATTTCTTTGACATTGGTCTCTACTTGGTGGCTTTGGTTATTATAGGTTATTGAGGGTTTATATATTGAAACTCTTCCACTTTTACAACTTCCTCTAAACCCCCTTCTTGAGGATTTTCAGCTTCCTCAGCTTCCCCATCACTCCCAACCAACTTCATCTGACAAGGTTCGATTTTTATATTCCTCCTCTATGTTATAAAACAGGAACATAGAGAAATAATATTTATAAAGTTAAATCAATAAACAAGATGCAAAGCACATAAAATTCATTATAAGAGAGACAAATATATAACGTGGTTCACCCCAAAGATGGGCTATGTCCACACAGAAATTGCCAGTCTTTTATATTATACCGTCCAACAAGATGGAGGGATACAACCTATAGCAACACTGCTACACTTCCTCTTCACGCTCTCACAATATATCTCACACAATCACATAGATCGTTTACAATGCTACAATACAATACACAATCATTTTACAATGCTTTATTTTAAAGGGGAAATACCATGGGAAAATACTACGGTTAACCCAATACCATGGGTCCACAAAACTATTGGCCAACACACATCCCAAAAATTTCCTTCGAGGGCTGGGACAAGTGTATAATAAACCTGGGGTACAAACACAACTGATCAATAATATCTATGGATCTGGACGATCATGCTCCACTACCAACACTCTATAATCATACGATCTACCTCGAGCCGAACAAGAAATTGCTCCCAGGTTTGATTTCTTCGCTCAAGGGCCAGAAGTATTAATAATTTGAAAAGGTCATAGTTAATGATAGAGGCTTGGGGGTGCTGAGACCCTCTGGCATAATGTGCCATATTTTGCAATGTTCTCTTAATATAGTAAGGCATATTAATCAATGTACCATGGTGTAGATGAGAAAACAATACAAAATATTATGTATACACAGTTTGGTACCTACCTTCACATATAATGTATTTCTTTAGGAATATCACCACCTTGTCCCATGGCAGAGGTAAAAATTCCAGTGTTGTTCCCCTTCCTCTAGGCTCAACACTTTTCCCCACTGCAAGGAAATTTTCTATTGCATGTAATTTGGGCATCTTTATTCCAAACCACTTCCTCCCAATTCTGGGTAGCCCAGTAACTTGTACTATTTCTTAGTTCAGACTTCAACTCTCAAACCCTTAACCATTGAATGGTCCTTCCTTAAATTCATGGAGAACTATAATGTTGTTTCCTCATGAAATCCACTCAATCTCTCAAAGTATACCATCCATCAAGCCTCCTCAAAGATAATGAAGGATTCTATGTTCTGCCACAATGCGTCCACTATCTCAGGTTCATGACAGACCACAAACCCACCCTTCCTCTTTCCTCTTTCCTCCTTCTTCTTTCCTTAAGAGGATTCCAAGTGGAGTAAACACTAAATAACATGCATTCTGATCCCTACACCAGGATTTTATCCTCCTAGGACTTAAGAAAAATGCATTTAAAAAAAAGGCATATATAGGACTAAAATGCAGGGAAACATACACAAGTAATTCTCTATTTAATCATCAACAAGCATTCAAATTGAACATAGAAATTCATCATATTCATAAGCATTCTACATAAACAGTATAGTCATCCATAATGAAATGCATTGCATAAAGAAGAATAACATAGAATACTTATCTTGGATGATGGTGTTTTCCTGCAACTAGCTATGTCACTGCAATGTTCCACCCAACCATAGGCCAGTTGTGTTCATCAATCTCTCAACACAACAACCACCCCCAAGGTGGGCATGCTTTCCACAAGGAAATAGGGAACAATATACTTACACACAACCAGATCATAACACACAGAGTCAATCCAACCTTCTCTTGGGCTTATCATACTTCCCAGCCAAGCCAACACCAAGCTGGTTTTATCAGGTTGTAGGCTTACAATCCAAGCAATGTTGGGTTTATGAGTCTTACTCATCCAAGCTAGCATACAGTTGGGTTTATCAGACTATTGTCAGTCAATCCAACTTTCACAATAATGACCAGTCAAGCGAATAGATGGGTTTATCAGACTGTCCACAGTTAATCCATCAGAATGCTTTTTTTATGAGGCTGTCCAGGCAAGGATTACTCACAAGGACACAATGCACAACAAGACATAACCAAGACAGCTACTAGTTGGGTTTATCAGGATGCTAAGGCAGTGGAAAGGTATAATTACTAAGCTAGTGGCTCATTCAAGAGCAAGGGACACATCCACAATGTCTATCTGGATAGGGATCAACATTACCTACACACCCAACACAAGGAAGCATCCCTTTGTCTGCTCCATAGTCCCTCGATCTATGCATTCCATTCCAGTTCGCTTGAGGGCATGTAGTGAAGATTTACCAACCACTCTTACCTTTTCATGAGGTTCCTCTTTGCACTAGTTTTATTAAGCACATTCCTCCTCTCTTCCACTCCTTAGTCTTGCATACATTTTGGACCCAAAACTCAGGTGCAAATCACAAAAAACCACAGGGAAAACACAACAACACATTCTCCACTCTGTAACACAATGTAAATGGACTGAACCACACTGAACAATGAACCACACTACACAACCATGAACAAAGACCTTCTTTGTGACTCTAGAGTGTGAACAACAATGCCTAATCATGAATGAATTGATCGAATCCTCAAAACGTTCAGATCAAGACCCGAGGTTGACAGACTGGGAACAATTTTTTTTTTTTTACTTGCTTCAGAAGAAAAAGCACAGATTCTACAACTGCAGGATTTCTTAGTTATGAAATCGAATGCCATGCCTTGCTCTACCCAAGGAATTAACTCCCTCAACCAATTTCCTGCAAGAAAATTGAATGCGCGAGCACAGGGACGAAACAGGGTAGACGTGTTAAAGAATGAGAAAATATTGAACATATCTATGGCTGGGATAGACAATCAAATAGATCAATGGAGCATAATTATTGCGCTGACCTAACTTGTGCAACTAAACAAACTTTTGATGTGTGCAAAATTCCAATGTAATCTGCTTCATCAAGTTTGGAATCCAGCGTTGATTTGGTGGGGACACAAATCCAATGTCAACAAGGATTTCATTGATTCAACTAGAAATTTGTTTAACATCAGCTAGCGGGGGCGCAATTTCTTATCCAAAAGGATCCATCCCATCCCGCATCCGCAGGGTGACTTGAACGACAAATCAACAAAGGTTTTTACACTGAGAAAACTGGGTTTTGTGAGGATTGAACCTGCAATCACTCACCTATAATCTGCTGGTTTTAATACCTCTATGTTCCTTTATGAAATCATGCCCACGTCTCTTTTCACATTTACAGTGCATAGATAACTATGGTATTTTATGAAATTGTGTGTATTTACATGATATTCAAAATTATCCGTTCTTGACCAGGACAATGAACAATAGGCATCAACCATGATCACCTATACACAAACACCAAATAAATGGCAGGGCCTTGGCCTTGAGCTCCTTGCCATGATTCCCATAACATATACATAATGTACAATTAAATACCATGGGGTCAAAATCCGGGCACACATTCCCCTCCCCCTTTAGGGTGAAAACCAGGGTGTTACATTTCCCTCCCCCTTCATTAGCATTGTCCTCCGTTCTTTTCAAAATTGAAAAAAATGGATGTTCCAATTGCATGGAATCCTCTATCTCCCACATAGCCTCTTCAGTACTGTATTTCTCCCATTGCACCTTCACCTATCCAATGGCTCGATTCTAGAGCATCATGACCTTCTTATCAAGGATTTACAATGGTGTGGTTTGGAACCCTCCCTCTGGTTCCACCTAAATCACATCCCAATTTATCACACGATTAGGATCATGTACATATTTATTAAGCAAAGAAACATGAAAAACATTCAAGAGCTCTAGTGCTAGCAGGAAATGCAAGTTTATATGCAACTAGCCCTATTCTTTCAAGAACTTCAAACGAGCCACATTTTCTAGGTGACAGCTTGGCACAACTTCCAAGATTCAAGGAAATTGTCCTTTCCCTCACTATGAGGTAAATATGATCCCAAACATTGAACTCTCTGTGCACTCGATGCTTGTCTGCATAGCATTTCTAGATTTCCTAGGCTACTTTCAGATTCTTCCTGATCTTTGTAACCTCCTGATCCATTTCCTTGAGCAATTTTAAGCACAAAGATATTTATTGGATTATCCCATGTCACTGGTGTCCTACACCTTATTCCATACAAGGATTCACAAGGACTCATTTCCAATGATGCTTGTTGTCCATTATTATAGGAAAATTCTACCAAGTGTAATAATCTTCCCACTTTGTTGGTTTGTCCATCACATACATGCGAAGCATGTCTTATAGTATTTGATTTACTCTCCCTATATAACCATCAGTATGAGGATGGTAGGAAGTGCTAAAATTCAAATTGGTACCCAAATATGTAAACAAACCCTTCCAAATATTGGAAGTGAACTTAGGATCCCTGTCAGAGACTATTGCCTTAGGCAATCCATGCAATCTAAAAATCTCCTTAATGAATATTTTTAAAATGGCATCAGTCTTATACATGGAATTAATTGGTATAAAATGTGTTGCATTTGTCAACTTGTCCTCCACAACCA
Organism: Pseudotsuga menziesii; assembly: GCA_001517045.1. Lineage (NCBI taxonomy): Eukaryota > Viridiplantae > Streptophyta > Pinopsida > Pinales > Pinaceae > Pseudotsuga > Pseudotsuga menziesii. The sequence goes on along the minus strand of LPNX010100778.1, from coordinate 207,197 downwards.
TGATGGAATCATGTTTCCTCCAATTCGTTGACAATCTTGTAATAAATTCCATGGAAACAACTTCCCTTTTCCATTCTGGAATCAACAGAGGCTGCAACAAACCTGTTAGGTGTTGATGCTCAACCTTCACCTACTAACATTTCATGCACTTTGAAATATACTCAGCAATGTCCTTCTTCATTCCTAGGAAAAAATACTTCTTTCTGGATGTAGCAATTGTTTTCTAATATCCTAGGTGACAACAATATGGAGCTTGATGGATTTTATCCATAACAATTCTCCTCTAATATGCTACATTTGGAATATAAATTCCGTTTTTATAAATAAGAATCCCATCTTCTTCCAATTTATATTCCTCATACCTCTTCTCAATACTCTGCTCCTGCAATTTGTCCTTCATTTGCTCATACAATTCATCCTCAACACTATAATTAAAAATATGATGTCTCAAATCTGTCCGGAAAATACTAAGATATGCCACATGCATTTCATGCAGATTCTTGCTAAGTGCATCAACCAATTTGTTATATTTTCCTTTTATGTGTTTGATTTCAAAATCAAACTCACATAAAAACTCCAACCATCTATCCTGCCTAGCATTTAGAGTTGGATGATCAAACAAATATTTCAGACCACAATGGTTTGTCCTTAACTCAAATTTTATGTCCATCAAGTAATACCTTCACATCTTGAGAGCATGTACTATGGCTGCAAGTTCTAAATCATGAGTGGCATAGTTCTTCTCATGATCCTTCAATTTTATTGACTCATAACATACCATGTGGTTGTCTTGCATAAGAAATCCTCCAAGTGGTTGTTTACATGCATCAGAACACACCACAAAATATTTTTCTGGGTCTACAATTTTTAGAATCATGCACTTGTGAGAAGATTCTTCAATTCCTGGAAGCTTTCTTCACACCTTGGCATCCATTCAAATTTTATTCCCTTATTTTGCAAAGAAGTGATGGAATGTGCAACCTTGGAGAATCCTTCAATGAATCTCCTAAAGTATCATGCAAGGCCCATAAAAGATCTTACATCTATCACATTTCTTGGAGTAGGCCAATTCATAATGGCATCAATATTTTCAGGGTCTACAGATATGCCCTCATTTGAGATAATGTAACCCAAATAATGAATCCTGTCTTTATAAAAGTCACACTTTCTCAACTTTGCATACAACTTATGCTATCTAAGCAATTGCAATGTCAATCTCAGATGTTCTTCATGTTCTTCCTCATTTTTAGAGTAAATAAGAATGTCATCAAGGAAAACAAGAACAAACTTGTCTAAATACCTGTTGAAGACACTATTCATAAGGCACATAAATGTAGCTAGTTCATTTGTGAGGCTAAATGGTACCACTACAAACTCATAATGCCCATACCTTGTTCTGAAGGCTGTATTATGAATGTATTCATCCTTTATTCTTTCCTGATGGTAACCAAACCTCATGTCAATCATGGAAAATACCTTTGCTCCTCTCATTTGATCAAAGAGGTAGTTAATCCTAGGAAAATGGTATTTATTATTCATAGTGATGTTTTTTAGGTGTCTGTAATCAATACACAACCTGAGTGTACCATCTTTCTTTTTCACAAATAGAACTAGTTCTCCCCAAGGAGACACACTCGGCCTGATTTAATTCTTTTCCAACAACTCTTGTAGCTACATCTTCAGCTCTAGAATTTATGGTGTGCTCATCCTATAGGGTGTCTTTGACACTGGTGCTTCCCTTGGCACAATTTCAACTATGAAACCAATGTCCCTTTTTGGTGGAAGCCCAAGAATTTCATCAAGAAAAACATCCCTGAATTCTTGCAACACATGAAATTCCTCCAACCTAAGACTTTGACTCTCTGTTGCCTCCAAAACATGAGTTGCATACACTCTGCAACCTTTCCTACATAACTTCTCCAGCTGCATTGTTGAAATCTGCCTAACAGAGATCACTTTTGGAATGCCTCTTACATCCCTTAAGTTTCCTTCTTCATATATGCATTCAAAGGTCTTGTTGCAATAGTCAAGATTTACTCTATGAGCTTCTAACCAATCCATTCCAATGAGAATGGCATAGGAACCAAGTGGTAGAACATTCATATCTATATAAGTGACCAATCCATCCATAACCAATGGAGATTTCTATACCACCTCACTAACCTTTCTCTTAGTCCCAGTGGCTAGCTGAGCTAACCATGATTTTCTATGCTTTAACATTTTAAAAGCACAAATCTCAAATACTCTTGGATTAAGATAATTGTGAGTAGATCCAGGGTCAATTAAAACCAAAACATATTGCTTAACAATATTATATATAACTTCAACCATAGTTGACTAATGATCTTCCTGACGGTCCTCCAGTGCTGCATAAATCCTAGGGACAGTGCTTGCAACTTGACCCATAGTTTCAACTTCTTGAATGCTATGAGATTGCCTCACATACCCATCCTCAAGTGTACAATTCCTGTGCATGTGGGGTTCTCCACATTTCCAGCATTGGAGTGGTTCTCTGTTCTGTTGTGGATCTCTTGGAATTTCTCCCATCACTCTAGCTGGATTACTCACATATTATGATGGCTGCTTCTTCTGATTCTTGAAGTTAGAAGGTTTGAATCATTTCTTCCTTTGGTCAGGCTTCTCATTTCTTATGGATATCAGGTTTTCCATTGTTCTTATCAAAATAATACTTGGCCTTCATGATAGCCTCTTATAGAGTTATAGGCTCATAAAACTCAATCATGTCTCTGTATGCTTGAGGTATCCCACTTAGGAAATGCTATATTTTCACCTTATCATCCTTGATGTACTTGAAATACCGCAACAGTTCTAAGAACTTATTTGCATATTCTTCCATGGTATGTTGTCCCAATATCAACTCATGGAATTCTTTGATCTTGTCATCATAATACCTGTCAGAGAGGTATTTCTGCTTGAAATACTTCTTGAACTGCTTCCACATTATCTTCCTGTCATTGACCTTCCTCACTTGCATAAGGTTCTCCCACCATATAGATTCTCTCCCATTCAGATTCAAGATAGATACCCTAGCCTTCATATTTCTTGAGTAGTCTTGGACTTGGAAATATTTCTTCATCCCAAGAAGCAAAGCTTCGGCTTCTTGACTAGTATTTATCTCACCATTAAAGGTAGGTGGCCTTGCCTTCTTAAATTCATCACGTGATTTTTTCCTATAGCACCTCTTTCTCTTATCTCTATGATATGAAGAGCTTGAACACCCACTAGATCCTTCAGAGCCAGATGACTCACTAGAAGATTTATTTCTTCTTTTGGCACTGCTCTTACTTCCTTCTGGATCTACTACATGACACCCAAAGCTCATCTGCCTTTGGATGTCTGTCAAACTCTGCAACATGGCAGCATTCAGCTGATGCTGCTCTTCCTTGGCTTTAATGTTGATGTATTTGTAACTTTGGAATGTATTCACTTGTATATCTTATGTATTCTACCCCGATGTTTCTATTGAGAAGTATCTATAATGTAATTTAGTAATGTCATGCCCCGATGTTCCTATTGGGAGATTCAATAATGTAAACAAGTCATGTAAAGTCATAGAGTGTAACCCTCCTTATTGATCAAGGGTTAAATCCCCCACAGTTTTGGGGACCTAGGGTTATTAGAATCTCCTAGAGAAGTTGGCCCGAGTGAGTTATTGTCAACTCGAGAATTAGTATAAATAGAGAGGGATCCTCTCTATTTTACACACATTCACTCACACTCACTTGTCGTGAATAACTGAGAGAGAAAGAAGAAGTTGGGACAAGAGAGAGAGATACTACTACTGTCAGGATATCATCTAACTACCTTTGGGTTTTACTTTTGGTGCTGATTCAATCTCTGAAGAAGTTGCAGGGTTTTCTCCCTTATGGTTTCCCTGAGGAAAATATTTGTGTTCATTGTCTCTTGTGATTGATTGCCATGCTTGTTATTCTCTCAGATAAGATCCTAAGAACATATAGCTTAAATGTTAAAAATCTAAAATGGTATTAGAGCTAACCTAAGAAGAAGACATTGTGCAGCTGCTGAAGCTAGGGATTCCTACTTTTTGGATATCTCCCCACATATTTTCAGCAAAAGGAGGCTACGCTGACCCTCCTCCATAGGGCGCATATTTCTGTTGAAGCATAATCTGATTCTGAGCATTTTCAGTTTTTGACCCGACACTGCTACGGGAAATTAAGGATTTCCATAGAAGTGGAATTTTTGAGTGAGCCCAAGCCTGGATTGATGTCCTCCCCAAAATTGAGGTTTAGAGATCAAGATAAAAAAATTTGGTTGGGTAGAAGTATGGGAAAGTCAAACCCTAATCTGCTCCTGAACCAGAAAATTAGCTCTGCATAAATTCAGCTCCAGATCTAGTTCCAACATCTTAACCTGGTAAGATCTAAATATTTTGCATTTCCATTTGAGGTTCTCTATTAATATGTCTCATCTTACCAAGCTTGATGAAAATCTTGAGGGAGCTGATAACTTCCAAGCCTAGAAGTATAGGATCTCCCTGATCTTGGAAGAAAATGAGTTGGACTCTTACATCAATGAAGATGTTCTGGTTCCAGAGGGAGATGAGGCTAAGGCATTACACAAGAAGAAATTGGTCATGGCTAAGAGGATTATTGCTTATTCAATCAAGTACCACCCCATACCACAGGAGTCCTCCCTGAAGACACCTAAAGAGATGTTTGATGCCCTGACCAATTTATTTGAAGGGAAGAACATAAACCAAAAGATGGAACTGAGAAAAAAATTGAAGAATGTAAAGATCCAGAATGCGAAGACCATCCAGTATTACTTTACAAGGGTCTCTCAGATCAAGGAACAACTTGAAGCGGTAGATGAAGAAGCAAGGAATGCAGAAATTGTGATGACCACCTTGAATGGTATTCCTAGGGCATGGGACTCTTTCATTCAAGGGGTCTATGCCAGAAAGAAGCTAATAGAGTTTAGCATACTATGGGAGGAATGCTCAAAAGAATATATAGAATATTAGCATGAGAAGAAAAGATGGGAAGTGAAGATCAATCTCTCATAGTACAATCCAAGAAAAGCAGAACAGACCATCACAAACTCTTGCCAAAATAAAAACACTAGAAAATCTAACAAGATTTGTCTAAATACATTTTCTTTACATGTGATGAAAGAGGACACCTTGCAAGAGATTGTTCTGGAAACAAAGATAGATCTCACAACAGGAAGGGAAACAAGAAAATACATCATGCTCATGCTACAGAAGATGATGAGCCTTCCAAGAAGAAAATCAAACAAGACAGTGATGTTTCTTCAAGTGATGAAGAATATGTTTTGATTTCCGCTCTCACGGGAAACATCACACATGGAAGTAATGATTTGATTATAGACAGTGGGGCTTCCAAACACATGACAAGATTCAAAGAAACATTTTTGAAACTATCGGAACATGAATCACCCCACAAGGTGAAACTTGGGGATGACTACCAGTATCCAATAAAAGGTAGTGGAGAATCCTCCTACAAATTAGACTCTGGAAAGTCTATGAAAATCAAGGATGTCCTATTTGTACCAGGAATAAAGAATAAATTTCTCTCCATCTATGCATTAGATGCAAAAGGCATGAGAGTTGAATTGATAGATGGACAAGTTCTCATGTGGCCAAAAGGAAAGAATATTGACGATGCAGTGGTAATTGGAGAACAAGAGGGAGAACTATACAGATTAAAGGGCCAAATAGAACAAGATTTGGTTCATGAATCAGTAGAAACAAATGAACTTTGGCATAGAAGGCTTGCACATGTGCACTATAGGGAACTACCACTTACAAGCAAAGTTGTTGAATGTCTTCCAGAAATGCAGGAAAAACATGAAGGAGTATGCAAGGGATGTGCAAAAGGAAAGAACAAAAAGAAGAAATTTCCAAGTAGCGAAATCAAGGCTAAAGGAATCTTGGAAATCATTCACTCCGATGTATGTGGTTTGATGTCATCTAGTTCATTAAGTGGGTATGTATACTATGTTTCATTGATGATATTTCTAGGAATACATGGATATACTTCATGAAGAACAAAGATGAAGTATTCAACAAGTTCAAGGAATTCAAATCCTTGATCGAAAACTACACAGAGAAGAAGATCAAGATTTTTCGATCAGACAATGGCAGAGAATTCACATCAAATGAATTCAAGGAATTATGCAAATATTCAGAGATTAAGAGGAAGTTGACCGCTCCATATAATCCACAAAAAAATGGGGTTTTAGAAAGAAAGAATAGAACGATCATGGAAGTTGCGAGGGAAATGCTTCATGATCAATATCTTCCCATGCATTTATGGGAAGAATCTTCTAGAATAGTTGTGTATGTACAGAACTATACTCCACATAGAGTACTTGAGAACAAGACACTTGAAGAAGTATTTTTCGGCAAGAAACTAGAAGTCAGTCATCTCAGAATATTTGGATTTCCAGTGTACATAAACATTCCGAAAGAAAAGAGGACAAAGTTAGATCCTTCAGGAAGGAAGGGTATATTTGTGGGATACTTTGAAAGCTAGAAGGATTACAAAATATACTTCCCAAGATTCAAGAATATTGACATCAGCATGGATGTAACATTTGACAAAGATACAGCTTACAACAAATCCAAAAAGAGACTTGCTGAAGAACCTGAAGAAACATAAGTACCCAGAATTCATGACACAACCATGAAGGATGCAAAACAAGAAGAAGATCAAGAAATAGAAGAACCTCAAGAACATGTAGATCCATCTCAGGAGAAGAATCTTCACAAGAGGAAACCTGCATGCTGATGTATTTGTAACTTTGAAATGTTTTCACTTGTATATCTTATGTATTGTACCTCGATGTTTCTATCGGGAAGTATTTGTAATGTAATGGAGTCATATCATACCCCTATGTTCCTATAGGGAGATTAAATAATGTAAACAAGTCATGTAAAGTCATTGAGGTTATCCCTTCGTTGTAAGTTGGGGAAATAGTCCCCATAATTGAGTTAAGGTTAACCCTCCTTGTTGATCAAAGGGTAAAGTCCCCACAGTTGTGGGGCACTAGGGTTATTAGACTCTCCTAGAGAATTCAACCTTGGTAAGTAATTGTTAAGTGAGGCTAATTTGTTGGAGTGGACATAAAGTGAACAAAAGAATATAAATAGAAGTGAGGCTCTCCTCATTTCTACACACACACACACTCACTCACTAGGGTGCATGAGTGAGAGAGGAGGATCTCTCTCAAGTGAGAGAGAGAGAATAGTTGTTGGAGATCATGTTTTCTATCTTTGGGTTTTACTGCTGCCATTGGTGCTCATTCTATCTCTGAGGAATTTTTGGGGTTTTCTCCTTTATGGTTTCCCCAAGGAAAAATCTTTGTCTCTCTTGTCTCTTGTGATTATTGTTGTGCATGTTATTCTCTCAGATAAGATCCTAAGATCATACTAGCTTAAATGATAAAAATCTAATATGGTATCAGAGATAACCTGAGAAGAAGACACTGTGCAACTGCAGAAGCTAGAGATTCTTAATTTTTGGGTCTCTCTCTATAATCCATTAGAAAAATAAGGCTAGGCTAACTCTCCATTGAAGGGTGCATCTTTCAGTCGAAGCAGAATTTGATTCCAGGATTTTTCAGTTTTTGCTGCAGGAAATTAGGGATTTTTACAGAAGAGGAATTTTTGAGTGAGCCCAGCATAGGATTTGTCTCCTCATCAAAATCGATGTTTAGAGACCTAGGTCAATATTTTTGGTTGGGTGAAACTCCAGGAAAGTCAAACCCTAGTTTGACCCTAGGCCAGAAAAAGCCTAAAATATGGAAACTGGTAATTTTGGTACATTCTCTATATCTTGAGATTGGAGAAGGACCAGGGGCCGAAACTTTCACTGGATGAAGATAAAATCCTGATGTACCGTGTGTAAAAAGTTCATCCTCAGATTCTCTATATTCTGGGAGATATGTTTCCTCCAAATCAAGGTTCCATCCTCTTCCAGGATTCATCCCTAAATAGGACACCTAGGGAGAAGTGCAATATACCGGGATAAAAAGATCCAAATGAAATTTCAAAAGATTTTCCAATTAGGGAATGGACTGTAATTTTTTTGAAAACATTTTAGACCCTATTGATGAAACAAAGACACATGGCAGTCTGTACAAGGTCGCTATGCTGAACAGTCCTGAAATAAGTCACCTTGGGAAAACGCTCATAAGTCTGAATTGGTGAAACCAATTCCACTCAACCCTATGGTGTTGGAAATGGGACAAACGAGGATACTTCAGTACTAAATTATAGACACAAAGGATCAGTACTTTTGAAGATACTGCATAAATAGTATCAGTCATTTCTGCAGAAGAAATTGGAAAACTAGGGCTTCCTATTCCAGGAGCTTACCTCCACTGTTTTCAGAAAAGGAGTACACTGGAAAACTCGCCTTGAAGAGGTATATATTTCTATACAATCAGATCTGAAAGATTCTAAGTTTTTAAAATTAGGGTTTCTTTGACAAACCCTAGATCAGCGAGCTCTGGAACCAAGACGGACAACTCAAATCAGTAAGATCTAATGTTTTGCTATTTACAGTTGAGGTTCTCATTTCAAGATGAATAATCACACCAACTTGATGACAAGCTTGGTGAGGCTAAAACATTTCAAGCATGGAATTATAGGAGCTCAGTAGTTCTTGAAGAAAATGAATTGGAAACCTACATAAGTGGAGAGGTTCCATTTCCAGAGGGAGATGAGGCTAAAAGCCTTACACAAGAAGAACTTGGTCAAGGCCAAGAAATATCATTGCTAATTCAATCAAGGATCACCTTATACCACAAGTGTCTTCCCTAAAGACACCTAAAGATATGTTTGATTCTTTGACCAAGCTATTTGAAGGGAAGAACATAAATAAGAAGATGACGTTGAGAAACTAGTTGAAGAATGTGAAGATCCAGAATGCAGTCATACCTTAAAAGGGTCTCTCAAATAAAATAACAACTTGAAGCAGTACAAGAAGAAGTGGAGAATGCATGAGTTGTGATAACCACCTTGAATGGCCTCCAAGGATCATGGGATTCATTCATTATAGGAATGTGTGCTAGAAGGAATTGATTACTTTCAGCAAACTCTGGGAAGAGCACACACACAAGATGATGCTCGACCCATAATATGGGAAGAGAAGATGGGAACAACCAAAGATCAAGCACTCACGATTCAAAGAAGATCCCTCAAGCGATGAGGAGTATGAAGAACTCAACTCTTGAAGAAACTCTTATCCATCTTATCATTTGGATAACAAATGATGCTATTATGAATGAATAAGATGATGAAGCTGAAGGCTCAAGAAGGAGTCTACCCACGGAACAAATAAAGATAAGTATTCGATTGTCATTTAATGATATTGTTTTGTTATGCATTTGTTTATATTTAGTTGATTTATTATGCATGATAGAATGTTTGCATTAATGATAGTATACTACTAAGATGCATGTGATGGGTAAGTAGCTCATGGTTCTATACAACTCTCGATTTCTACTTATCTAGAATGAAACCTCTTTGCTAACATATTGGATTAGTGCACAATATCAATGTTGTCCTGGTTGAGATGGAAGGCATCTAGAAATTTTCTGTAATATATGGATGAATGTTGCATTGGCTAAAATAGTTGCATGATTATATCTTAATGCAAAAGAATTTTTCATTATGAACATACCTCATGAAATGTTTCTAACCATACAACTAATGCATTTGACTTGTAGGAAATATAGCGTACAATCACCTACAAGAAAAGAAGGATGAGACTTGTTCCAAAGAACAAGTGACGACAGCTCAAGAAAGAATCGAAGATGAAGAATAATATGATGATACTTTCAAAGAAAGAAAGAGGCCTCAGAGACACTCTAGTTATGTGACACTGATTGAGTGACATCATTGATGCAGAACCTTCTAGCTATGAAGAAGTAGCCAAGAAGAAAGGGAAGGAGAATACGAGTTCAAGAAGAATGATGTCTAGGATGGAGTATCAAGATATAAAGAGAAGTCCATGGAATACAAGGAAATATTTGTAGCATGAGGCTTCTCACGGAAAGAAGGCATAGACTACGAAGACACATTTGTAGCCACTAGAAGTTAAGACACATGACATGCAGATTCATGTGTGCAAATTAAAGAAGAAATCTTATGAGATGAGAAGGAAGCCATGGGATGACACATACATGAGGAGCTTAAAGATCACCTAGAGTGATGAATATATTAACCTTTTCTACAAGGTTGAAGATGAAAACCTATAAAGGATGACAAGCTCATAGATGGGTGTGAGAAGAACTCTTTCAAGATAGAGGATCTTGGTATCCAGTGAACCTAGATGGATACATAGAATATTAGTAGCAGAGGAAGCTACTTGTCACTCCAATACATAATGTTTCAATGCATAGAGTATGAAAGGCAGAGGGATAATGATGCTCCGCTTCAGAGAAAGTGACTGCAAAAGATCCTAAGGTTTGACATGGTATGATAGGATGGACAAATTATTGATGGCTCTAGGCTTTACTGAGAGTAAATAATATTCCAACCTTTTCTTCAAGGTTGAAGGTAGAATACCAGTGATGCTCCTATTATATGTCAATAAATTGTTCCATACAAAAAAAGAGGAACTCATTAAAGTTGCAAGAAGGAGACTTGCTGCCGAGTTTGAGATGAAGGACTTGGATATGATGCACTACTTTCTAGGCATGGAGGTGTGGCAAAGTACAGATGGAATATCCCCAGGACAAGGGAAGTATGTAGTAGAGATATTGAAGAGGTTTAGGATGATGGAATGCAAGGCCATTACCACACCTATGGAATTGAACCTGAAGCTATTGAGTGTTGCTTCATTAGAGTCGGTTGATGCCATGATGTATCGTCAGATGATTGTTTCTTGATGTACCTGACGAATACGAGACTAGATATGCTTTATTGTGAACACATTGAGACATGTTCACCTGATGGTTAAAAATAACATTCTATGGTACCTTAAGGGTACAATTGACTATGGGATCAAGTATGAGTCGAATCAGAATATTAACCTGGAGGGTTATGTGGATTTGGATTGGTCAGTGCCATTGGTAGGAAGATCACTTCAAGGTGCTGCTTCAGTTTGAGATCAGGTGTGATCTCTTGGTTTAGTAGGAAGGATTCCTACATGGCATTGAGTAAAACCAAGAGAGGAGCATTGAAGCTCAAGTATGTGATCCAGATTGAGATCTATCGAAAGAGGGAGTTATAGCATAGTGGGTAAGATAGGTTGTCTGAGCATAAAATCCTGGCAAAGCTTGTAGGTGGCTTAGACGTAAAATGGTCCTATAGGTTGTCCTCAGATGTAATCAATCCTAGCGAATCTCACAGGTTATCCTTTGACGTAATTAACCTTGATGTGATTCTATGCTAGAAATGGCTAGAGTGAAGTTCGAGTACTTCAGGGAGAAGCTTGGTTCTCTCTAGATCGAGGTTCCCTCCAAGGGGAGGTGATGAGTCTGAGAGCCTTTCTGACATGGTTGATGTGTTCATCCCATGGTCAGATATAAGTGCAGAGCCATTCTAATGTGACTATGGGATATGTTCATCCCACATGATCATATATAAGTGCATATTCTTTCTTACATGGTTGATGTGTTCATCCCATGATAAGATATAAGTTCTGAGCCTTTCTTACATGGTTGATGTGTTCATCCCATGGTAATATATAAGTGTTGAGCCTTTATAACATGGTTGATGTGTTCATCCCATGGTCAGATATAAGTGCTGAGCCTTTCTTGCATGGTTGATTCGTTCATCCCATGGTAAGATATAAGTGTTGAGCCTTTCTTACATGGTTAATGTGTTCATCCCATGGTAAGATATAAGTGCCAAGCCTTTCTGACATGGTTGATGTGTTCATCCCATGGTCAGATGTGAGTGCTAGGCTTTTTTGACATGGTTGATGTGTTCATCCCATGGTCAGATGTGAGTGTTGGGTGTGCCTTTCTGACATGGTGGTGGATGTGTTCCTCCCATGGTCAGATGTAAGTGTTGGGCAGGCCTTTCTGACTGGGTCAGATATAAGTGTTGAAGAAGATGAAGACCTACTTGAAGGCTATGCCTACAACTAGCATAAAAAAGGGCTGGATCTATAGAAATTCCTGTGACTAGTAGAATTGAGATAGCACCATTTGATCATGATGATCCAGTGGTGATGATGATCCAGTGATGATCCATATGATCTAGAATTGATGATGGTATGCTTGATGATAGTGGACTTGATGATGATCCAGTGATGATCCAGATGATCCAGAATTGATGATGGTATACTTGATGATAGTGGACTTGATGATGATCCAGTGATGATCCAGTTTCGATGATGATCCATTGATGATCCAGACTTGATGTTGATACAGTGATGATCCAGTGATGATCCATCTTTGATGATGATCTAGACTTGATCCATAGAAGAAGACTTGTGCTGATGAATTGTGTCAAGAGAATACCTTCCTATTTAAGAGGGAGTGTTGATGTATTTGTAACTTCTGAATGTATTGACTTGTATATCTTATGTATTGTACTGCAATGTTTCTATCGAGAAGTATCTGTAATGTAATTGAGTCATGTCATACCCCAATGTTCCTATCAGGAGATTCAATAATTTAAACAAGTCATGTAAAGTCATTGAGGTTAACCCTCCATTGTAAGTTGGGGCAATAGTCCCCACAATTGAGTTAAGGTTAACCCTCCTTGTTGATCAGAGGGTAAAGTCCCCATAGTTGTGGGGCACTAGGGTTATTAGACTCTCCTAGAGAAGTCAGCCCTGGTAAGTAATTGTTAAGTGAGGCCGATTTGTTAGAGTGGACATAAAGTGAACGGAAGAATATAAATAAAAGTGAGGCTCTCCTCATTTATACACACACACACACACACTCACTCTGGTGCATGAGTGAGAGAGGAGAAGCTCTCTCAAGTGAGAGAGAGAAAGAGAAAAGTTGTTGGAGATCATGTTTTCTATCTTTGGGTTTTACTGCTGCCATTGGTGCTCATTCTATCTCTAAGGAAGTTGTGGGGTTTTCTCCTTTATCGTTTCCCTGAGGAAAATCCTTTGTCTTTCTTGTCTCTTGTGATTATTGCTATGCATGTTATTCTCTCAGATAAGATCCTAAGATGATATTGCTTAAATGATAAAAATATAACACTTCATGGGTACGAGAAGCTATCCCAAATGTAGAAAGATATGGGGCTCTAGAAGAGATACACAAAGAGATGAAAAGAACCAGGTCATGTTATGGTTATGTATCCTAATATGTGACTTCATTGATAAAGAACCTTCCAACTATGAAGAAGTGATAGAAAAGAAAGAATGGAAGGATTCTATGATTGAAGAGTATCAATCGATCATGAAGAACGATGTTTGAGATGTTGTCCCAAGACCAGAGGGGAAGTATGTTGTGACTTCCAAATGGATCTATAAGATCAAGCATGCTGCAGATGGTAGCATAGATAAATATAAAGAAAGGTTTGTGGCTCATGGTTTCTCCCAGAAAGAAGGAATATATTATGAAGAAACCTTTGCACTTGTAGCCAAATATACTTCCATCAGATCAATACTTGCTTTAGCTACAGTAATAAAATGGAAAGTACACCAAATGGATGTCAAGATAGCTTTCTTAAACAGTGTAGTAGAAGAGGAAGTATATGTGGATCAGCCACTCGGTTTTGAGACACATGATAGAGAGACTCATGTGTGTAAGTTAAAGAAAGCCATGTACGGTTTGAAACATGCACCCAGTACATGGTACGATAGAATTGACAAATTCCTATCTAGTTTGGGATTTACTAAGAGTAAAGCAGATTCCAACCTTTACTACAAGGTTGAAGAAGGGAACCCAGTGATATTCCTACTATATGTAGATGATCTGTTTGTAATAGGTGAGGATGGATTGATTTCTGATATGAAGAGGAAGCTTGTTGCTGAGTTCGAAATGAAGGACTTGGGTATGATGCATTAGTTTCTAGGCATGGAGGTGTGGCAAAATGCATATGGAATCTCCCTAGGACACGGGAAATATGCAGTAGAGATCCTGAAGAGGTTCAGGATGATGGACTGCAAGGCCATGACCACACCTATGTCATCAAATCTAAATATATTGAGTGATGCTTCATCATAATCGGTTGATGCTATGATGTATCGTCATATGATTGGGTCCTTGATGTACCTGATGAATACAAGACCAAATATTTTCTTTGTTGTGAACACATTGAGCCAGTTCCTGATGGATCTAAGACATGTTCACTTGATTGCTACAAAGCATATTCTGAGGTTCCTGAAGGGTACAATTGATTATGGGCTCAAGTATGAGGAAAATTAGAAGATTAACTTAGAAGGTTATGTGGATTCTGATTGGGTAGGTAGTGCCATTAATAGAAAAGGCACTTCAGGGTGTTGCTTTAGTATGGGATCACGTGTGATATCCTGGTTTAGCAGGAAGCAATCATGTGTGGCACTGAGTACAACCGAAGTAGAGTATATTGCAACTTGTTCGGCTAGTTGTGAGGTAGTGTGGCTGAGAAAGCTACTATTTGAATTATTTGATCTCCAGCTGGATGCTAATTATATATATTGTGACAACCAGAGCTGTGTGAAGTTGTCAGAGAACCCAGTGTTCCATGACAAGTCAAAGCACATTGAGATCAAATATCACTATATCAAGGATATGGTGTAGAGAGGAGCAGTAAAGCTCCAATATGTTGTGACGAATGAGCAAATAGCTATTGTGCTGACCAAACCATTAGCCAAAGTGAAGTTTGAGTACTTCAGGGAGAAGCTTGGTTTTCTCGAGATCAAGGTTCCCTCCAAATGGAATTGATGTGTCCGTTGGCCTTTCTGACATGGTGGAAGGATGAGATTCACATGGTCAGATGTAAATGTAGAGATATATTGATGTGATTGTGGGATGTGTTCCCACATGATCAGTGCAGAGACATTCTGATGTGATTGTGGGATGTGTTCCCACATGATCAGTGTAGAGACATTTTTATGTGATTGTGGGATGTGTTCCCACATGATTAGTGTAGAGCCATTCTGATGTGATTGTGGGATGTGTTCCCACATGATCATATATAAGTGCAAAGCCATTCTGATGTGATTGAGGGATGTGTTCCCACATGATCATATATAAGTGCAGATCCCTTCTGATGTGATTGAGGAATGTGTTCCCACATGATCAATTATAAGTGCAGAGCCATTCGGATGTGATTGCGGGATGTATTCCCACATGATCAGATGTAAGTGAAGAGCCTTTTTGACAAGATGAGGTCGGATGTAAGTGTAGAGCCTTTTTGACAAGATGAGGTTGGATGTAAGTGTAGATCCTTTCTAACAAGATGAGATCGGATGTAAGTGCAGAGCCTTTCTGACAAGATGAGGTCAGATGTAAGTGCGGAGCCTTTCTGACAATATGAGGTCGAATGTAAGTGCAGAGCCTTTATGACATGATGAGGTTGAATGTAAGCACAGAGCCTTTCTGACAAGATGAGGTCAGATGTGAGTGTTGGGCCTTTTTGACATGGGTTTTGGATGTGTTCCTCCCATGGTTAGATGTGAGTCCTAGGCATGCCTTTCTGACATGGTTCTTAGATGTGTTCCTCCCATGGTCAGATGTAAGTGTTGGGTGGGCCTTTCTGACATGGTTCATTCCATGATCAGATATAAGTTTTGAAGACAATGAAGACCTACATGAAGGCTAGGCCTACATCCACCATGAAAAAGGGTTGGCTCTGTAGAAATTCCTATGACGAGTAGAATTGAGATAGCACCGGTGATGATGACCCAGTGATGATCTAGCAGTGATGATCTAGACTTGATGATGATCCAGTGATTCTCTAGATCAAGTGATGATCCAGACTTGATGATGATCCATTGATGCTCTAGATCAAGTGATGATCTAGACTTGATGATGATCCAATGATGATCCATATCTAGTGATGATCCAGACTTGAATATGAAGATGACTTGATGATGATCCAGATGATACAGAGAATAAGACTTGTGCTGATAAATTGCATTAGGAGAATACCTTCCTTGTTAAGAGGGAGTGTTGATGTATTTGTAACTTCAGAATGTATTCACTTGTATATATTATGTATTGTACCCCAATGTTTCTATTGGGAAGTATCTGCAATTTAATTGAGTCATGTCATGCCTCGATGTTCCTATCGGGAGATAAAATAATGTAAACAAGTCATGTAAATTCATAGAGTGTAACCCTCCTTATTGATCAAAGGTTAAACTCCTTGCATTTGTGGGGCCCTAGGGTTATTAGACTCTCCTAGAGAAGTCCCCCTAGTGAGTTATTGTCAAGTAGGGAATTAGTATAAATAGAGAGGTAGCCTCTCTATTTAACACATATTCACTCACACTCAGTTGTAGCGCATAACTGAGAGAGAAAGAAGAATTTGGGACAAGAGAGAGAGAAACTACTACCATCGGGAGATCATCTTACTGTCTTTGGGTTTTACTTTTGGTGTTGATTCTATCTCTGAGGAATTTGTGGGGTTTTCTCCTTTATGGTTTTCCTGAGGAAAATATTTTTGTTCATTGTCTCTTGTGATTGCTTGCTATGCTTGTTATTCTCTCAGATAATATCCTAAGATCATATATCTTAAATGTCAAAAATCTAACATTTAATGAATATTCTCATGGTGGCTACAATGTCTTGCAGCGTCTCTTGAAATATTTTTCCATTAGACTCTGTATGGAATTTACAACTTGTACGTTTTGCCCCATACCATCTTCTTCGTGCTCATAGGGACTTTGAACATCATTCATGCTATAGGTTCTCATGGCTGAGGAAAAAACCCACTTTCCAAACTGCACAATGACTATGCAAGATGTGTTAATAAACATCATTTGTTAAGTGCATAACAATTTCAGAAGTAAAAACCATTTACTTACTATCACATGGCCCATCTAGGCCCAATGTTGTAACCATAAGCTCTGATACTACAATGTAACATCCCATACCCCATACTACAGAATAATTAAAAATTTTGTTTCAAGAACCCTTGTTCTCCTTTCAAAACACAGGGCATGGGTGTTAACACACTCTTCAACACTCATTCTTAGGCTTAGAAAGCACTGCAACAATATTTTCTCCCTTCATAGATCCCTTCTATGACCGAAAACACCATTTTTGCATTGAAATGGTTCTTTCCACACTCCTCTTTCCACACTTCTTCTTTCCTCCTTCCACTTACGGATCTCGGGAATCAGAACCCCATGTGCGATGGAGATGCTCGACCACTCTTCCGCCTTCTGCCTTTCACGCTTCAACTTTCCACCTTTTCGACCTTGGAACTCGAGAATCTGAACTTTAAAATTTGACAGAAATGTTCAACCATTATTCTGCCTTCCTCACTTCCTCTTTCCGCCTTCTAACCTCAGAATGGGGAAATGCATGAAATGACTACCTTTCTCGTCGGTTTCCCACTTTCCGACTTCTGACCTTCCGCTTTCTAACTTCTGACTTTAGAATGTAGAAATCCATCCTTTTCCTTCAACTTTTCCAGGTTTTCCAATTTCCGTCTTCTGCCTTTCCTCTTTCCATAGTGGTTCGAAAGCCATAAACTCTACTTTTTCTTAGAATTTTTGTTGGTTTTCCACTTTCTACTATTCCTCCTTCCACAGGAGGATCTTGAGGTGCGGAAAACTAACCTTATTCATTGTTCCACTTCCCTTTTTCCTCTCTCTTCCTTCCTCTTTCCTTAAGTGGATTACAAGGGGTGGAAAGACTAAATCACATGCATTATGATCCTGCCAGCATGATTTTAGCCTCCAAGGACTTAAGCAAAATGAATTACAAAAACACAAGGCATATATAGGAGTAAAATTTAGGGAAACATACACAAGTAATCCTCTACTTAATCATCAACAATATTTCAACATGAACACAACAATTCATCATATTCATAACCATTCTACATAACTAGTATAGTCTTCCATAACCAAATGCATTGCATAAACAAGAATAACAAAGAATACTTATCTTAGATAATGGTGTTGTCCTATAACTAGCTATGTAACTACAATGTTCCACCCAACCATAGGTTAGTTGTGTTCATCAAAATATCAACGCAACTGCCAGCCCCGAGCTGGGCATGATTTCCATAAGGAACTAGGGAACAACAGACTTACACACAACCAAATCATAACACACACAATCAATCCAAAATTCAGTTCGGTTTTTTAGAATTCCCATCCAAGCCAACACCAGGCTATGTTTATCAGGATGCGGGATTACAAGCCAAGAAATGTTGGGTTTATCAGGCTTACTTAGCAAATCCACCATACAGTTGGGTTTAGCAATCTGTTCTCAGTCAAGTTAAATTTCACAATAAGGACCATCCAAGCCAACAGATGGGTTTATCAGAATTTCCACAATCAATCCATCACAATGCTAGGTTTATCAGGTTGTCCAACCAAGGATTACCAACAAGGCCAAAATGCATAACAAGACACAGTCAAACCAATTACCAGTTGAGTTTATTAGGCTACTAAGGGAGTGGAAAGGTATAATGACTAAGCTAGTGGCTCATTCAAGAGATAGGGACACCTCCACAAGGTCTATCTATCATGGGATCCACATTACCTACACACCCAACACAAGGAAGCATCCCCTTTTCTGCTCCATATTCCCTCAGGCTACACCTTCCCTTCGAGTGCTCTTCAGGGAATGCAGTGAAGATTAACCAAGAACTCTCACCTTTTCATGAGGTTCCTCTCTACACTAGGTTTATCAAGCCCATTCATCTTCTCTTCCACTCCTGATTTTAGAATACAGTTTAGACCCAAAACCCGGGTGCAAATCACAACAAACTATAGGGAAAACACAACAACACAGGCTCCACTCTGTAACACAAAGAAAAACAGGTTTGTAGAGCACTCTGTAACACAATGTAAATGGACTCAACCACATTGAACAATGAATTACACTACACAACCACAAACATAGACCTTCTCTATGACTCCGAGGAGTGAACAACAATGCCTAATCATGAATGAATTAATCAAATCCTCCCCATGTTCAGATCAAGACCCGGTGTTGACAAACTAGGAATGCAATTTCTAGGTTTTTACTTGCTTCTGAAGCAAAAGCACGACTACTACAACTGCATTCTTTCTCAGTCATGAAATCGATTTCCATGCCTTGCTTTGCGTAAGGCATTAACTGCCTCAACCAATTTCCTATAAGAAAAGTGAATGAGCGAGCACATGGACGAATAAGGATAAATAGGTTAAAGAATGGGAAACTTTTGAATAGATATACACTTGGGATCGACCATCAAACAGATCGACGACGCACAATGATTCTATTGATTGAACTTGCACGACTAAACAAACTTTTGATGTGCGCGAAATTTCAATGTAATTCGCTTCATCAAGTTTGGAATCCACCATTGATCTGGTGGGGACATAGATCCAATAGTCCACAAGGATTGTGTTGATTCAACTAGCAAGTTTTTTAACATCAGCTAGCTGGCGCATAATTTCTTATCCAAAAGGATTCATCCCATCTCGTGTCCATCGGGTGACTTGGATGACAAATTAGGGAAGGATATTACGCTGAGAAAACTGGGTTTTGTGAGGATTGAACCTGCAATCACTCACTTGGAATATGCTAGTTTTAATCCCTCTCTGTTCCTTTGTGAAATCATGCCCCCATCTCTTTTCACATTTGCAGTGCATAGCTAGCTGTGGTATTTTATGAAATTGTGTGTCTTTACATGATATTTAAAATTCTCTATGCTTAACCAACACAATGAACCATATGCATCAACCATGATCACCTATACAAAAACACCAAATCAATGGCAAGGCCTTGGCCTTGAGCTCCTTGCCATGATTCTCATAACATATACATCATGTACAATTCAATACCATGGATTCAAAATTGGGGCACACATTCCCCTCCCCCTTTAGGGTTGAAACTAGGGTGTTACACATACCTCCATGTTTATCGTGATGAATCATCAACCTTTGTGGTGGTATGCCCTTGTTTTCAAATCAAACTATGAAAAAAAACTTTCATAGCGGATTTTTTAAAGTTGGTTGTCCCATATCCTAGAATGTGTCCATGTCAGCATTAATTGAATGAATGGTCATTCAACGTTTCATTAGCTACATTTTTTTGTTTTGAAAAAAAAAACGATAATGCGAGGACTACTATTTACCAAACAGGTACCGTGAAATGACTTCCCATTCCTCTAGAGTCTCATCAGTTTAATGAAGGGTCAGGAGTGTTCAAAGAACTGGTGGTGTTTCAACAAGAGTTAGAGAATTTAATGAAGTTGTAACTAAATATATGGCAGAGTTTTAGTAGAAAGATTAGAAAGGCACTGCCACAAACGGGAATGCAAATAAAGTTGTCCAAAACAGAAAGATTGGTGAATTATTGGTCAAAAGCAGAGAAATTAGCAGAGTTTCGGGAAAAAATGGAGAAAGTGGTGAAGTTTCGGCAAAAAATGGAGAAATTGGCAGAGTTTCGGAAAAAGGTGGAAAAATTAGCAAAGTTTTGGTAAAAAGCTGAGAAATTAGTCGAATTTCAGCAAAAAGTGGAGAAATTACCAGAGATTCAGTAGATGGTAAAGAAAGCCATTGAGTTTCGGCAAAAAACAATGCCTGACAAACTTTGCCATAAATCCATGATTCTTCCTCATCCATCTTCCTGAGTGATTATTCAACATTTGTAGAGGGTCATTTAATATTTTTGCAATAGATTACCCCATTATGACTGCTGAATTTTGATTGGATCCCTCGCAATTAATTCCTGCATACAAATTTTCTAACCAACCCAAATCAAAGCTTAACTAAAAACTATCAAGCAATCTACGAAACCAAAACAAGCAAATTTATTTATGTACAAATTCTTGTGGAAATTCTGCTAAATATTAAGGAGTAACAAAAACAGGAGAAGACCCATGTTCTTGTACCAAGTGACAGTTCGGATCAACGCCAACTTGCGAGAAAAACACATCCTTTGAGAGTGTCTTATGATACATCCGCAACCGATGGCCATTATCAAATAGTGGATTTTGATCCTCATTAATCATGGTCAATTGAGCAGTCCCATTATCAAACACTGTATACACTCTTTAAGGTCCCAACCATTTGGTGCGTAGTTTACCCTTGAAATCCTTCTTGAAGTGTGAATTGTATAATAAGTCCCAATCTTCTTCATGGAACATCCTTTTCTTAATGAACATGTCATGCCATCTGGAACGTTGATGTTGAACCACTGACTCTGATGCACAGAAGCCACATGTTTCTCATCTAGTTCATTCAATTGATTCATTTGGTCCTCTTGGTCTTTCCTCAAATATAAATTTTCTTCTAACGTTGTTATCAAAGTCTTGATTTCAAATTCGACAGGGAAGACAACATTTTTACCATACACCAAGTCATAAGGAGAAAATCCTGTGGTATTATGCCATGTAGTCCAATATTCACATAGTGCCTCAGGGAGTCTCTCAGCCCAATTTCTGTGATGGATTTTCACTGTCTTTGTGAGAATATATTCAATTAATTTATTCATACTTTACACTTGGTCGTTAACCTATGGATGATAAGGTGAAGTGACCCTATGATGGATATGATATTTTTGTAGAAGATATTTCATTTTACGAGATACAAACTAGGATACCCCATCTATTACTATCTCCTTAGGCACCCCAAAGTGACTAAAAATTTCTTCATACAAAAAATCTAAAACAACTTGATTGGTTGCTTTCACCAGAGTTGTGGATTCCACTCATTTGTTCCTGTAGTCTATACAAATCAAGATATAAACTTTCTATTTCGAAGGAGGGTTAATAGGCACTACAAAATCCAGGGCCCATTTATCAAAAGGTTCCACCACCAACTCTAGTTGAAGTGTCATTGTGTCTAGCCGATTGGGTTGACCCATCCTCTAGAAACTATCACAGGCTTGCGCATACCTTTTCGCATCTTGAAATAGGGTGGGCTAGAAATAAAATATTCTCAACACCTTATGCCCAGTTCTTTTGTTGGAAAAATGTCCTCCACATGGTTCATCATGGCATGTTTTTAGGATATCGTGGACCTCATATTTCCTTTTAGATCCTCTAATATCTATGTATAGGCCTATGTAAAAGAGATACCCCTGTATCCAAAAATAACTTGCACTTTGTTGCACAATCCTTCTTTTCTCCCTATTTGATAGGTGCGCTAGAATATTTCAAATAGCAATATAGTTAGCAATATCTACATACCTCGATGAATGAGATGAAACTGCAAATAAATGTTCATAAGGAAAAGAATCCTCGACTTGAAAATCATCATTGTTTGTTAGTCAAGAAATAAAATCAGCAACAACATTTTCCTTTCCTGCTTTACCAATAATAATAATATCAAATTCTTGCAGTAACAGTAACCATTTAGTCACTCTAGCATTAGTAACAGGTTATTTCATCAAATATCTAATATCTAAGTGATCAGTGTGGATGAAAGTAAAATATCCGGTGATATAGTGTCAGAACTTATTGATGGAATAAATAACTGCAAGGAATTTCTTCTCAGTTACTGTCTAGTTAAGTTAAGCAGGGTCCATATTCTTACTAACGTAATAGATAACATGTGGATTATGGACTTCTTGTTGCCCTAGCACAGCCCCAATGGAAGTATCTGAAGCATCAGAAGAAA
This sequence comes from Pseudotsuga menziesii, assembly GCA_001517045.1. NCBI lineage: Eukaryota > Viridiplantae > Streptophyta > Pinopsida > Pinales > Pinaceae > Pseudotsuga > Pseudotsuga menziesii. The sequence continues at coordinate 184,494 of LPNX010100778.1, read as the reverse complement.
TATGGTAAGGCAAGGCCCAATTAGGCCCCCGCAAAATAGGTGTTGTATATAACCTCTTCTTTAATTCTCAAAACGTTGTTTGACATGCATCTGTCAATTTAAATTGTGCATCTTTCATTAGCAAGGTAAGTAGAGGAGATACTAGATTAGATTTTTTTCAATAAAATGCCTATAATAACCAGCATGCCCAATAAATCTACGTACCTCTTTCTACGTTCCACGAATGGGAATATTTTGAATTACCTTAAATTTGGCAGGGTCCACTTGTATCCCTGTAGTAGATATAAAATTCCCCAAGACTATACCTTCACTCATCATCATATGAAATTTTTCAGTACTGAGAGATAGGTGAGTCTGATCACAACATTTTAAATCCTTTTCTAATTTTTTCAGAGCTTTACCAAAATTGTTTCCATAAGGAGTAAAATCATCCATAAAAATTTCCATGCAATCATTAACCATTTCACAAAACATTCCAATTATAGCTCGTTGAAATGTAGTCAGTGCATTACATAACCCAAAAGGAAGCTCCCTATATGAAAAAGTTCCCCAAGTACATGTAAAAGTAATCTTATCTCGGTCGTCATGGGAAATCTGAATCTAGTTATACCCGCTAAAGCCATCTATAAAGGAGAATAATTTCTTACCATACCAGGTATCCAAGACCTGATCAATAAATGGAAAAGGGAAATGGTCTTTTTGTGTAGATTTATTTAACTCTTGATAGTCCACACAGATACACTGTTTTCCATTCTTCTTAGGCACAATTATTAATGGGGAAACCCATTCACTATATGAAAAAGGGTAGATAAACCCAACCTTTAAATTTTTTTGAATTTCCTCCTTCATGATATCTCTTGAATTTGAATTCATTCTGCATTGTGGTTAACATATAGGCCTACAGTCATTCTTAATATAGATGTGGTGAGTACATAGTTCAAATGGGATTCCTTTTATGTCTATGTATTCCCATGCGAAGGCTCCCTTATACTGTTTCAACAATCCAATCAAATGTTCTCGTTCATCGGGTGCAAGGTTGGGATTAGCATTGAGGGTTTTTCCAGGTTCAATCTCTATTGTGATGCTTTTTAAATTTTCAAGTATGGGAACAGTTTCAACACTCTTAACTAGGTATTCTTCTGTAATTTCTTCTTTCTCAAGTTCACTCAAGGTGCTATCTAGGATTTTATATGCATGTTTAGTAAACACAATTGGCTACACGATGAAACTACAGATAGTATAATCCTCAGTTTCATTTTTAAAGGTCAATTCCCTTCCTATGGATAACAAAGGTTGAACATTTTATTCTTCCTCCAAATCTACCCATAACGGAGTATCAACATTTGGCCTAGGTCTGGATGGAGGATATAAATTCAAGCTTTTAGTATTGGTCCCATTAGATATTGTCATAGATCCTGATCTACAGCTGATATATGCATCTAATGTTTCTAATCATGATCTTCCCATAATTAATGGATGTCCCCCCAACTGTGATTTAGGGTGGAGGACAAGGAAATATGCATGGTATTTCTATGAATCAATAGAGACTACCAAATCATCCAAAATTCCACCGGGTCTAATGGTGAATATATCGGTCAATTTTAATATCCTGGGGGTTGGTCTGAGGTTGGTGAGTCCCAATTTCTTCATAGTTTCAATAATCATCAAATTTATTGTTTCCCCTAAATATACCAAGACATTAGGAGTCTCAGTATACCAAATATGTACAATAATGGTGGGATTTCCAAGATCATCATATTTGGACAAAGGAACCTTTCCCATCATTAACTTAGATAATTTCCCCACCACATGAACCGTAAGAGGATATTTAATTTTCCTACTTGGATTCTTCACACACAGATCCCTAACAATTTTAGCATAAATGGGTACATCATGAAGGGCTTGCAACAAAGGAATCCTAACATATAGATTTTCTCGCTCACCTAGAAGATTGAAACACGGTTTCTCTACAGATTTTTGTAAGCCTAGTTTCTCAGGATATGGTGGATTTCCCAAATTATGTACATGGGTGGTTTTAATATGTTTTTTAGCAAGTGTTTCAATCGGTGTTTTAAGATCCTCAATAATGGAGATTATTGTATTGATTGGGTTCTCAAAATTTTCATTCATTCTTTCTTCAATCACAGGGGATGGAACATTCTCAATGATAATAGGTTCTTCTATTCTCCCAGATCGTAAATGTAACTAATTTCATAAAATGGGAGTAATAGAATAGGATTCCATGTTTAATGTTTCAAATTGCTGCACTGCCTTAATGTTGGGGTGTTGATGTATTTGTAACTTCAAAATGTATTCATCTATGTATATTATGTATTGTAACCCGATGTTTATTCCAGTATGTATCTATAATGTAATTGACTCATGTTGTCATGCCCCGGTGTTCCGATTGGGAGGATCAATAATGTAAACAAGTCATGTCAAGTCATTGTGGATAACCCTCCGATTGTCTAAGGGTTAAATTCCTCGCAGTTCCGAGACACTAGGGTTATTAGACTCTCCTAGTAGAGGTCAGCCCTAGTAGGGTTTTATTCATGTCAGGATTAGTATAAATAGAGAACTGGAGTCTCTATTTATCACACAACTCATACATACTCAAGTGTAGTGCATAGTTGAGGAAGGAGAAGACACTAGGGCTAGACAAGAAGAAAATTACTGTTGTCGGGAGATCACTTACTGTTTTGGGATTTTACTATTTTGGTGTTGATTCTATCTATGAGGAAGTTGCGGGGTTTTCTCCATTTATGGTTTCTGCAAGGAAAAACACTGTGTTCATTGTCTCTTGTGTTTGATTGTTGTACTTGTCATTCTCTCAGTTAAAGATGCTAATAATGCTAGCTTAATGTTGAAAAACTAACATGGTATCAGAGCTAACCTGAGAAGAAGACACTGTGTAGCTGCGGAAACTAGGGATTCCTAGTTTGTGAATCATCCTCCACATATTTTCAGAAAACGTAAGGTGGAATAACTCTCCTCCTTAGGGTGCATCTTTCTGTCGAAGCAGAATCCAATTTTGAGGTTTTTCAGTTTTGGACCCGACATTGCTGCCAGAAATTAGGGCTTTTCATAGAAGAGGAATTTTTTAGTGATCCTAGGCCTAGATTTATCTCCTCCCAAAAATTGAAGTTAGGGACAAATTTCAAGGCATTTGGGTGGATAGATCTCCATAAAATCAAAACCCTAATTTGCTCCTGAACCAGCTCTGCAAGATTTCAGCTAAAAGTTTTAGATCCGACATCTTGACCTGGTAAGATATAAAATATTTTGTATTTCCATTTGAGGTTCTCAGTTAAGATGTCTCATCATACCAAGCTTGATGAAAATCTTGAGGGAGCTGATAAATTCTGAGCCTCGAAGTATAGGATCTCCCTGGTCCTGGAAGAAAATGAGTTGGACTCCTACATCCATAAGGAGGTTCCAATTCCAAAGGGAGATGAGGCAAGGCCTTACATAAGAAGACAATGGTTATGGAAAAGAGGATCATTGCTGATTCTATCAAGGATCACCTTATACCTCAGGTGTCCTCTCTCAAGACACCTAAAGCTGTGTTTGATTCCCTAACCAAGTTGTTTGAAGGGAAGAACATAAACTGGAAGATGACTCTGAGGAATCAACTAAAGAATGTGAAGATTAAGAATGCAGAGACTATCCAGTCCTACTTCACAAGGGTTTCTTAGATCAAGGAACAATTAGAAGCTGTAAATGAAGAAGTGGAGAATGCAGAGATTGTGATGAAAACACTGAATGGCCTTCCTAGGTCATGGGATTCTTTAATCCAAGGAATCTATGCTAGAAAGAGGTTAGTCAAATTCAGCAGACTATGGGAAGAATGTTCTCAAGAAGAATCATGGATAGCAGCTCAAGAAGAGAATATGGGAAGTGAATATCAAGCTCTCATAGTTCACTCTCAGAAAGGAAGAAGAAAACCTCATCACTTCAAAGGTAAGAATCCTCATCATAGAGATAACAATAGAAAGGAACCATCTAGATTAAGATGTTATACATGTGATGAATTAGGACACTTTGCAAAAGATTGTCCTAAGAACAAGATCCACTCCCATAAGAAGAAGGGGAACAAAAGAAGACATCATGCTCATGCTGCAGAGGATGATGGACCATCCAAGAAAAGAACCAGATATGAAAGTGAAGATTCTTCAAGCGAGGATGAAGATGTTTTGATTTCCTCTCTCACAGGTAACATTACTCATGGTAGTGATGATTGGATTATAGATAGTGGGTCTTCTGAACATATTACTGGATTCAAGGAATCCTTTGTAAGACTGTCAAAACATGAATCACCTCACAAGGTGAAACTAGGAGATGACTACCAATATCCAATAAAAGGGAGTGGGGAATCTTCCTATAAACTAGAATCTGGAAAGTCTCTAACAATGAAAGAAGTATTGTTTGTGCCAGGACTCAAGAAGAACCTTCTCTCCATATCAGCATTGGATGCAAAAGGAATGAGGGTTGCATTCATAGACGGTCAAGTCATCATGTGGCCAAGAGGTAAGACTATCGATGATGCAGTGGTGATTGAAGAACAAGAAGGAGGTTTGTACAAATTGAAGGGCCATCTAGAACAAGCCTTGATCCATGACATAGTAGAGCCAAATGAGCTTTGGCATAGAAGGATTGCACATGTGCATTACAGAGAACTACCTATTGCAAGCAAAGCTGTTGAAGGTCTTCTAGAATTCGAAACAAAACATGATGGGATCTGCAAAGGATGTGTGAAAGGAAAGAATACAAAGAAGACATTTTCTAGCAGCGAAAGCAAAGCCAAAGGAATCCTAGAAATCATCCACTTCGATGTATACGGTCCTATTTCATCAAACTCACTAGGAGGGTATACATACTATGTTTCTTTTATTGATGATTTTTCAAGGAAGACATGGGTTTACTTCATGAAGAATAAAGACAAAGTATTCAGCAAATTCAAGGAATTCAAAGCCTTGATCGAGAACCACACTGAAAACAATATCAAGACTTTTCGATCAGATAATGGTAGAGAATTCACTTCTAATGAATTCAAAGAGCTATGCAAAGAATCACAGATTAAGAGGGATTTTTCCACTCCTTATAATCCACAACAGAATGGTATTGCGAAAGGGAAGAACATAACTATCATGGAAGCTGCAAGATCCATGCTTCATGATCAAGATCTTCCTATGCATCTTTGGGCGAAAGCTGGTAGAACAGTTGTGTATGTACAGAACCGTACTCCACATAGATTACTCGAGAACAAGACTCTTGAAGAAGTCTTTTCTGGAAAGAAACTAGAAGTAAGCCATCTCAGAATATTTGGCTGTCCTATGTACTTACACATTCCAAAAGAGAAAAGAACAAAATTAGATCCTTCAGGAAAGAAGGGTATATTTGTGGGATACTCTGAAAGCTCGAAAGCTTATAGAATATATTTTCCAGGGTACAAGAAGATTGGCATCAGCAGGGATGTGACATTTGATGAAGACACAACTTACAACAAATCCAGAAAGAGGCCTGCTAAAGAACCCGAAGAATCAGAAGCAGAAGTACCAAGAATTCATGATACAACCATGAACGAAGAAGCTCAAGAAGAATATCGAGAATTTGAAGAACCACAAAGACCTGTAGATACACCTCTGGAGAAGAATCCTCATAAGAGGAAAATTGCTTGGGTACGAGAACTTATCCAAGGTGCGGAAAGATATGGGGCTCCATAAGAGAATCACAGAGAAAGAAAGAGAACCAAATCCTGCTCCGGGTATGTAGCTTTACTAAGTGATTTCATTGATAAAGAACCTTCCAGTTACGAAGAAGTGGCAGAATGGAAAGAATGGAAGGATGCTATGATCGAAGAATACCAATCGATCATGAAGAATGATGTTTGGGATGTTGTCCCAAGACCAGAAGGGAAGTTAGTTGTAACTTCCAAATGGATCTACAAGATCAAGCATGCTGCAGATGGTAGCATTGAAAAATATAAAGCAAGATTTGTGGCACGGGGTTTCTCTCAAAAAGAAGGAATAGATTATGAAGAAACCTTTGCACCTATAGCTAGATACACTTCCATCAGATCGGTACTTTCTCTGGCTGCAGTGATGAAATGGAAGATACACCAAATGGATGTCAAGACTGCTTTCTTGAATGGTGTAGTAGAAGAGGAAGTGTATGTAGAACAACCACTCAGTTTTGAGACACATGACAGAGAGTCTCATGTATGCAGATTGAAGAAAGCTTTGTATGGTTTGAAACAAGCACCCAGGACCTAGTACGACAGAATTGACAGCTTTCTATCCAGTTTGGGCTTTACCAAGAGTAAAGCAGATTCCAACCTTTACTACAAGGTTGAAGATGACAACCCAGTGTTGCTTCTACTATATGTATATGATATATTTGTAATAGGTATGGATGGGTTGATTGCTGATACGAAGAGAAAGCTTGCTGCTGAGTTTGAAATGAAGGACTTGGGGATGATGCATTACTTTCTAGGTATGGAGGTGTGGCAGAGTACAGATGGAATCTTCCTTGGATAAGGGAAGTATGCAATAGAGATCCTGAAGAGGTTTGGGATGATGAACTGCAAGGATATGGCCACACCTATGGCATCAAACCTGAAGCTATTGAGCGATGCTTCATCAGAGTCGGTTGATGCTATGATTTATCGTCAGATGATTGGGTCATTGATGTACCTAGCGAACACGAGACCAGAAACTTGCTTTGCTGTGAACACCTTGAGCCAATTCTTGACGGATCCGAGAAATGTTCACTTGATTGCTACAAAGAATATTCTGAGGTACCTAAGGGGTACAGATGATTATGGGCTCAAGTACGATGCAAATCAAAAGATTAATCTGGAGGGTTATGTTGATTCAGATTGGGTAGGTAGTGCCAACGATAGGAAGAGCACTTCAGGGTGTTGCTTCAGTATGGGATCAGGTGTGATCTCTTGGTTTAGCAGGAAGCAATCCTGTGTGGCACTGAGTACAGCTGAAGAAGAGTATGTCCCAGCTTGTTCAGCTAGTTGTGAGGTAGTATGGCTACGGAAGCTACTGTTTGATTTATTTGATCTCCATTTGGATGCTACTTGTATACATTGTGACAACTAGAGTTGCGTAAAGTTGTCAGAGAATCTAGTGTTCCATGACAAGTCGAAGCATATTGAGATCAAGTAACACTATATCAGGGATATGGTGCAGAGGGGAGTAGTGAAGCTCCAGTATGTTGCAATGGAAAAACAGATAGCTGATGTCTTGAAAAAGCCATTGGCTAGGGTGAAGTTCGAGTACTTCAGGGAGAAGCTTGGTGTTCTCCAGATCAAGATTTCCACCAAGGGAAAGTGATGAGTCCCATATCCTTTCTGTCATGGTGAGAGGATTGGTTCCTTCCATGGTCATATGTAAGGGCTGAGCCATTCTATCATGGTGAGAGGATTGGTTCCTTCCATGTCAGATATGAGTGTTGAGATCCATAGCCATTCTGACGAGTAGGTCAGATATAATGGTTGAGCCATTTTGTCATGGTGAGAGGATTGCTTCCTTCCATGTCATATATGAGTGCTGGCCATTCTGTCGAGTAGGACAGATGTAAGGGCAATTTCCATTCTTTGAATGGAGCTACCTGGTGAGGTACCGGGAAAACTTAGTCTAGGACTAAGAAGCCATTCTGATGTGATAGAGGGATGTGTTCCCACTTGATCAGATGTAAGGGCTGAACTATTCTATAATGGCTAAAGGATTAAGTTCCTTCCATGTCAAATGTGACTGTTGTCCATTCCGACGAGCAGGTTGGATGTAAGGGAAACTGCCATTCTCTAGGAGAATGGAGGCATTTGGTTAGTTACCAGGTAGCTCAGTTGAGGAGGACTGGGGGCCATTATGATATGACTGTAGGATTGGTTCCTACAAGATCAGATGTGAGTGCAGAGCCCTTCCATCATTGTGAGCAGGATGTGTTCCCGCCTAGATGGATGTAAGTGCAGAGCCTTTTCATCATTGTGAGCAGGATGTGTTCCCGCCTGGATGAATGTAAGTACAGAGATCTTTCATCATTGTGAGCAGGATGTGTTCCATCCTGGATGAGAGTCTTTCATCATTGTGAGTGTTATAGTGGATTTCACCACACTAGGTGAATCACACATTGTATGGCCTTCCTCTGTCCCGCTGCAGACTCGTTAGCCCCTATGGACCACTTTTTGTCTTTTGATGTATCATTGACCATCCCTAAAAACATTAGAAAAATGATATACGTGGCCTTTTCCCCGATAACCGCGTACATACGTGGATATTTCCTCTATGTCGCGTACATCGGGATGTGTACATAATCCAAAATCCTTTGGAGCATTCCTTGACTTGGATCCGACTCATATGACTCCTGGCCTTCCATATGCCTTGAGATCGCATGGATTCGACCTTTCATTATCCATTTGAAAAGCTATATAAGGAACCCATTGAGACATTGAAAGCATAAGAGAGAATTGAGAGCATCGAAACTATAGTCCATTGTTTCCAGAACTTATGCTTGAGTCTGCATCCCTTTGTCCCTTGGAGCACTGTTGTGTTCTTCCCAAGCTTGCCTTTTGCTAGTAAGCTTGCTATAGAAGTTATGGAGGATTGAGGTGGTGGAGGCCCAAGTGGGGGATTCAGTTTCTTCGGTTCACAGACATGCCGTTAGAGGTTGTCACTTGTAATCCCTGATTCATATTAATAGAAATATCTTTTCCTGTCCAGTAATGTGTATTTGAATGAATATTGTATCCATTGGAATATGTCAAATGCTTATACATTATTGATTATATATGCTAGAATAGATCTAACACCATGAAATATAGTATGCTTGTATTGTTTACTTGTTGTTGAGGACGTGCTATAACAATTCAAGCTGAAGATTGGAAAGCTCAATGGGGATCTACTTCAATCATCCGGAATAAGGTACGAGGTTCGATCCTTTAGTGTTAGATTTTTTTATTTCTATTGCATATTGGGAAAGATCGATTTCTGGAGTCTAGCTATCTGTTGTGGTACCCCAAGCCATAGGAATTTCTCTCCGTAACAGAATTGGTGAGTCTGCTAGGGAGTTCTTAGTAATTGTCCTTTGGGGGTTGATCTTTTGGCATTCAATGTATTTGAATTGCTCTCTCTCTCTTGTTTCTGTGTCGGGTATGGGGGCATGTATGCATGGTAGAGCCTGATTGGTGTGAATTTAGTCTCAGCCTATCTGTTTGCCTTGAATTTGTGCATCTTTTTCTTCCTGTACGCGGGTTTGTCACTTACAGTCGCGTATACACGCGGTTTCCCCTGGGATTTACGCGTATACACGCAGGTTTACTGCACACAGTCATGTATACTCTGGTTTTTACCTTTTTGTGGAAGATAATAGATTGCTGGGTGAATGATGTTAGTTGCTGAGTCTCCTTTGGCACTGCCTGAGTCTGTTAATACCTCTGTTTTTTACCAGAAACGTTTTTTTTAGCCTAAAGTTTTTCTTTTAGGAAAGTTCTTGTCATGGCATCTTTGATTTTTTGTTTGAGATTAGTGCATTAGAGTCCTTTTGCCTTAGTTCTTTGCTGGAATGCTGTTTATGTGTGCTTGCAGAGTCTGGGGTGGGTAGAGTCATTCTTTTTCTTTTTGCATCTCTTTATTTTCAAAAAATCCAAAATATTTGCTTATCATCATGCATTGCATTGTCCATTTTGCATTGTACTTGCATTAGATCTAGATTTTCTTTGGAGTAATAGTTAGGAATTCATATAGGGAAATTTGCATTCAACATTTGAAGAAGAAATTGTGCATTCACATAGTACGCATACCCTATTTTCATGGACACAATGCATTTGCATTGATTGTTAGGTGTGCATTTTACTTCTTGTTGCGTCATAACACCATTAGTTGCACAACCATATCCTATTTTTGAGTAATAAAGCCAAACTAAAATCAACACCAAATAAAATGAATTACACTCTTTTCTTTTCTAGGGTGCACCAACAAGCTTAGGTTTTAGGATCTTTGAATAGTTCATTGAAAGTTAATTCTCCAAGATCACTAAACAACAACAACTAGGTGTCTATCCAGGGAGTGTGTGAAATCATTGGTATAACCAGCGTTCTTAGGAAGATCCTCTCAAAAGGGAGTCAAGCACTAGGCAGTGTGAGCGGTTGTTGATTGGGATAACCCCTGGTTGAGAACTGTGTAGCACCGACGATATAGCCAGGATTGTATTCGTATCTGGGGGCTCTTTCGGGAGTTTCAGGATTTGCTACCCTGCCCATACGGTCAATCCCGCCTATGACTGTCCGCCTGAGCATTGATTATATTGAGGTGACCTTAGTGACCTTACCTAGGATATTGAGGGGGTACGTGTAGAGGTTATTCTGCATGTGTCCCGGCCAGGTTGGGGTCAGACAGCACAGTCACTTTACGCGTTGAAGTTGAGGGCCACAATAATTGATTTCGAACCTCCGCTTGTGGTGACAAGGGCCTCTCAAGCCTCTCCTAGGAGAGACATACCGGCCACATTCGGGAGCTCACTTATCCAGCCCTTGTTTGCTTGCTTTTGGCTTTATATTTTATAGTGATTGCTCTATGCACGCTAGTTGGCCTAGGGTTGACGTAAATAGAGAGTCTTTGCTTTTTTGTTGAGTCATTGTGGAGTCAGGTGCGGTTCCACGCCGTTCTCATCGGTTAGTAGGAATTTTGCCTTCCACTTCTCCTCCTCCTTTAGGAGAGGGGCCTAGATGGTCCAGGCGGACTGTGTTAAACACTGATTCACACACCATGGAGGATCATTCAGAGACTATTCCTGAGCCACCTCCTCCTATTCATATTGAAAATGGGGAACTTACTCCTACATACGATCCCTCACCTGACCTAGCTGAGATCGGTCCTGTTATTTCCCAGATAGGATATTTACATGATAGACCTACTCACACTAGGCTAGATTCCCCATTGACCCATTACCGGTATGGAATGCCGGATGATGCCAAGACTCACTTTGACCCTCCTAGCACCAGCTACGGTAGTTATGTTACGACTGGTTTTCCTATGCATGATTTGACATTTCATGTTGAATCCGACTTTGACCCTAACACTATGCCTGGGGGCATTCCCATGCCTTACCTTGCGGAGAGGTTTGGGAATACTAGTCACATTGCACCTTCCATCCCAACGGTGGAAGCTACATCTTATACACCTACTAGGTCTAGTGTTAGTGAACCCATAGCGATACCAGGTTCTCAACAAGTGACGATAGGCACTAGCACATATCTTCTTACAGATATTCCTTCGTCCTCGCTTCCGAGTTCTTCAAATGCAAATCCTCCACCTTACTCATGTGGTCCTTCGAGTCGGCACGTAGCTACGAGTTAGATCCATACTGCGGTTACTAGACCAGTTGTGTCTCAAGCCTACATACCACCTGTGGTTTCGGGAGGTTATGTTCATGTTTCTAGAGGTCAGGTTGCTACTTCCTCGACATATATCCCTATTTCCGACATGTATATTCCTACTTCCGGAATGTATGTACCTACCTATGGAGTGTCTCATGGGGCATCACAAGCGATGACCTATGGACCCTACTATGGGGCGCAGTATGGATAGGTCTCTCCACCTTATGGAGGCGGGTATTCACAACCTGCTTACTCTCCTAACTATGGCTTTGTAGCTCCTACTAGTCAAGGTTCACCTCATTATGCTACTTCCACGCCACCCTATACGGGTCATACAGGAGGAGGTCACTATAGCCAAGGTCATGGTGGTAATCAATCCAATATGAACCAGGGAGCGGTCCATAGGCCTCATCATCCTAGGCTCCATTTCCTCACGACACTCAATTTACCTGACTTATCGAGACTTACGAACGATCCTGTGGCTCATGACCTGGCTTGGCTGGCTGTCCCTACCAAGCTTCCTTCGGACATACCTAAGTTCGAAGGAAAAACAGGAGAGGATCCAAGTGAACATGTTACGACATTCCACCTATGGTGCTCTTCCAATTCATTGCATCAGAACTCAGTCCGCTTGAGACTATTTCAACGCACCCTTACAGGGCCTGCGGCAAAATGGTATATAGAGTTACCTAGGGGTGCCTTTACTTTGTTCGATGACCTTGCGATGACTTTCCTTAATCACTTCCAGCTACCAGTGCGCTATGATGTTGGTACTGAACTCTTGTCGACATTTTGGCAAGATAAAGCCACCCATATTTCTGATCATATTCAGGAGTGGCATAGACGGAAGAGATTAATCAAAGCCTTTATACCACCAGAGTTCCTCCTTGAGTGGTTCCTCAAATCTTTATTGCCATATATCACGAAGGATGTTTCCACATCCGGAGTGCAGAATCAGGAACAAACCATCTTTAGGGCGCAGGAACTAGACTTGATCTATGCTCAGTCTAGTTTGTTATATGAGATTATACCTAATGCTCCTCATTCTAGTTTCGATCCCAAGGTCAAACCTGGACCACATGCCGATGGCATTGTGGGTAGTGCAAGTAAGAAACCTGCAGGTTCGGTTGTGAAACAAATTGCTCAGTTGTCTATCAACCAATCTGCCTTGGGACAAGCTACAGCTTCGTCTCAGCCTGCCCAAGCGGTGAATGTACTTGCTGTGCAATCGTCCGACCAGAAGGGTAACCAGCAACCCGGACGGAATAGAAAAAAGGGTAAAAACAACAATAATAAGAAGGGTGGGAATAAAAATGAGAATGCCAACAATAATGCCAAGAACAATAAAAATGCTGCGGGGGACAAGAAGAATAAACGTAAGGTTAAGTTTCCTTGCAAGCTTTGTAAGGACGATCACCTCACTTACTTGTGCCCTAGGATGGATGAAGCTTCGAAGTTCATAGCACAGGGCCCAGCTGTGTTAACGAACCCTTTACCGCATAACCAGAATATGAACTCGAAGTCCCATGATCAATATAGTGATGAAGATCCACTTGAAACTAGTGGTCATGGGTGCATTAATATGGTCCGTGCCGCGAAAGTTGTGATGTGTGCGAAAGATTATACTTCGCCACAACCCAATCCAGGTAAAGAACCTGATCCACCAGGAACCCCTTTGCGTATTGAGAAACCTGCGGATAAACCTGAGGCTGCACCTTGCATTCCTAAGGGGGTACTTAAGCGTTTGGGGCATAATCCAAATGCCCGAGCCACCCAGAATTATTCAGTTGTCGAGGACTTGGGTCATACTCCTTGTGCGATGTCTGCATTGGAAGTGCTTCAGAGTTGTCCGTCGCAAAGGAAGGCTTTGCTTTTCGCTCTTGGTGTGAATGGTGATGATTCTTCCTCAGTGATCAAATTTGAAACCGCAGGACATCAGCCTCTCTTGCCCTACTATGTGTCCCTTTTGGTGCATGTAGAATGTCTTAATATGATCGTCAAGCGTACTGTGACTGACGAGGGCGCTGCTGCTTCTGTGATGTCTTTGTCTTGTTGGAAGGGTCTTGGTTCTCCTGAGTTGTCAAAGTCTACGACCATGTTAACTGCTTTTGATGGGAGATCGTTTAGGCCGCACGATATCCTTCCTTCTCTTAAAATCAATTTGGGAGGGAAGGCTGTTGCGATAGAGGTCGAGGTGGTTGATGCGCCCCTTGACTACAATCTCTTACTGGGAAGGAACTGGATGTATAGTATGCAAGTCGTTGCATCTTCCGTATTTCGTGTTGTATGCTTTCCTCATAATGGGAAGATTGTAACGATTGATCAGATGACATTCAAGAATCCACCTGTTAGTGCATCTTTGGAAGTTTTGGTTCCGAAAGTTGAACATTCCCAGCCGGCAACTGGGAGTGTGGGTGTAGGTATGTATCCATCCCTCATGGGAACCTTTAGTTGTCCTGCACCCGTCCTCATGATGGGAGCTAGTTTTGATGGTGCTTCCACGTCTACAAGATCAGTGTCTTTTCGCACAAGTCATATGGGAGATCCTTGGATTCTTCCTTCACCGAGTCCTTCGAGTGAGGCCATTGAGACGAGTGTGCCGTTGCCTGCAGCCATGATAGCTTACCAAGCTAATATTCAATCTGTTGCAGAGCCTTGTTCTTCTTCTTCACGGACAGAGGAAGAAGACCCCTATGTGCTTCCGGCATGGGCAGTACAGTCTTCTCATGCCCACGACTGCCTTGATACGGTTTTCCCTTCAGATGAAGCGATCATCGAGGCTATGTTGGGAGTTGAGCCACCATGGGAGGAACTTCATCATAGATCATATTTCCTTCCAGAGCTTGACCTTTTGGAGCATGAGCATTACAAGGATATTCTTAGACAGAAATTTGGTAGACCCATGATTCCATTAAGCTCTCCTGGTCAGATGGCTGATGGAAACATGGCAAACATATCATCAACTATTCCTATCAACATTTCTCGCAACCCTGGTACAATTGAGAATGTCTACATTGGGGCGGATTGTTCCCAAGATGAGATTCGCGAGTATACTAAGATGTTCAAGGAATTTCGTGATGTTTTTGCTTGGTCTTATGATGAGATGCCAGGGATTGACCCTTGGATTGTCGAACATGAAATTAAGACTTACCCCAATGCTAAGCCTGTTCGACAGCGTTTACGCGCGGTAAATCCTAGGAAAGCACCCGCCATAAAGGCAGAGATAGAGAAGATATTGAAAGCTGGTTTCATCTATCCCATTCCCTTGACAAAGTGGGTTTCAAACCCCGTTCCAGTGGATAAGAAGCAAGGAGCGATCCGTATATGCACTGATTTCCGTGATTTAAATCGTGCCTGTCCTAAGGATAACTTCCCCACACCGTTTATAGATCAGATTTTGGATGAGTGTGCGGGTAGCGAGGTGTTCTCCTTTATGGATGGCTTTTCCGGGTATAATCAGATTCAAATTAAACCCGAGGACCAACATAAGACCGCATTCATTTGTCCTTGGGGAACATTTGCGTATCGAAAAATGCCTTTCGGCCTTAAAAACACCGGAGCTACCTTTCAGCGGGCAATGACCTTGATTTTCCATGATCTCAAGTCCATTATTGAAGTATTTTTGGATGACCTCACTGCTCATTCTCGCATGAGGATGCATCATTCTTATCACTTGAGATTGGTGTTCTAAAGATGCTAGCACTATGCTGTTAGATTAAACCCTCATAAGTGCATATTTTGCGTGAAATCAGGTCGGTTGTTAGGATTTATCGTTTCGAAAGAGGGTATAAGAGTCGACCCTTTGAAGGTTGAGGCAATACTTCAGTTGTCTCCCCCGCGAAATATTCGTCATATTCAGTGTTTGCAAGGCATGGCAAACTTCCTATGAAGATTTGTTGTCAATTTCACCAATTTGACTAGAGGTTTCATGCGTCTCCTGAAGAAGGATACTCCCTTTGAATGGGATGAGCGAGCCCAGGAGTCCTTCGATGCACTTAAGCGAGCCCTAGCATCAGCCCTGGTGATTAGTCCTCCAGATTATAGCCGCGATTTCCTATTATATGTGGCCGCATCTTTAGAGACAATTGGGATGGTTTTGGTTCAGGAGGATGAGGAGCTCCAGGAGCATGTCATATATTATCTGAGCCGAAACCTTATTGACACAGAGATTCAGTATTCTCATGTCGAGAAGCTTGCCTTAGCTACCGTACATGCGGTGCAGCGTTTGAGACATTATATTCTCCTTTGCCAAACTTTGGTTGTTTCCCATGTCAATCCATTTCAGTTCGTCCTCACACATAGGATGATTGGGGGAAAATATAATAAATGGATTGTCATCCTACAAGAGTTTGATCTCGAGTTTGTTTCGGCAAAATCAAAGAAATATTTAATCTTTGCAGAGCTCATATCGGATTTTCTGAGCAAGGCTGAGGAGTCAGTATGTGAAGATACGTTCGTTGATGAACACATTTTCTTGATCTCAACGGCTGACCCATGGTACGGTGATATCATAGTATATTTGCAAAAGCAGAAGACCCCTACTCACCTCTCCTGAGATGAGCGACGTCGATTACGTCACGTTTCCAAGAACTACCTCATAGTGGAAAATACTTTGTACCTCCGTGGAGTAGATTCCCTTTTACGACGTTGTTTAACTCATGATGAGGCTGAGGTAGTGCTTAATGATTGCCACGGAGGGGCGTGTGGTGGTCATTTATCTGGGCTTTCTATAGCTCAAAATATTTTGAGAGCAGGATATTTCTGGCCGTCGATATTCAAGGATTGTATTGAAGCGGTCAAGAGGTGCCACCCTTGCCAGGTGTTTGCACGTAACATGCGCTCGAAGCCTACCCTGTTACACCCTATTATCACCGCCGGTCCCTTCACCAAATGGGGGCTAGATTTTATGGATTGCAACCCAGCTTCGGCTGGGGGGCACCATCATATCATAGTGGTTGTCGATTACTTCATGAAATGGGCTGAGGCAATGCCTACAGTAAAATCCGACGGTGAGACAGCCGCTCACTTCGTATTCAACCAAATCATCTCTAGGTTTGGGATTCCGAGAGAGCTTGTCACTGACCATGGCTTGCACTTTCAGAACCGTATGATGGAAAAGTTGGCCTCCAAGTTAGGATAGAAGCAAGAGCACTCCTCTTCTTACTATCCTCAAGCGAATGGACAGGTTGAAGCTGTGAATAAATCACTTAAGTCCATTCTCCAACGAACCATCGCACAAAGCAAGAAGAACTGGCATATTATGTTGTACCCTACTTTGTGGGCATACCGAACCATAGTAAAGACTGCCACTGGTTTTTCTCCATATCAGCTTGTTCATGGAGTGGAGTCGATATTGCCGGTTGAATGCAAAATTCCTTCATTGAAGTTAGCCGTGGAACTCTTACCAGACACTTCACCTTTGGAGGAGCGTTTGGTTCACCTTGAGCAACTCGATGAGCAGCGTAGAGATGCCTGGGTGACTCTAGAGGTTAATAAGCGTCGCGTGAAGGCCCAATATGATAAGTCTGTCTGTCCGAGAGTGTTTAGTGAGGGAGACTTGGTCCTTTTGTGGGGTCAATAGAAAGAACCCTTGGGGCAGGGAAGTTCAATCCTATGTGGCGTGGTCCTTACGTGGTCAAGCGTGTATTAGAGGAGGGTGCCTACGAGTTAGTGGATTACGAAGGGACAGTCTTGGCGGAGCCTAGAAATGGGATCTATCTTAAAAAATACTATGCATGATCTTTAGCCAAGGCTGTTTGTTGTATATTATTGTACAGCTTTTTTACATAGTTAGGTCTTGTTTATCGTGATCGGGTTTGTGATTAGTTTCCATTTCTTGTGGTAGATGTCAATGGAATCTTCCACCTACATAGGATCCGCGAATGGTGCAAGCCGTCACACTCAACACTCAGCCTCAGCTGCTTGGGTGATCTATACTCCTATGGGTCATGTACTATCTTCAGGAGGTGTATGTCTACGGCAATCTTCCAACAATGTTGCTGAATATAGTGTCGTTATCGAGCTTCTACGGGATGCCATTTCGCATGGTGTTCTCTCTCTTGAGGTACGTCTTGATTCAAAGTTAGTAGTGTCACAGCTCAATGGTTTCTACCATGTTAGAGATCCGACGTTATTGAGGAGATTCTTACGTGTGAGATTGCTAGAACAACAATTTGAGAACATAACATATATACACATTCCAAGAAATTATAATCAAATTGCTGAATCATATGCTAACTATGTGTTAGATTGGCATTTGTTTCATTCATTATAAATTAATCATAAACACAATTTTTACACATGTAAATAAATAAACCGATCACCATAAAAAATTTTATATACATAAAAAATGTGGTAATACATAGTGTCATAATACAAAATTGGGGCTTTGAAAGCCACCATCATATACACGATAGTACAAAATAGATACACTCCCAGGTGTCTAGTCCTATGGAGGTGGATGAGGGTTGTGATCATGATATGTCACCGCGGCTCTAGCTAGCCGCCGGAATAAACGCACCCATGCGTGTGGTACACCAACCACCTGTCTCTGCATAGCCTCAGGCAAGTCCTTGACTTGCGCCATGGGAATCCTGTGAGTCAGTCGCACGAAGTTGGTATGGATGCTTTGGAGCATTCGCTCTGCATCCACACCAGTGATATCGTCTCCTCTTCCCCTTCGTCTATGACATGGGAAGCCCTCTGGTCGTCGTGGTCCCACATCTGCACATGAATGGTAGATGTCACTATGTATTGTCACCCAAAACCATGTCTTTTTTATTCCATTAATCAAGAAAACACAAAAAATTAAATAATTCAAAAATTTTAAAAAGAGTAAGGGTCGCAATTCGTTACCTATGTCTCCATATGCTGACCTTGGTGGTAATGGCATGTCCGGGTCTCCCCGAAAGTCTATCCCTGCATAAGGGTAGTCCTCTATGGCAACAATCTGTCATCACCACCATGGAAAAAAGTCTACTGGATAAGGGTTGGCCACCCTACCACCCCCCAGTCTGCGCATCGCGTCTACCCAACGTCATTGGGCCGGATCTCGAACCCTGTGGAGAGGAACATCCACTCTAGGGCTCAATCCTGGAACACGCTCAAAGAAAAACGTGCTCAAGATACTACTGAACCCGAAGTTCCGTATCCTACCTGCCTTGCACTCACTGAGCTGATGTTTCATGTTGCTCAGTAGGGAAGTGCTCCAGTCATAGATGGTCGGTGTCATGCACTCCACTGCATAGAAAATCAGTGGCCGAGAGGCCTGATGGAGTGATGCTAAGCCTGCTATCCTGCCCAGCATCAGTAGTATGGCCTTTAGGCCTAGTACCTGTATAGCGTTGGTGGGAAATTGGCTCCCCGCCTTCTTCATCTCTATGTAGCAGTACACAGCTATGTACTCGTCGATAGTCAGCCCATGACCTGGCCCTCTGCGGGCACGAAGGTTCACCATCTCACCTCGTCATGATAGACCTGTGATAAAGTAGATATCCTCCACCTCAATGGTGAGGGACATGCTGTCTAGCCGGAAGGACTCTGAGTCCGGATCCCAATAGTCTACAAGCATCTGTAGTAGTCCTGGTTTGGCCCTCAAGCCTCCTAGGTACCAAAACTTGTAGAGTCCGCATCTTCTTAGAGCTTCTTGAGCCATTCTATCAGCCCTTACTGCTTCCTCTACGTCACCATGCTCACGTTCTCGCCACTCTAGCACCATCCTGCATGAGAGGTTGACCAAAATGTCCATTAGATTCTTGTAAATCCTTATGCGCGGCATCATACACGGCTGTTTTCAAAACAACCGCGTATGTACGCGGTTTCTGGTCCCTTTTCCGCGTATAGCCAGCCCTATATGCGGAAAAATCCTCGATACCTGCGTGGGCTGTAGCGCTCATGTAAGTTTGGCCTTTAAAAATTCATTTGACCATGAAAAATTATAAAAATTGTATTGAAATGCAAGCAGAGAACATGAGTAAATACCTGGAAGAATCGGTTGTGAATTCCGCCGGCTGGATCTCCTGGAATTTGCAGTTGAATATCAGAGTTCAAATGGGTAAAAGTTTCAAATGATTTCTATTTTTTACTATTTATAGAAAAATTTTCAAATATTTGAAAATTTTTACCCCCTTTCCTATAGTTTTGACCATTTCTAACCATTTTTGGACCGTTTCTGACCTAATTGGTGATGTAGAAGACCGTTTTTAGCGCTGTTTCAGCATGTGGATTGACCTGTTCATACTGATCTCAGGAATAACATCTATACTGGCATATAGGTTAGGTTCACCACTGTTTTCATTTTGCATGACCTTATGACCATGTCACTATATCCTTAGGTATGAACCCACTCTATTATGTCACAGAACCTTCTTGCTGCTATAGAAGTGGCATGATATGAGTGGTAGAGACTCACCTTACATGGTTACCCTAGTTAGCACCTTATTTGCATTTGGTGCCCATGCTGATGTTTCCCCCTTTAGAGTGTGGGAGTCCATTGTATAGTATTGCCATGACATTTAGCAAGAGCCTCACACTCCTCTTGATCTTATGCTGGCCATGACCCCCCGGAATCCCTTATATCAAGTTGTGGATGCATTATCATGAGCTTTGCCTATCTTATTGAGCTTTATGCTGGCTCCCCTGACATTGCGTTTCAACCATATAGCCCAAACTTGTCTCATGTCTAGCCATGCAGAGCCTCTATTTATATCCTTCGCTGCTTGATTCCTTTTTTACCGAGAGGGGATTTTCCCCCGAGTGTCGATATCCTACACATGTATCCTTGCATTGAGCATAGGTATGTTCCACTGCTTGGAACTAGTTTGTTTGCCCTAAATGACACTCGTCTCCTCCTAGTTTGTAACTATAAAGCTAGTTTATTCTTTTTTCAAGCTTTTCAAATAACTGAAAAAGACCAAAAAAATCAAAAAACCAAAAAGCCAGACAAGAAAAGATATTATCTTTGGTAGCTGTTGAGTCGTGTCGCCTTTGAACAGAGCACTGTATATCACATCCATTGGTTGGGTTATAGTTTGACTTAGGAGCTGTACTCGTTATCTGAGTTTTATCTCCACCAATTGGTTAAGCTTCCAGTCCCTATGGAGCCTCTACTGATGCCTCCTGCGTCATAGAGATGTCCCAGTTTGTATATCGAGTCTATGCTGCCTTCATTCAGTCACCATACGCCGTTATACTCTTGTTCGAAGGAAGTTAAAACCTGATTCGGCCATTCCTCAGTTATCTTAACTTTGCATGTCGGCCATTCCCGGTACAGTTACTGGTTCGTGCACCTTATGATTGAGTTCTTCCATATTATATAGCCTTGCTGAGTACCTCGTGTTGGATGATGGGGGATGCCCTAATGCCCTCCTTCCAGCAGATTTCATCCCATCGAATTCAAATCATTTATTCTGGGATTGGAGTCTAGAGTCATTTTGAGTGCCTTGAGACTTGCAGTCATCAGTGGCAGGTTCTATCGCCATCGACAGTTTTTGGGAATACATCAATGTCCCCTGATCGATGGATTCTCTCAAGTGTTCGACCTCAACACCTTTATTCACACTTGTTAGTTTTCACTCTAGTACCTTGATTCCCATTTTCATTATTGGTGGGTGATCTCGCGTCTGTTAACGATATACATCAATGATCGGTAATTAGACGATGGACTACTATGTTCGACCTCGACACCTCTATTTGCATAGTAGGACATGTACTCGTAGCGGTTTGTGTAGAAGACCTTCCAGACTGGTGGCATCCACTATATGCTACCTCCTTGATCGTGCCAGTGTTCATGAGATTTCATCTCTCGTGATTTGTTCCAGTATATGTCAGACATTTCCAGCCACTTTGGAGATCTTGATCTGTTATATATCTTCAGCCTTTGTGGAGATCTTGGTCCTTTGTATATCTTCATCATGGAGATTCTGATCTATGTATATTGTACGTGGTGATGACCACATATGTGTTCTCATGTTTCATGCCTATTCATGGCCATTGTACTCTTATGTATCCAGGACTGCTATATGTATTTGCAGTAATATGCAGAGTTGTATTATGGTATTATGTTGATTGGGTGGCTGGTCTTCCATTTGGGTACCTTCATCACTTCACTTCTGGGATGGACTTATAATGTATTTCGTCCATCGTATAACCCCTCTGATCTCATACATTAGGGGGCATCTGTTATAGCGGATTTCACCACACTAGGTGAATCACACATTGTATGTCCTTCCCCTATCCCGCTGCAGACTCATTAGCCCCTATGGACCACTTTTTGTCTTTTGATGTATCATTGACCATCCCTAAAAACATTAGAAAAATGATATACGTGGCCTTTTCCCCGATAACCGCGTACATACGCGGATATTCCCTCTATAGTCGCGTACATCGGGATGTGTACATAATCCAAAATCCTTTTGAGCATTCCTTGACTTGGATCTGACTCATATGACTCCTGGCCTTCCATATTCCTTGAGATCGCACGGATTCGACCTTTCAGTATCCATTTGAAAAGCTATATAAGGAACCCATTGAGACATTGAAAGCATAAGAAAGAATTGAGAGCATAGAAACTATAGTCCATTGTTGCCAGAACTTATGCTTGAGTCTGCATCCCTTTGTCCCTTGGAGCACTGTTGTGTTCTTCCCAAGCTTGCCTTTTGCTAGTAAGCTTGCTATCGAAGTGATGGAGGATTGAGGTGGTGGAGGCCCAAGTGGGGGATTCAGTTTCTCCGGTTCACAGACATGCCGCCAGAGGTTGTCACTTGTAATCTTTGATTCATATTAATAGAAATATCTTTTCCTGTCCAGTAATGTGTATTTGAATGAATATTGTATCCATTGGAATATGTCAAATGCTTATACATTATTGATTATATATGCTAGAATAGATCTAACACCATGAAATATAGTATGCTTGTATTGTTTACTTGTTGTTGAGGACGTGCTATAACAATTCAAGCTGAAGATTGGAAAGCTCAATGGGGATCTACTTCAACCGTCCGGAATAAGGTACGAGGTTCTATCCTTTAGTGTTAGATGTTTTTATTTCTATTGCATATTGGGAAAGATCGATTTCTGGAGTCTAGCTGTCTGTTGTGGTACCCCAAGCCATAGGAATTTCTCTTCGTAACAGTGAGCAGGATGTGGTTCCGGCCTGGGTGGAAGAACAGAGTTCTTCCATCATTGTGAGCAGGATGTGGTTTTGGCCTAGATGAAAGTGAGGAAATCTTCCATCATTGTGAGAAGGATGTGTTTCGGCCTGGATGGAAGTGCAGAACTCTTCCATCATTGTGAGCAAGATGTGTTCTAGCCTGGATAGATGTGAGTAATGTGCCTTTCTGACGAGTAGGTCATATATAAGTGCTGAAGAAGACCTACATGGGGGCTAGGCCTACAACCAGTATGAAAAAGGGCTAGCTCTGTAGAACTTCCTATGACGAGAAGAATCATGAGATAACAACAGTGATGATCCAGATCTAGTGATGATGATCTAGATCCAGTGATGATGATCCAGCAGTGATGATTCAGATCTAGTGATGATGCCCAATGATGATCTATATTGAGTAATGATCTAGATATAGTGATGATGATCTAGATCGAGTGATGATCCAGATCCAGTGATGATGATCCAGATCGAGTGATGATCTAGATCCAGTGATGATTTCCCATGATGGTCTAGATCGAGAGATGATCCAGATTCGAAGATGAAGATGACTTAAAGATGAAGATGACTTGAAGAAAAAGATGACTTGAAGACTCAGAAGACTTGAGATGCAGATGACGAGATGATCCAACTGATACAGAGAAGAAGACCAGTACTGAAAATTGTGTCGAAAGAATACCTTCCTAGTTAAGAGGGAGTGTTGATGTATTTGTAAATTCGGAATGTATTCATCTATGTATCTTATGTATTGTAACCCAATGTTTATTCTGGGATGTATCTATAATGTAATTTAGTAATGTTGTCATGCCCCAATTTTTCGATCGGGAGGATCAATAATGTAATCAAGTCATGTCAAGTCATTGTGGGTAGCCCTCCGATTGTCTAAGGGTTAAAGTCCCCGCAGTTTTGGGGCACTAGGGTTATTAGAATCTCCTAGTAGAGGTCAGCCCTGGTAGGTTTTTATTCAGGTCAGGATTAGTATAAATAGAGAACTAGAGCCTCTATTTATCACACAACTCATACACACTCAAGTGTAGCGCATAGTTGAGGAAGGAGAAGACACTGAGGCTAGACAAGAATAAGATTACTGCTATCGGGAGATCACTTACTGTTTTGGTGCTGATTCTATCTCTAAGGAAGTTGCAGGGTTTTCTCCATTTATGGTTTCCCCGAGGAAAAACACTGTATTCATTGTCTCTTGTGTTTGATTGCTGTACTTTTTATTCTCTCAGTTAAAGATCCTAATAATTCTAGCTTAATGTTGAAAAACTGACATGGGGTTAGTGATAGGTTGGGTGGGTAGTTTAGGGTGAAGTGGTGCATTAATTGGTGCAACATTGTTAGGGAGTTGCAGCTATGGTTGAGGATCTTGATTGTGAGGAAACTGATTTCCTCGATAAGGATTTCTCCAACCAAGAGACCAAGGTCCTTGTTGGTTAGAGTTTCTTTCCCATGACATCTTAGGGGTAGGATTTTTCATTGTAGGCTGAGTAGGTGGGTTCCATTGAGTATTGGGATAATAATAGCGTGAAGGAAACTGATTATTCATGTTGTTCCAAGAATTAAAAGATGTAGAGTATGGATTCATACCTAGAGAACAAGGTTTCCAAGGATTCTTTTGTGAGATGAAATAAGATTATTCCATATCCACGGTGGATGCTTGAAATAATTCCTTGAGTTTTGGCAGTGAATGACACTCTTTAGTATCATGATTCAAGTCACACAGGCCACATACCTCCACCTTTTCAAGTGGGAATTCCCTCAATGGGTGCTTCTTTCTACACTTAGGGAAGAATACACCATGTGCCATATGTTCTTCTGCTTGCCTATGATTTTGTCTAAGGACATCCAACTGTGAGGAAATAGAACTCATCATATAATTTTTAAAGTTTTCAAGAAGATTACCTATATCTGCCTGAGTAGCCCCTCCACTAGATGAATTTTTTGCTCTCATTCCCTTGTACATATTTTGGAATACCCTCTATACTATCTCGAGATAGATCCACAATATGATCAAAAGACTCCTTATAGAGGCCCACCTTTCCCAACAAATTGAGCATATCAAGGAAATCTTCTCTGATTCATTGTAATAAAATGATTTTGAGAACATCTCTCTCAATATCAGTATGGATATACCTCTGCACATTATATATGAGTCTTTCTACAAAGTCCTCCAAGCTTTAATCATCTTTCTGCATCATTTTAAACAATTCCTCTCTCGTTTCCTTCGACCTGCAATAATCTTGGTACTTTGCAAGAAACACTTGTTTCATTTGATCCCATGTTGTGATAGTTTCACCACCCAAACTCATAAACCATCGTAAATCATTTCCTTTCAAAGTGGTAGGAAATAATTTAAACTTTTGTTCACTAGAGATATAATTATAGCTTCGACAGAGGATATCAATTTCAAAAAGTAATTCATCTGGATCTTTAGTGGACTTACCATGGAAACTTGGTAGTGCTAAAGGTGATATATTTTTCATAGGGGCTTGTCTGGTTGTCTGTCAAATAGGGAACTGAAGTGTATAAATAGGTTCTTCATGCTGGTTATTGTCATTGTCCCCCACACCCTCTTGATGATCGTCAGTATGAAGTTTGTTGTTAGTGATTTCCTCGTTATCTTTTTTTTTTCTGATCCTTACATTCCTGTCGAAACTTCAACCACTATTATTTAGTAACCTCCTGTTCATTGATTCGATAGATCTCCTCTGGTCCACCTTCTCCCACAAAACTTCCCATATCCTTCAGAGGTCGCTTTTCAGGACTACCAGGTGGGGTTGAAGCACCTACTTGCCTCTCCACAGTTAATATTGATGACTCTAGCCTAGGGAGGATATGATGTCCCATTACGGAAGATGATCTTTGATATAAGGCTCAAGTAGAAGAATCAGCCCTAGCAATTAGCTCGTCAATAAATGTATGTATTCCTAGACCATGGTTATGACCACAACCTCTTCCACCTACAAATTTAGTGCTTTTGGGGGTTTCCCATTCTTTTCTTCTTGCATTCATGCAAGTTTAAATAATCATACCTGATCCTTGAGGTAGGAACCCGTTCAGTCTGTTGAAGGATGCGTAGCTCTTCATTGCGTGTTATCATCCCTACAACCCAAAAATCATGATATATAAAGAAATTGAGCTAATTATCTACTATCTATGTATACCAATTACCTTCCCCGGCAACGGCGCCAAAATGTTGGTCACTATAATTGCTTATTAATTTAGATTTAATAAACAAAGTGCTAAATATAAATTGTCAACCCAGGGAACTCTGGTTATTTCAAAGGTAATTAAGAAAAGTCTATGCGTAAACAATTCAGTAACTGATTGATAAATGAAATATACCCAATCTAACGAATTGCTAATCTATGCTTTGCCAAATGCTCAATATAACATCAATCAATACATTAACTATCAAGGATTAAGAAATTGCACACTCCTTTTATATAATCATCTACATGATTAACTAGTCAAAATATTCTAGATTAAATTTCTTTTGCAAGAAGTTAAATCCTAAAACACCATCATGAAAGAAGTTAAATCATACTTGTAGTTTTTAACCATAAAAGGAATAATCCCTTCTTCTTATCTGTAATTCTATGTGTAAATTCGCTATCCAGTGCTTCATGAAAGGAATTAACAATAATGATACATAGTAGCAGAGCGAAAACATAATAAAATTAATAACAACAAACTTGCAAAAAAGAATGTTACACTTAACCAGTCGATTGTTTCGGCAATCAACTAATAGACGGAAATCCTATTCTTAAAGTTCACATCGTTCAATCAAGCAAAAGAAATTCATAATCAGTTAAATCCTATGCTAATTAACCACATTGTTGGAACAAACTGAAAGTAATGTAAATTGAAACTCCACGCCACACAGAGATGAAAATATTAAAGGAAATAACACCTAACTAATCTCGGCTCCTCTGGGAGAAGGTGGGCCCTGGCCTTCTAACAGAGATGCTGCTACAAGCTCTCAAAACAGAGTAATTAGGAAAATGTTGTTTCTTTCATTAAAAAATGATTTCGATTACAAGGTACTTTACACCTATTGACAGTTCTCCCAAAAGAAGCCCAACCTTCTATATCATTTCATCCTCCCATATATACTATAACAAAAACAATTCGGGTTCATTAATTCAGCCAGCCATGAAGATCTATGATCTTTAGGATGCCGAATATACATTACAAAAAATAGAAATAGTTACAGATATTGTTACCTTAAAGTAAATTTGGTTTCATAATCAATTATTCCTTTACTGGAACCGATTCCATGCTTAAACGAGTCTCAGCTAGCCGCGTGGGAGAGTAACCTGTGTTGTTTCAGCAATGATCCAAACTGAACCCTGGATATGCACAACTACTGCCAAGTACTTCGAGGTCCGCATGTATTAGCAAGCTGATAGTCCTGGATTTTCGGAGGCCTTTACTTACTCTTCATAAATTCATCACAAGTCAGTCTTACGAAGAATGAAATCCATAATCACAAGCATTTCTAAGCATTAATGTAACAAAATAATAATGAATTATACATGTTCTAATCCATGCTTGTTCTTTGGAAAGATAATGTCTTGGTTATAAATAAAAGGCAAAATCAGGGAAAAAGGGCTAAATAGGATTGAGCAAAAAGGGGCATTTCTAGCACCCAACAATAGGTTTAACTAATGAGCTAAAGGTCTATTTAGTTTAGAGGGTAAGATCATATTATTTAATGACAAATTTAGAATAAAATGCATATTTAATTTATAATATTAAATTATTAAAAATTCATAAAAATAAAATATAGGTTATAAGATGCTATATTTTATTTTAATTAACATAATATATTTTATTATTAAAATTTAAATAATCTATTTTCATTTGAAAATGTTTTCTATCAAAACTAAATTTAAATATAATATTTTTTTTACTATTTTGTTTCAAAGTATTTTAACCGTTTTTTTATTTATATAAAACACTTATTATCTATATTGTAAATAAAAAA
>LPNX010100778.1:131810-156901 GCA_001517045.1 Pseudotsuga menziesii | reverse complement strand
TATATATATATATATATATATATATATATATATATATATGAATGATTTTATTTAAATTACTCGTATGTGAAGAGATTTTAGGTCAATAATTACTATTAAAATAATAAAACTATAATTCAATTTAGTTTTTAAATTGTAAATTTTTTAATATAATCAATAATAATAATAAAATCATAAGATTAGTGACATAAGGATTAGATAAATTAGTAGCTAAGCGTTAAACTAAATTAGTGATTACTCTTAAAAGAAATTAGAAATTAAAATTTATTAATCAATCTTGGGCATTGGTTAACATGTTGAATCTTGGGGTTGCATTTGAGTAGGAATGCATATGGCTAGTTGGTGAATTGTCTTTGATAGTTTTGATCCAATAAAAAAGACATCAACATATACATTCTTCCTTTCTTCTAGTTTTGAAAGAATGAATTATATTTGTTGAAGTTGATTTTCTTTATCTTCATCTTGCAATTGAACATCTATGGTTTATGGTTGTTGGTTTTGCATGCATTACTTGAAATTGACATAGTTGTTCAATTGCATAAAACAACACATTTGAAATATTTCTAAGCATTAAATAATCAACCCATAGTTGGGTGTAGTGATATTCTACCCACCAAGGTTCAATTTGCTCAAAGATGTGACATGCTCAGTCTTGTTTAATGTGCGTATTTCACTTAGTGAAGAGAAATTTTGTCAATCCTTATAAAGTGAAGGTGTTGGCTATGATACAAGCTATTATGCCAAGTGGTTTGGTTGCTTTGGTATTAGGATGAAGAATTACACTTTCCCACAAGATCTTGATTCTTGAAATGAGATATATAATAATCTTTTTTTCTGAAGAAATTAGTTGGGAAATATTCTTTCCAGTGAAATATTTGATTGAAAATCCTCACTACTACAAAATTGTTAGTTTACTGTCAAATTAACTTGCAATGGCATGTGGAAATGTCGAGGACATTGCCACCATGTGACTCTTGTTTAAAAATAAGATTGAAAACCTGATAAAATAAAATATCCTTTGTAGTTATGGTTTAGTTATAACAATGAGTGACATGTTAAGTCACCAATAAAGGTTAATAAAATGGTCACTATATCAAATGGGTTTTTTATCACAAATAAATAAAATTGTTTATGATTAATAATTTTTTCTCCAATCCCTGGTACTATTAAATTCTAAATCAGTTGGGTGATTGATGGAAACCAAGTTGAGGCTTGGATAACATGGAAAAACTTGGGAGGAAATGGAGACGGGAGGCATTACGATGACCTAAAGTTGCAGGGTTTGACAATACTCGAAGGCCCTATCAATGGTAGGAGCTTGTACCTTCGTCGTGGGGGAAGGGATTCGACATGAGCGAGCACGTGGATGGTGGGGAGCCTCCCCTCATCTTGAGCTCGGAAATGGAGATCAAGAAAGGAAAATAGAAGGTGCAAGTACTAGATATCAATTTGGGGAAGAGAGGAGAAGGAACAAGTGGAATTATTAAAGAAGGAAACTCGAAGGGAGAACACAGAAAACTAGGGCACTGTGTCCCAAACTTGAAAACAGAACTAAAGCTTCAGATCTTCTTAGTACGAGTAAGGGAGGATATTCAGTACATGAAAGAGCATGCCCTCATCGACAAATTTGTCTAGATTTGGCCAACCGAGAAGACACTGGTGTGGTGGAACGATACAACTTGGAAGTCCCAAGGTCATTATGAACTGCAACTGAGGGAAAAAGGTTTCTTCACGATCATTTTCTTTAACGAAGCAGACATAACCATAATTTTTGATAACGAGCCTTATTTCTTTAACTTAGCAAGCCTCTTCCTCAGACCATGGAAAGAACGGTTCAATCCAGATAAAGAAAACTTAATTATAGCCTCAGTGTGGATCTGAATGTATTCCTTACCAACAAAATACTGCAAAGAATAAATCCTCATAGAAATAGGGAATAGGATGGGGTACTTTGTAAAAGCCTCAGAACATACCAAACAGATGCATTACACCTCATATCCTGGGATATGTATATAGATAGATATATCAAAGGATCTCCCACATGGAATACAATTGTCCTGGGATGACGAAGAATGGTTCCAAGTGATAGACTATGAGCAGATCTCCTTCAGGTGCAGAACATGTCATGAGCATGGACATCTGTTCTATGACTGTCCACAAAACAAAAGACTGGGAGGAAGTAAAGATCAAGAAAATCAAGATGCAGATGATTTTACCAAAGTGACTAACAATAAAAGGTCTACAAAGAAGGTAGCAGGTCCATAGATCCACAAGAATGTTCAAACTCATAACCAATTTGATGCCCTCCAAGCTGGAAAGGTGGGAGACACCCAGAAGGAAGGGAAGCTGGAAGAGCATCAAGATCTAGAGTTAACATCAAATATGAAATTTCAAACCCATGAAGGCACTAAGGAGACAAACAAGGAAGAGAACCCACCACTTGAAACTTAAGGGGAGGAGATGGAGATAGGGGATTTGTACTTAGAAGGATTGGAAGCAGCGTGATATGCTAAATTACCAAAACAAATTCCTCCTAAACAGGTGTCCCTTCTGGAAAATTCCATTATAAATACTAAAAATATGAAGTTCCTTAGAATATCATTAGAATCTCTCAAATACCCAGATGGGAAAAACAAATATAAGAAAGAAAAGAGAGGAAGACAGAGTAATGTGCACCGAATCCAACTTATTGGGGAAAAATTAGTAGCCTCGGGACAATATCCAACCATAGATGAAGCCCTCTCCTCTGCACCCAAATAGTTTAAATATGTGGATTACATCTTGAAATATCAGATGTTGTAATACCTTGTTGAAGATCCATCTTCTTCAAAGAAGAATAGAAAGTGAAAAAATAGGTATCGTCTTTCTCCAAGAAACAAAGTGCTCAGAAGCAGAACTCAAAAGTGTAGGAGAAACATTATGGCATGGCACTGAAGCAATCACAGTAGATGCAAGACGAGCAGGCAGGGGGAATAGGAATATTATGGAACCCAAGAAAGGTGGCCCTCTTAGAATTGATGGCCATGCAATTTTCCATGTCGGCAATATTTCATATTTTAGGCAGGCGTACATGGGGCTTCATCACCAATATTTACGGGCCACCTTCGGCAGAGAAGAATTTTATTTTAATGGATTTCCTAAGGAAACTCTAGATAGAGGTGAGGGAGATACAATGGATATTAGGATGCAAATTCAACTTGGTCAGAAGCCTAGATGAAAAAAGGTGGAATACAAAAGTTAAATCCCATCAGCAATTATTTTAACGAAGTCATTTCAAACCTCGATCTGGTCGATGTCAAAATGTCTAACGGTATTTACACTTGGAATGACAAGAGAATAGGGGATATAGGTATATCCTACCATTTAGACTATTTTCTAGTCTTAGAGTCTATAATGATGGAAGGGGGGGACCTGAATGTCATGGTACTTCCATCATCCAGATCAGACCATTGGCCTATAAGTATGGAATGGGAAAGAATAGGGGTGAACCTCTTAAGACCTTTTCATTTTGAAATTTTTTGGCTCCTCCAATATGAATTCAAGGAGAAACTCGAGGAATGGTGGGCGGACCTCCCTCCCATTAAAGGAACTTGGATGTACCAGTTTCAGTAAAAACTCAAACTCCTAAAAGAAAAAATCAAACAATGAAATAAGGAATCCTTTGGAAACATTTTCCAAACTAAAATAGAGTTGGATAGTAAGATTCAAGAGGTCCAGTAAAGGGGAATGTAGCATGGCTTCTCTGATGAGTTGCGTACTCGAGAGAAACTCGTCCTCCAAGAATTCAGTCTAAGAGAGAAACAGGAGGAAGTATTCTAGAAACAAAAATCTAGAGTTAAGTGGCTCCAAGGGGGAGAATGTAACACCAGATTCTTCCACAAAGCAACCATCCAACATCGGCATGGAAAATGCATGGAAATAATGAAAAAAAGGATGGGACCGTTGCTAAGATTCAGGAGGAACTGGAACAAACCTTGAATACCTTCTTTTCCAACCTCCTAGAAGAGCCGAACAGTGATCGGGAGGAAGCTCAGGAAGAGATGCTTAGGCATATTCCAAGGGTCATCACTGATGAACAAAACTTTATGCTGATGAAACCAATTGATATAGAGGAATTAGAAGTAGCAGTCAAAAAAATGGCTGATGACAAAGCTCCGGGACCTGATGGGTTCAGTACGAACTTCTTCCATGCCTGTTGGGATTGGATGAAGGAGGAAGTGTGGGAACTGGTCAAAGACTCTAGAAATGTAGGAAACATTTTGAAAGCACTCAATGCCACTTTCCTAATGCTCATCCCTAAATAAAATGATACAGAATACCCTAGTAAAATAAGAACGATGTCCTTGTGTAATGTAATATACAAGCTCATCTCAAAGGTTATAGCCAACAGACTTAGACCACTGCTCCCAATCCTCATCTCGTCAGAAGAGACTGGCTGTGTAGAGGGGAGACAAATACTAGACGATATCATTCTGGTACATGAAACCATTCATTCACTAAAGATAAGGAAAATCCCAGGTATGCTACTAAAACTCGACCTGTCGAAAGCATATGATAAACTAAATTGGAAATTCTTGGCAGGTGTCCTACGAAAATTTGGATTCTTAGATCAATGGACTGATTGGGTCATGAAGCTTGTCTCCTCAGCATTTTTCTCTATACTGGTAAATGGGACTCCCTCACAACCCTTCCTGGTCTCAAGAGGGATTCGCCAAGGAGACCCCCTATCCCCCTTCTTCTTCATCATAGCTGCAGAAGGACTGGGAAGAATGCTTAAGAATTTGCACAATGAGAACCAGCTTCGTGGGATTCACCTAAGCAAAGAATGGGAACCACAAACCCACGAACATTTTGTGGATGATGCTATGCTTATGAGACGGTCCACTATCTAGGAGCCCCGAGGTTTGAATAATGGGTTGGATACCTTTCTAGAGGCCAATGGTATGGAAATTAACAAGGAAAAGTATTAAGTGTATTTTTTCAACACCTCGAAAGTCACAAAAATAAATATTCATAGAATCCTGGAATTTTAAGAAAGTGTATTACCCTCTAAGTATCTAGGCTCACCGCAGATTCCACCGTAAGAAAAATTTCTTGGAAGGAATTACTGGATAAAATCAAGCAGAAGCTGAGTGAATGGACCTTCAGGGCCCTTAATCTCCCAAGTAGACTCACCCTAGTTAAATATGTACTCCAAGCCATGCCCCTTTACTTTTTCTTTGTATTGGCGGCCCCAAAATCTATGATAAAATAGATAAGAAATATTTAAAGAACATTCCTTTTGGGGCGGAACGAAAGGACATAGGAAGTGGGCTCTGGTCAATTGGAAAACCATACGCAAACCAAAGGAAGCAGGAGGGATAGGCCTCAGATACCTAATAAGCATAAACAAAGTATTGGGAGATAAAATCTAGTGGAGATGGGTTTCTCACTTGGAGGAACTGTGAAAAAAAATGTGGCACAATAAATACGCTCCACAGTGGCCGAAACAACAGCTGATCATGTTTGGAGAAGACATCCCCATATCCATAATTTGGAAAGCGAACCAAGAAAATAGAGGACTCATCCAAATCCATAGTTTCTGGGATATCAGATACGGGAAGATGACATTGTTTATTAGGGATACTTGGAAACAAGAGCCCTATGTAGCCAATCGAGAAGATATCCCTGAGCTAACAAACTATCTCCAAAATAGCCCATTGGAAAGGGTGTCTGAATTCTGGGACCCAGTGTTAACAGATAAACATTACAGTACTTAGAAATTGAAGAAATGGTGGAAATATATTTCACCTGATGATAAAATTAAAGAATTCTACTATGAATTATGCAATAGAAACATCCCTAATAATGCAGGGTCATACAAGATTAGATGGGGGTATACCAATGTGGGAAACTTCAATATCAAAGAGGTTATCGGGTTGTTGACTGAAACTAATAGAATGGAGAAGGAGGGGAAATGGAAAAAAATATGGGGAGGGAGGTAGTGGCCCAAAGTCGCGCATTTTAGTTGGCTACTTATTAGAAGACAAATCCTCACATGGGACAATATTCATATTCGAGGGTTAATAGGTCTGTCGAGGTGCTACCTCTGTGAAGCAGCTAATGAAACTATCAATCATCTTCTCGATGAATTCCCAATAGCAGACATAGTATGGGAGAAAGGAGTAGGGAAATTTAGGAAGAATCATCAACACAAAGGTCGTTCAGACCTAACAATAGCCGAATGGTTGCAAAAATATTTCAAAGGTGAAATATTGAACAGGGTGTTGGAGCTATTCCCAGGCTTCGTTGTCTTGGAAAATGGAAAAACAGGAACAAGAAAATATTTGAAAATAAACACCACCACACTGAGGAACTCTGGACTCTGATATAAATTCACATAAAGGAAACTCGAACTCTAAATAATTGGACTCAATAAGCCTTAGAAGTAGAAACAACAGAAAGACAAATTCTTTATGACTGGGGGATTTATAATATACATGGGAATAATGCTCTCTTGCGAACTTCGGCCGATCCTCCCCAAAAATTTGAAACATGGCAGTGTCTGGCGGATGGATCCTTCAAAATGAACTTCAACGTGGCTACTAAAGGAAACCCAAGTCCTGCAGGATTTGGAGGGGTAATCAGGAACTCTGAAGGGAGAATTCTTAGCATTTTCTAGGGAAGTATAGGTACCAGTACCAACAATATGGAGAAAATAGAAGGAATGGTTAGTGGTATAGCTTGGGATCTACATCAGAAGAAAAAACCCATGATTGTGGAGGGGGACTCCTTAATCATAACCTCCATATCAAGAATATTACAACAAGGCATATCCATAAACTAGGTTTCTCAGAATTAGAGATGGGAAGGTCACCTCAAGGAGCTCAAAATATTGTTAACTGGAACCTCGATGATCCAACTCTCTCACATCAGGAGAGGCAGAAATAAGGTGGCAGATTCCATAGGAAACGAATGGGTTGGCAGAAGAACCACCTTCCATGTAGAATAAAGGACATATAAAGTTGATCGCATGCTTTAGAGATGATGCGAGAAATTGGCATAGATGGATTATGGTAAGAGTGAAAAAAATCCTCCACGTTAAGGGAATGACCAAACACGTCAAAAGGATGGCAGGTGTAATCAAAGAGAGGCATTAATTTCATAGTTTGACACTTCCCTCCACATGTGAAGACACCGTGTTAAGCCCAAGGTGTCGCATGAATGACACATGATCGAGACAGCTGGAGTCCTTCCACCTAATCCCGAGGAAGTCACGAAAGCCATATGGGAGATGGAGAACACACTCGTCATTAACACGAGTGACAAGGTTCATGATGTTAAGACAAGTGGAATGGGTATGAAGATTGCCAAGATAGAATCTGACACACCGCATCGATCTAGGAGTGACGATCTGGGTTCATGCCTCCTTAAATAACAATGCCTCATTTCTATGCAGGATTTTTCGGAGCAAGGGGAGGTAAATGCCCTTTTGGGAAAACTGTTGGCCCCATCTCAAGAATTCGGCTTCATGCAGATAACAACAAGGAAGGTCGTATGTTGTAACCCAAAATGGTAAAATTAGTGAGTGACTATACACATGGGAAAGAAGGCTAGTGGGATTTGGATGCGATCAAGAATTAAATTGACTTTAAGGCCGAAGGTCCAGAGCGTGTGAAAGGAGAAATTCATCCAAGATTCATGAATGCAAGGAACCTCACTCAGAGGCCAGGAATTTCCATAAATACATCCAATGGGGTTGGACTTCTCATGTCGTATGAGAGTAATATTGTGAACAAAATATTGCAAGTTGTGTGTGTTAACTTATCCAGAGAGATAACGGCGCCACAATGGATATTGAGGAGACGTCATGGGGACTATGTGAGAATCGAGGGAGAGGGACGACCCTTTGCTAGCACCTCCTCGCAAGATCCGAATGCTCTTGATGTGCTTGTCCCATTAGCGTTCAATAGGGGGGCTCAATATACGGCGGAAACCCCAACGCTAGTTGAAGATAAGATAGTAGCTAAAGAGATTTCTCTACTAAGTGATTATGAAGCCCATCAAGGAAGGCCCCTTGTGGCCAACCCCTTCTAGGAATTTCATATCCTTTTAGCCCGTGATATGCAAGAGAAGGTGCGACTGGCACATGGAATCAAAGAAGCTTTGGACCTGATCTGCATAAGGAAGTAGGGCATCGCAGTGAGCTTTCTCCTGCTGGATATGATCATGGTGGAATTTCT
The DNA here is from genome assembly GCA_001517045.1 of Pseudotsuga menziesii. Taxonomy (NCBI): domain Eukaryota; kingdom Viridiplantae; phylum Streptophyta; class Pinopsida; order Pinales; family Pinaceae; genus Pseudotsuga; species Pseudotsuga menziesii. The sequence goes on along the minus strand of LPNX010100778.1, from coordinate 148,679 downwards.
TGAACATCCCATGGAGGTGGTTAGGGAGAATCAAGCCTCTCCTCCCAGCGATGCCCTTGCATAGTAAGCGAGGTGGCCTTAGCTAATTAACAACATAGTAACTAATTAACTATCGTAATTAGCATCTACATAGTACAAATTTCAGTGCTCAATGGTCAACTAAATGATTTGAAAGTTGGAAGTGGAACTTGGAAGGCTAGAGCTGGAGCCTAGAAGCCCTTGGTGTTGGAGAGTGGACAGTAGAGTCTGGACTCTAGACACACACTCTTGGAAAGCATTATCAAGATTCAAAGGTACTGCTTGTAGAAATTTTTTGGTTTAGATTTAAAGATTTGTTTAAAAATCTCTTAATTTGTTTAAAATATACTATGATTTACTATTATTTTCTGTATATATATTTAAATTCCTTACTCAGAGTCAAAATTACATGGTTGAGAATCGAGATACATACAATAACAACCTACATCAGCTAATCGAAAAATAATATTTCTAGACAGTTGCAGTGAGAGATTCAGTGTGTCTTGACTAGTTTTACCAAAGTATTATTCCTAAACCAAATTTATTTACGAACTATGGAGTGCAAAGTGAAAATAACATAATATATCTAAGAGAAGGAGAAGGTCATGACTCATGAGGGTTGTGAAATTAATCCCAGACTCGCTCGTGAGGGCTGTGAAATTGATCCCAGTCTCACTCTCGCTCTTGTGTGAACTTGGTCATTTACTTCTACAAATATTTTAGTGTAACGTTGCTTCCACCAGACTCCTTTTCGTTTTCGTTTCACACTAACGCTCATCTGCCTTCTATTGGTTTTGTTATCGATTTGGTCTGATGGACTCGAGTATTGTTTTGGTATTCTGCACTGTTGGGAATCACTATTGGAAGCTACTTTTTTTGGATGTGTGGAGGAGGAAATAATACAGGCTTCCTCCCAATATTGTACAATGGACGATTGTGGGAAATTTGTTCCAGTTGGGTTTCAATCCTAACGAGTTTCTCTTCCACCTTTCTATCAAATACGGGCTTCTCATTAGTCATGACCCTCTCTCTCAGAATGAAAACCACAGTGGTGGTTTCATCTTCTACTATCGAAAAGGAATTTCTCAAAATCCATGACCTCGTATTCGTTGGCCGAAACATCACAGGAATCCAACGTTCTTTCCCACTCCAAGAATTCCATGGTATTTTTCCAATATGGATCTCACTAATGAATGCTCAGACGTGTATCCAATAGTGAACTCGTTTTTGTGAAGAGGCTGGAAGCTGTCCAACATCTCAGAAGAGACCAAGTAAATCAAATGCTTCATCAGATTTTTGAAAGAGTTATGAAGGGAACGTGTGTGGATATTGCACGCATTTCCTTCAAGTCCTTGTTTAATCTCATAGGGAACATGGTCTTCGGTAAAGATTCCATAGGCTCAAAGCTTGATTTGTTCCAAGTTTCTTTTATAATTACAAGCTTCCGTCATTTTTAGATTGTACTAGTTACAAGTTTACAACTTGTAGATAACTTCGATTTTGGCATAAAGCTATTTCATATATGTCAAGCTCAAAAATAGTATAGGGATGAATTATTTAATTTTATTTTTAATTTAAAAAACACATAAAAATACCATCACAAGCTTGTATACTAACAACTTTGTATATTGAAGAAGTTAGTTCGAATAGCTTGGAAATTATCACTATGATAAACGAAAGCCAATAATATCTTAGCACTTAATCAAGAAACACTAACCAGCATTCACATGGCATTAAAGTTCCAAATGGTAAAAAATATATTCATAAGGTATAAAAAGTTACTAGTGACAAAGTCATAAGCATTTATATATTTAAACGATTGTATTTTCACTATTTCGCATGTCAAGTTTTAGGAAGTTGAATGTATTGGGTTTTGTTTATTCTTTCAATACATAAATAAAATAGAAATAAAGTTAAAGTTAATGTATCATGATAGATATTGATAATGATCATTTTTTATTTTAATATAAAAATGTGGGAAAAAAATATGGTTTTGAAAAAAATTAACAAAAATTAATTATTGAAGGGTAATTTTTTTAGCAAACCTAAATTTTTTAACAAACCTTCAAGAATGAAGGGTAAAATTTTAAACAAAACATTTCATGACTGACAATATAAAATCTCAAAACGTTAAAAAAAAAATTGACGGGTAGAATAAAAACCAAATTCTAGCACTACACTTCCCTACATTCTAGTTTTACACATAATAAAATATTCCAAATACTAAGGAACAATTTCAAAAATCAGCATAAGGATTTAAAACAATTTCTCGCAATGTTAAAAGGGCAAAACGAAAGCTCATACATACTAGTTCAGAAAACATTAATGATTGTATAAAATATGATTGTGAAATTGTTTTCTGACCATTGATAAAATTGCCATGCAACCAAGCGATTTTTCTGAAAATAGTGTTGTTACTAAACTCAGAAAGAAGATTTCATTCTCATTTGGTTGCATATGATTTAATTTTATGTATCATTTTAACTCAAGTTTGAATGCTTTCCATTGAATAAACATAGAAGATAGGGTTTAACCAACTCTATTTTTTATCATATTCTTCTTACTCGACCCTCTAAGATTTATAAAAGCGAGCCTCGTCGACCAGATGCTTCGAAAATCTAAAGACTTAATTATGGACACCACAGTGGGTGTCCCTCTTTCACATATAACCACTTAGTTAGTATGTGTGCTCTTTAAATGTAATACACCAAACAATTAATTATTAAATTGTTTAAGATTTTGATTTTTTTTTTTTATATTTTAACAAATAAGTAAAAATAATTGTAATGGAATTATTATTATTATTAATTAAATAACTGAAAGGAAGCTGAACTGAAGTAGCTGTTGAAAGAGCATTTGTTGACCCACAAGGGGAAAATGACAAATGACGAAATCTTCTAAGTAAAAACTCAAGTGATGTAGGGGGCATCTTCCCTAAAACCAGGTCGAGACTCCTTGTGGAGCATTAGTCAGCAGGTGGCTCATAAATGACCAAGTCTTAGGCAAAACACTATAAAGTATTGTTTCCATCGAATACACATGAGGCTTGCGATGGATGGGAAATGATCTATTTGATGCAAAGATAGAGATTGCACATTGATGGGAATTTTCCTTTGTGGTTCAGCAAACAGGATTGGGGGATATGGAGAAAGTAATTTTGGTTGGTCAAGGAGTTGGTATGGAGGAACGACATCTTTAGTTTTGTTTTCCCAGCAGTGGTGACAGGTTCTTTACCGATTTATCTAATGCATTGATCTTTTTATTTAAATTCTGAAAGTATATTATAATTATGACATCATTCATAAATAGTAAATACAGAGAGGTGTTCATTCATTTTTATTTCATCCTCTTAGATTGTTTATTACCTTATAAAATTTTGTTATTTTCTAATTCAAGTACGCACAGAAAGTTTAGGAATCACAAGTACTATTATTATGAACTAAATTCAATTTTAAACTGTATAAAGATCTTTATATTACAAATTAAACTTAAGCAAATCCAAAACAATAATCTAACTTAAAGATCGAAAGCATACAGTTGCAACATACCAAAACAAGAGTTCGATTAAAGAAATCTTAGTTTTTATAGTCTTGGAGCCGACTTCCATATAAGCAAATATTTCAATCAAAATAATAATCAAAATTTAGAATTTAAATCGAATCTCATAATCAAAATCAAGGAGGCCTAGTGGCGGTTTTTTTGTAATAACCCTACAGTATTCCTTTTAAATCAGCGATGGCCTTCCAGTAGTAAATACTAATTGCTAGATTCAATCAGTTACAGTTTAAGTATGCTAAATTATCTTAACAAACCACATAGATTGAAAATACCTTTTATCCCAACCCTGAAGCTGAGAAAACCTTGGATTGCAACCAACTAGCTTGTGGTAAATTTAAAACATACCTTGTCTTTGTAGAGTAGATTTTCCATTCATTGAAGGAGTTGCACCATTTATTTTTGTACATACACACATGCCTGTAATGTTAGATCGTTCTAAGGTAGGTTAAACATGAATTTCAGATTTAAAAGGTATATGTTAATGTTTTCTTACCTTGGAACAAAGTATTGGAGGAGTAGAAGGAAGTGAACCTCATTCTTCTCAAGCATGTCCCTTACAATACTTTTTCAATCTCTTTAGAAAGATTTGAGGATATCTCGATAAACAATCAACAAAACCAAATTTTAAACCTGTGAAAAAAAGCATTTCATTTGTAAATAGGAGAAAAGATTTTAAACCCTAAAACCTATTTTTTCATTTTAAAAATTTAATGCTTACCTTTTGATTAAAGTATGGGCCATAATGGCGAGGCCAGATCCTACTCTTCATTCATCAAACCAATTGAGTAACCACTCCCTGGTCCTCTTTTCCTCATTTGTCAAACAGAACAATATTTTGTTAAGAGGATTCTAAGAGGATTGGAATCAAATTAAATTTGATAAACATGGACTTGGAAGAGAGTTTTACCTTCAACAAAATTCTTACAGAGCCAAGGTTTCTTATCCTCCAAGTTCTCCATTCTTTCTCTGACCTGCACACAAACCAAAAACAAGAGACGCAGTATTCCCCAGTTTCCTGCAAAAAATTCCAATAGAATAAAGTTTCAAATCTAAAACAAAATTGTTTACCTTTCCTTTTGGTGAAACTCACCGGCCTAGGAAGCTCCTCCATAAAAAATTGAGGGAAGATACACCTGGAGCCTTGCACATTACCACACAGAAACTGAAATAGCTAAGACTGCATAAATGGTAAAACTTGGTCGAAACTGGCTAATAAAATACTGATAGTACAACGTAGTTGTTCGGTAACCAAGCAGATCTCTAGAAGTCATGTCTAGAGGAAACTTAAAAGAAAACAAAGCACAACCGTGCAACAAAGAAACCACCATAGGTAAACAAAGAACAAAAACTTCCATGATCGATTAACTACAGTGAACTCGACATAAAAAACCATAAGAGTTCTTTCAACATTGTGGATCGCGTGGAGTACATATGTAGGGCCAAAATCTACCTCGTCTTTTACGAAAAGCATTTAAATCATGCCTTCAACATTAATTTTGTTTGGATGCATTGTCAACGCATAAGCCATGACTAAGGACAACATAAAACCTCATTTAAAACCCCCTCTTAACTCCTTAAAGTTGTCATCCATTCACATGTAGCCTCTTTAACCCGTGTGACTCCCTTCTGTTGAATAACATACTTTAGCATAGTTTGTTTCAACATAGTACATTAGCATAGGGTGTTGCAGCAAAGTATTTTAACATAACATGTTATAGCATAGTACTTTGGAATAGGATATGCTTTATATATGTTCCCACATAACATGTAAGCTTGCAAGGCATGTGCACCCCCTTTTTATAATCACTCACCTTATATAATTGGGGTAAAAAACAAAAGTAAACCAGATATTATAACCTTAACACAATCAAATCTAGATACATAACTTTAGCATTCATGGCGTAGGACTTTAGTCCAAGACTTAGGATTTAATCATAGTTAATTAAAATGAAACACATTGTAACATTAACATATCACCTTGTCGTAAAGCGATGATTCCAGAAGTGTCATAGTTGGAGTTATTGTAGGACGAACGACAAGTCATGTATTCATACATACCAGAAATTGAATTAGAATTATTCTTGCAGAAATACATAAATGAACTTATGACTAAGAAAAAATTCTACAACATTTTAATAAAAAAAAATAAAAAATTATGGTGTAATTTATGGGTTTGTGACAGAATGGTATCAAAGCACAATTACAAGAATTGGCCTAAAAAATCCCCTTACTCATAGCTATATAAACCAAATAACTAATTTTATTGTTATGTTTTGATTCTCTTTGCAAACAGGGAGAGAAGAATAACCTTGATTTGAAAGGAATTATGGCATATGTGGGAATTTTTCCTTAAGGAGAATTACATCATAAAGGACTAGAAAACATAGAAGAATTTAATATTAGAGATGGTGAAATTTGGATAAATATGAACAAAAGTAGGAATGATAACCCATTTGACGTCTCAAAATAGTAAAATATTTAAAAGTAGAATCCAAACGGGTTAAGGATGATATGAATGCATCTTAAAGGAACAAGAAGAACTAAATAATGTTCTTTTAACTAAGATAGATAATAATGAAGAAAAAATAATTAATGACCCAAACTAACCATGACAAGAACTGCACCTTATAAATGCAAGGTAAGAAAATTATAATTTTCTAATCACGAGACTGAATCTTCAAGCGAAGAATCAACTAAACACAGTAAGGAAAAATATAAAGATTCTAGCAAAAGTAGTGATAGTAGTCCATAGAAAAAGAAATATAAACTGTATGAAGATATTATTGATGAATTAAAAAATATCAAACCTCTTATGTTTAATGGAGAAATCAAAAAAGGAGAAGAAGCAGAATCTTGGCTATTTGGGATGAAAAACTATTTACGTATCTATAATTATTCTGATGAACGTATAGCAAAATTGGAAATTTATAATTTGACAAGAAAAGATGATATTTGGTAGCAAGACATAAAAAAGGTGAAAATCATTAAATAACGTTATGTAACTTGGAAAATTTTTAAGAAATACTTGAAAATAAAATATTTATCAGAATAGTATTATGAGGAAAAAGCCAAAGAATTCTATGAATTACGATTAGGTGCAATGACAATGAAGGAACTTTGCAAAAAAAAATTAAGTTTATTACATTATGTACCCTACATTATTGATGGAAAACAAAAAATTCAATGTTTCCTAATTTGTTTACCTCTTATATTTAAAGAGGGAATAGAATATGATAATCTAAAAATTCTAGAAGAGGCCATGAGAAAAACAAACTTATGCTATGACCAAAATAAAAACAAACGAGAGAACATACATAATTGGAAAAGTAAAAGACATGAAAATTTTGAAAAAAAAGAAGAAAAGTACTAAGTTTTATAAGAATTCTGGATATAATTATTGGGGATATCAAGGAAATAATTTTAAAAATTATAAACAACATAATCCTGCAACAATTAAAGAAATGGAAATACCCACTGCTTTTAATAAAAAGACTACACATAGGGAACCATTAAAATGTTGGAAATGTGGTAAACCACATTAGTTTAAAGATTGTCCTGTAAGAAGAGAGGGTTATAATAACGTGCATACAATTCAAGAAGATACTACAGTGGGAGATATAGCAAGGATCATGCCCGAAATTAGTGCAACATTAGAGAACATGCAAGAAGATCATCAAACATCTATGGTCGAAATCGAAGGTATGTTAAACGATAAACCAATTTCTATGTTGATTGATCCAAGTGCAAGTTTAAGTTATATATCACCAAGAACTGTAGAGCTATATAGGTTGCAACAAGATAAATTTGAAAATTCTTGGTTAGTTCAATTTGCTATAGGCACAAAGCGAAAAGTAACTAGCTTCGTGAAAAATTGTGATTTTATTATGAATGGTTTTAAAATGCATGTTGATTTAAATATTCTACCTTTAGGATCTTATGTGTTACTTATAAGAAGGGATTGGTTAGAGAAACATAGATTTATTTTAATCTGTTATGATAAAACATTATCATGTTTGGAGAATAAAGGTAATGCTATAGTTGTAAAAGGGATTCCCAGGAAAGTCACCATAAGAGAAATTTCAGCCTTACAAATGAAAAATGTATGTTCATAACGGTTTGAAAGTTTTTGTAGTTTACATAATGGATGAGAGAGAGAAAAATAATCAACTTAATGTATAAGACATACCAATTCTAAAGGGATTTAAAGATATATTTCTGGACAAGATTTCTGGACTTCCTCCGAAAAAGAGATATAGATTTTACAATTGATTTAGTACCAAGGGAAGTACCAACATCAAAGGCTCCCTATTGTATGAAAATATCAGAAATTAATGAGTTAAAATCACAAACATAGGAATTAATCGATAAAATATACATTCGGCCCAGTGTTTCCCCTTGGGGAGCACTCGTATTGTTTGTAAAGATAAATGATGGTAACTTACGGTTATGCATAGATTATAGACAACTAAACAAAATGAAAATTAAAAAACGATATCCCCTGCCTTGTGTTGATGATATATTTGAACAGTTTAGAGGGGCAACAATATTTTCAAAAATAGACTTGAGATTCAGATACCATTAAGTGCGGATTAATGACGAGGATATCTTTAAGAATCCTTTTAGAACTAGATATGATAATTATGAGTTTGTTGTAATTCCTTTTGGGTTAACAAATAACCTAACATCCTTTATGTGTTTAATGAACAATATTTTAAGTAAATACTTAGATAAATTTGTAGTTGTCTTTATTGACGACATATTAATCTATTCTAAAAATAAACAAAAACATGAAGAACACTTAAAAATAATTCTACAAGTGTTAAGGAAGCAACAATTATTTTCCAAGTTTAGAAAATGTGAATTTTTCAAAGATAAAATTCAACATCTAGGAGATGTCATGTCTAGGGATGGAATATCAGTAGATCCCGATAAAATTAAAGCTACCACATAATGGCATGTTCCTACGAACGTAACTGATTAATGATGTTTTATGGAGATTACTGGCTGTCATCGTAAATTCATTGAAGTATTTTGTAAGATAGCATATCCTATAACTTCATTACAAAAGAAGGGTAAGATATTTGATTGGAATGAAAAATGTGAAGGAGGTTTTAATAAATTAAAATACTTATTAACAATAATCCCTATTCTAAAAATTGTTGATCCATACAAATATTTGGTTGTATGTATAGACACATGCAAAGAAGGTTTAGGTGGAGTACTAATTTAGGAAAATTATGGTGTATCCTATGAGTTTAGGAAGCTAAAGGAACAAGAAAATAATTATGGTACTCACGATCTAGAGTTAGCTGATATCATTAATGAACTTAAAATGTGGCGACATTATCTCATAGGAATGATATTTTGTTAATATCCAATAATATAAGTTTAAAATACTTATTCGATCAAGATAATATTAATGCTAGACAAGCTAGGTGGTTATCATTCTTAAGCAAATACAATTTTGAAATAAAACATATAAAATGAAAAGAGAATAAGGTGGAAGACACTCTAAGTTTTCATGCAAATATGTTACATGCAACTGTAAGTAGCAGATATGAAACAAATTTAGAGGACAAGATTAAAAATGTAGAAAAATTTGATAAAGATTACGATAAATTAAAAGAGAAGATAACATCAAATGAAGTAAATCGAGTAAAAATAGATTTTAGTATGAATAAAAAAGGGTTATTATTACACAAACAAGATTAATATATGTACCTAACTCATAAGTGATTAAATTACTAATATGGATGAATTATGTATAAAAGACCTTATTCAGGACATCGTGGATATCAGAAAATGATTACCATGACAAGGAAGGATTTCTTCTGGCCTAACATGAAAAAGGAAGTAGCATAATTTTTAGCAAGATGCATTGAATGTCAACAAGTAGAAACTGAAAATCAACATACAGCTGGATTGTTATAGCCATTACCTATTCCGAAATTGAAATGAGAAATTATGAGTATGGATTTCATAACTGGGTTATTTTAAAATGTTAAGAAAAAAGACACAATCATGGTTGTGGTGATAAACATAGTAAGGAATACCACTTTATTCGAGTAAAATCTACATATAAATCTATTAATATTGTTGAACTTTTATGAAGGAAATTTTTAGATTGCATGGTGTACCTAAAATAGTAATTTCCAACATAGCTGCAAAAATTACTGCAATTTTTAGGAAGGATTTATTTAAAGGTTTAGGCACACAATTAAATTTTAGCACCACATATCATCATCGGACCAATGGACAAACAGAAAGGGTAAATCAGGTTTTGGAAGACATGCTTAGAATGTACCTAAAGGATAAACCAGGTAAGTGGGAAGATTATTTGCATATGGTAGAGTTTACATATAATAATAATTTTCAAGCTTCAGCTCGATTAAGTCCATTTGGGATACAGTATAGATGAAAATGTAATACTCAAATTCTTGGAGCAACCCCATAAAAATATTAATTAATGTTAGGACCTGAAATATTGAAAGATGTGGAGCTAACAGTGAAACAAGTACACCATAACTTGAAGGTTTCTAAAGATAGGAAAAAAAGTTATGCTGAATTAAAAAGAACTCCAGGAGAGTCCGAGGTAGGGGAAGTAAAAGTGAAACATAGAAAAATTACCTTAATATTGGGAAAATACTCAAAATTGGCACCCATGCGTTGTCGACGATTTGAAATTTTAGCAAAAGTGTGACTAGTGGCATATCAATCAGCATTACCACCTACAATAAAAGTACATAATGTTTTTCATGTCACAATTTTAAAGAAACATGTTTATGATGCTACTCATGTGATTGACTGGAATGTTATACAGGTGAAACCCGAAGGATAATTTCAAGTGGAACCAAAACGTATTCTCGATAAGAGAGAAATTTTACTCTAAAATCATACCATCAGACAAGTCAAGGTGAAATGGAAGCACCATAGTCAATATGTAATAAGCATATCCAGTTCTATTTCAAGATGAACTGATGCAAGTATAAAAGGGTGAAGAAATAATAACACCGAGTATGTTGTTAACTTTAAAGGGGAGGTGCATGTAATACACCAAACAAGTACTGAATTGTTTAAGACTTTGATTATTTATTTTTATATATTTTGACAAATAAAGTCAAAATAAATGAAATGGAATTATTATTATTATTAACTAAATAACTGAGAGGAATCAGAACCAAAATAGTCGTTAAAAGAGTGTTTGATGTCCCACAAGGGGGAAATGACAAATGCCAAAAGTTTTTGAGTAAAAACTCAAGTGATGTAAAATGAATCTTCCCCAAAATCAGGTTGAGACTCCTTGTGGAGCATTAATGAGGAGGTGGCTCATAAATGACCAAGTCATAGGAAAAATACTATAAAGTATTGTTTCCATCGAATGACTTGGAGGCTTGCGATGGAGGGGAAATGATCTATTTGATGCAAAGATGGATATTATGCATTGATGGGAGTTTTCCCTTGTGTTTAATCAAACAGGATCGAGGGTTCTAGAGTAAGTAAATTTGGCTGATCTAGGAGTTGGTTGGGAGGAACAGAATCTTCAATTCTATTTTCCCATGAGTGGTGGCAGGCTCATTACTGGTTTATCGAATGCATTGATATTGTTATTTAAATTTTGAAAGTAGATTATAATTCTAACAAAATTCATAAACAGTAAATGTGTAGAGGTGTTTATTAGTTTTTCTTTTAGTCTGTTACATTGTTTATTACCTTATAAACTTTTGTTATTTTCTAATTCAAGTATGCACATAAATTTCAGGAATCACAAGTACTATTATTATAAAGAAAATTCAATTTTAAAATGTATAAAACCCTTTATATTACATTTTAAACTTAAGCAAATCCAAAACAATAATATAACTTAAATATCGAAAACATAAAGTAGAAACATACCAAGACAAGAGTCCAAATAAAGAATCCTTAGATTTTACAGTCTTTTAACCGGCTTCCAGCCAAGAAAATATTTCAATCAAAATCATAATCAAAACATAGCATTTAAATTGAATCTCATAATCAAAATTGAGGAGCCCTAGATCCAGTTCTTTTTTGTAATACCCCTATAGTATTGATTTAAAAAAAAATGGTTTTCCAAAGCAAAGGACAGTTACTAGATTCAAACAATTACAGTTTATTCATGTTAACTTATCTTAACAAAACAAAGAGATTGAAAAACCCTTTTATTCCAACCCCGAAGCTAAGAAAACCTTGGATTACAACCAACTGGCTTGTAGTAAATATAAAACATGCCTTGTCTCTATAGAGTAGATCTGCCATTCATTGAAGGAGCCACACCATTTATTTTGGGACATGCACATAGGTCTATAATGTTAGATCGTTCTAAGGTAGGTTAAACACAAATTTCAGATTTAAAAGGTATAGTTTAATCGTTTCTTACCACTCATAGACCATGGCATTCGTCATGTATTACCATGCCAAACTACTCCAAACTAGTGAAAATCCCATTGATTTCTTGGAAAAGTATTTCCAGAGGCCTGATATGGTCTTCTCCAATTTAGAAGTGATTGAATCTTCCTCTCCATTGCTCAATCAAGTCACCTGGTCGAGTTTAGTATTGAGAAAATAAATCATCAGAACACAAGTATCCCTGAGAGAATTTCTTGATCAACTATCAAGCCCTGCATGAAAAAAATGCTTCACAAGACAGACATGTGAACTGCTCATAGACCATGGCATTCATCATGTATTACCATGAGGATAGCAAGTCTGACCTGGGAATTTTGTATTGATTTCTTGGGATCTGGTGTGGTGCATAAATTATCCCCCCCTCTATTTTCATGGATCAATATTTTCACAATTGAAGTGCAAAGAGATTGCACTATCAATTAAAGAGTGTTCATAAGTTGCATTTCTCAAAATCCAGGAAGAGCTATTCTCAAAAGCCATGAAAAGATATTCTCAAAAGTTATATTTAAGAACCATTTTCATATGGTCCAACTCAATAGGACGGTGAGCTATGCAAGTACCATACCCAACTCTTATTTGGCATAGAAGACAATGATTTCCAAATTAACTTCCATGTAGGTTGGACTTTCCTGGTCGAATTCCTTTTGTTGAATAAGTGTGTTTTTTTCTGTAAGTGTGTAAGGGTTAGGTAGCATTTATTTCAACCTTGTAGAAAATTTTTGATCATTTAAAATATTAATGCAAATGTTTCATAAATGTACTTAAATGATCCTTAGGCTCCTGTAATTTTTTTTGGTTGCGGATCATTTGATATTTGTAATATGTCCAAGATGGAGGTTAAAACTTCTTGATTTTTATTTTGGTCTTCCTGTAGAGTGAGGATGGTATTCTGTATTCGTGAAGTGATTTGTGTCCAACTTGATGTCAAATCGTCACCAATTTGTTTGATCTTTGCGTGGAGGATTTCATAGTTCTTGTTAATCTTCTCATTGATTTGATTGAACTGAGCGTTTAAGTCACCGATTGATCTCGTGATTGTTGGAATCTTCTCGATGTTGAATGTGGATTTATTTTTATTTGTTATATGATTCCATCCCACCATGATATATTTCCCAATAATAATTAGATAATGTGTACTCTAATTTTTTTGTATTGCGTAAGAACAAGGCAAAAAAGGTAGATTTTATTATTGGGGAAAACAAAATATTTATATAAATAATAAAAAAAGATTATATATATTAATGATATTATTATTATTATTACTGAATATAAATTTTTTTATTTTTGTAATATATATTATAATAATATAATAATATAATATTATATTATATGACTCTTGTTTTGCATGAACGGAGTAAGATGGGTGGTGAGCAGGTTGAAGTGGTGACGAAACCGATAGGTGCTGAGCAAGGTGTAGGATGTGGTGGGAAGAGGAGTGGAGGTTGTGGTGAGCAGGTTTGAGCTAAAGCACATTGGTGGAGGAGCACATAGGAGGGAGTGCGAGGAAAGAGCAAAGGAGAGGTGGATGGGAAGAAGAGGAGAGGAGCAGCACAGACAAAGAGGTTCAAGCGGAGTGAGGAGGGATGCAGAAAATGATGCAGAGAAGAACAACGCGAGGGGTATGAATGGAAGTGGGAAGCAAATGTGGATGTGGAGGGAGAAGGTGGATGTGGATCGAGCTTGGCGTGGAAGTTGGTTGGCTGGTGCCAAGAGCCAAGAGGCTATAATACCAATGGAAGAACAAAGTAGGTGAAGAAAGAAGGTAATGTAGAAAAATGTATATAAGATAATGTAGGAGATGATTAATAATTACAATTGCATGGGCTTATATAATCCTGTCTTACACCTTTTCACCAAAGTGCATGACTCTTGACTTTAACTATTCTTAACTAATAATAAATTAATATTAAGTATATTTAATATTAATTTATTATTATTTTATTGTTAAAACACATGGATACATTTCGAACTGTTTTGGCCATTGTTGCACAAAACAAATGGTCTGTTTGTCAAATGGATGTTAAATCGGCATTTCTGAATGGCTATCTGGATGAGAAGTATATGTGGAACAACCATAAGGATATGGAGTTCCAAGTCAATATCATAAAGTGTACATTCTGAAAAAGGCACTCTATGGTTTGAAGCAAGCCCCGAGAGCTTGGTACAGTCGCATTGATTCCTATCTCATTGAGAATGGATTTCACAGAAGTGAAAGTGAGCTAACACTGTACACTAAAGTGGATGACAAAGGTAACATGTTAATTTTTTGCATGTATGTATATGATTTAATATTTACTAGTGATTTTGGCATAAGATAATTTAGAATAGTCATGGAAAGTGAATTTGAAATGATTGATTTGGGGCTCATGATTTTTTTTGTAGGCATTGAAGTCTAGTAATCTGAAAGTGGTATTTTTATATCACAGTCAAAGTATGCAAGTATAGTTTTAAAAAGATTCAATATGTCTAATTGCAAGGCATCCCCAACCCCAGTAATAGCAGGTTTAAAATTAAGCAAAGATGATGATGGATCAACTATAGATCCTACGCTGTTTAAAAGGCTTGTTGGTAGCCTTACGTATTTGACAGCAATGAGAACAGACATCATGTATGGAGTAAGTATGATCTCAAGATTCATGGAGTCACCAAAAGACTCTCATTGGAAAGTAGGTAAAATAATTCTTAGGTAGGTACAAAGGACCTTGGCCTTATGTATTCAACTTCAGAAAATTTTAAACTCATTGGATACATTGACATTGACAATGGAGGAAGCACGGATGTTAGGAAAAGCACATATGGGTACGCATTTCATTTTGGTACAGGTATTGTGTTGTGGGATTTGAAGAAACAACCCATAGTAACTTTTTCTTTAGTAGAAGCAGAATATGTCACAGCTATAGGCGTTGCATGTCAAGCTGTTTGGATGTGAAGAATGTTAAGAGACATGTCGCAAAACTAGAAAGAACCAACAACCATTTTATGTGACAACAATTCAGCCATTGTATTATCAAATAATCATGTGTTTCACAAGAAAACCAAACACATCAACACATGGTATCATTTTATAAGAGAATTGGTGAACAACAAAGAAATTTGTTTATAACTTTGCATGTTTGAAGATAAGCTTGTAGACATCTTTAAAAAACATTTGGCAAGGGATACATTCTTGTATCTGCAAATTTATTTAGGAATGACAAGTTCTGCTCAATGAACTCTGTCATGAACAGAGCAAGTTTGAGCTCTGAAACATTTTGTAATATTTTGTTTTAAAATTATGATCTACTCATAGTTAAGGGGGAGTGTTGGAAATATTAATTACTCATTGATACGAATAGAAAATCAGTCGACTCCACTAGAGTCTGTAGCAGGCCATTTTTTGTCAGACAGTCTGACAGAATGAAGAGTTTACGTCTCTCGTATATAATCCAGGAGAATTAAATTGCTGAAGCTAAGTTTCTAGGTAGATAGTTATTATAGTCTTTAATGTAAGTCGGTAGAATTTTTTTATAAAAAGAAGAAGATTGTAAATCAAAATATATGCAAGAGTGGAATAGTGCGGAGAAGAAGAAGAAAAACTTTGTGAAGAATTTGAAGCTCAATCTTCTTCGTTTTGTGAAAGTATTGAGAGTCGAAGCTCTATAAAAGGTGAAACTGTAATGTCCCCAAATATTGAAAAAAATAAAAAAAATTATTAGGCTAGTAAATACTACCTATACGGAACATTATTTGACTTGCAAAAATATAACATACACTACATGTACCACTGTCTATGGCATAAGTTGTTCTTATGTTCTGTCCTTTTTACTTTCAGTCATTATTGTTAATGTATTTTACTCATGTTGTTGTACTGTTGTTTACTGCTTAGTTGTTAAGTTAGACATGCGTCGCGTAAGTGTCGTTACTGGATTTAAATGCTTCATCCTTTCTGCATAGTCTTACTCGTTATGTATAAAGTCCTAACTTAACTTTGTTTGTGGAAACAAAGTGGGCAGAGTGGTAGGAATCGTTCTCCCGTGATGGTCTGAGGGTAAAGATGTTTACTTGTTTGCAGGCTTACTTAGTTCTTTGAACTAAGGCACCTCTTTTATTTCATATGCAGTTCATACTTTGTCGACGGGGTCTTATTTAAAGAGTATTGAACATCTTGATCCTAATAGACCTACTGTTGATTGTTATTTTTTGGCCTCGAAATTGTCTTTTATAATGGATTTATTTACAATAATTGCCGACATATTTACCAAAATCTAATACATCGATCTTTAATTTGTCTATCTTTTACTATGTTTTCATCAATTATAACCAATAAATGTAAAATAAGCTTAATTCATCATTTTTGTTGTATTATTGCATTTAGTGCGCATTTTAGCACTCCATTCAGCCCATTCTTTTAGTCCTAAGTACCGCACTAGGTTTAATGGCATGTTTCTTATTAGGTTCTTGGTTTCTTCTATCCTCGCCTTCTATTTCTCGCCGGTCATATTGCTCTTGCATATGTAAAATAAAACCAATAGTTAATGCTAATATTTCTTTGCATTATTTTTAGAACAAAATAAAAAATTATTGAAAATTATGCTTTTTTTTTGTTGGCAAAGTGGTGGAACCCCCCTAACTAGCAGGGTTACCATTGGCTGAGTGGCCACGAACCAGCGACATCTAAGCCGTCAAAATCACCTGGGGATCGCACCCGGCCTGGACCACACCAACCCTTAACATGGTTGGATTTTTGGTATCCGACGCGATTATAACCAGTGACCTTCCAGCTTAGGGGGTGTCTTAACCATACCCCACCACCAACTGGTCTACATCTCACGGATATTGAAAATGATGCTTAAAATGAATTTAATTATTATTATATATAATACTTAGTTT
>LPNX010100778.1:25569-131363 GCA_001517045.1 Pseudotsuga menziesii | reverse complement strand
ATAATCTATTTTATTTATAATATTTTCATTAAAACACAAAACAAAAAACATTGGTTTGAAGTTTATTTTGTCTTACTCATTCATTTTCTTTTATGCATTTCTTATGTAATGCATTATTTCTTAATGCATTTCTTATTTAAATGCATTCATTCTTGTTTTACCCATTCATTTTCTTTTATGCATTTCTTATGTAATGCATTATTTCTTAATGCATTTTTTTTATTCACTTGGGTTTTGCACGTTTTTTATTATTAGTCATTTCATGTTTTATGCAGGTTGTAAAGGATGAGATTGCATGCTGTGAAGAAGAGGAGCATGCCCAGCCATAATTAAACCAAGCTCTCAATAAAAGAACCTAGCAATTAAATTATAAGCATACACAACCTACTATTTAGCTTATGACACAACTCGTTATGCAGCATACCCAGCTTGCTGTCCATTTCTCCATCCAGCTTGTTAAACAGACTACACACTGTTAATAATCAAATCTAAAGCATTAAATGTTGGAATAATTAGCAAACTGTTTTGCTGTCCATGTGCCTAGGTGATCGCATGATCAACAGTCTAGAAGGATCGCCATCACGTGCTTTTCGCCCAACACCAAGTTGCTCGTTATCTACGCGTTCAAAGGATGGAATGTTTCTTGTTCCGGAAACCCGCCGTGTATAATTCCTTCTCTCAACATGCCGCCATCAACCACGCTAAGGGAGGGATTGATGCCACATCACGCATGCTGGAGAAGATCTGTTTGCACTAAAGGAGGAGGATGCTATGCGTTGGCCTGCGATCAGTTGGTAGTCTTTATGATTAATTAAATTTAGAAAGCAGTCGACCACTAAAGGGTCAACTTTCTCATCTCATGTATACGCTATATATACCAGCCTCTTCTTGAGAGATGGTTAACTAGCAGTTGGGTAGCTAGTCGCTAATGTGTAAAAAATCTATAAAATTCTGCTCAGATTTAATAAAGCTCTATGTTTAGTTGTGTATGCATTTTTTAGTCTTCTATGAAGTAATTCATTGATGTAGACTAGCCTCCGATTGCTGAGAAGAGCCCCTCAACTACCGGATGTTCCATTTGTACATATTCAACATTTACCTTTTGTTTTTTGCAGATAAATAGTTTTGTTTTTTATGTTCATATATTTAGTTTTCCTATAGATGATTTTTGTTGTTGATAAACTGTAATTTTTTTGAGTTTTTTATGCAATTTTCCATACGACCAACCATTCATCCCTCTGTGCAGACTATCTCTTCAGCCTTCTGTTCATCCCTCTGTGCAAACTGCTTTTCAGTCTTTTGTTCGTCCCTCTGTGCGGACTGCTTTTCAGCCTTCTATTCTCACCTTCATCTAGTTTATCTTTGAGCCTTTAATTCGAATTTAGATAGAATTTTATAGAAATTTCATTCATTTCCAGAATTTTTAATATTACATTTTGTGTAGAAATAATTAGCTAGGG
The DNA here is from genome assembly GCA_001517045.1 of Pseudotsuga menziesii. NCBI lineage: Eukaryota > Viridiplantae > Streptophyta > Pinopsida > Pinales > Pinaceae > Pseudotsuga > Pseudotsuga menziesii. Next base: position 129,903 of record LPNX010100778.1, on the reverse strand, counting down.
TATAGGTTAATTCTCCATCATTTTACTGTGTTTTGCAGTTAGTGGTGATTCGAATCCATCTTCAGCATTTCATATTCAGTTTTATATTAATGCACAAGATTAATTGTTTCAGTTTTAATTATGATAAAATTCAGAATATAAATGAGTATATACGTTTTCTTCTTTTATATGTTAATTATGTATCACATTAATAAAATAATTTGAATTGCTTTATAATTATTTTTAAAGTGGGTTAAAATGTTTCTTTATAATTAAATTTATTTAATACAAGTGAGAATTTATATAACTGTATTATATTTTTGTATTTAATGTGTATTGTATTTATTTTGTATCTTGAATTTCTTTCATTTATATTTTGTTATTAAATTGCTTAATGTGTTATTTTATGATAAATTTGTTTTAGGTTAATCTAGTTTATTTCCACTATTTTGTTTAAGTTTCATTTTGAGTTTAGTTTATGAAATTCTTTTAGTTTAGTTTAGTTTTATTTTTAGTGTGAATCCTATTTATTTGCATTAGTTTAATTTATTTTGTTTTGGGCTTAGTTTAGTTCCCTTTATTTTTATCTTTAACTTTAATTTAGTTTTATGCTTGTATGAATTAATAAATCTTGCACCATAGTTTTTGAGCATTAGGAATAAAGGTTGGTTTAGATTGTTTTCATTTTTTTTATATTAGATGCATTAGTTTCATTTTTGAAAGTTCTCATAGCTTAGTTTAAGATAAGTTTACTTTTCAAAATCATAGATTAGTTGTTGATTAAATTAGATTTGTTAAACTAGTTTGCTTACATTAGTTTATGATTCTTTGCAAAGTATTTGTTTACACTTGGTCCTTAGATTAGTGTTTAATTTGATTTATACAATTGCATAAGTTCGATAACTAGAGTAGGATAGTTGGTTAATTTATTCTTTTGAAAGTATAGAATAGTTTCACTCATGGAATAGATAGATTAGTTCATCTTTTTACTTGTAGCATAATTTCATGTTTTATAGTAATTAATTTCATATTTGCTTTCTTTCAGTATTTGCTTTCATAGTTAATCGTATGGTTAATTCTCATCCTTGCATAAGCATATAGTTCATGCATTCATGAAATAGTTTAGTTGATTTGCTTCCTATTCTAAATAGTTAAATTTACTTTCATTACATTAGATTGATTTTGGACCAAGTGACCGCTTTCCTAGATTATTTGTTGCAATTTCATTTCATATAATAGATTAGCATAGCATTAGACTAGTTTGAATCTCAGTTGTTAATCAGTTTCCTTCCTTTATAGAATAGATTAATATAACATTATATTAGATTTGAATTTACAGTTACTTTTCAAGTTCTTAGTTAATTTTATGTTTTCATAGATAGATTAAATTATTGCATTTAACTCATGATAGTCATGCATGTATATTAAAATCATATAGTTGCATGTTAACGCATCTACATACTTAGTCAGCTTAGGTTAGTTCAAGCCTTGAAATCCTGCACATATTGTGTTTGCATCTCACAAGCTCCCTTCTCAGGTTGACAATTAAGTGTTGAATTAAATAGTGCATATTTTGCCCAACATTTTGGCATCGTTGTCGAGGAGGTGCTAAAGGGATTGGAGTCTAGTTAGATAGGGGGTAGTTAGGTTTCCTTTACATTACACAAAAAGGGGAGGGGAAATGATAATATGCAAAGACGACTTCACTACGGAATTTTCATAGTGTGATAGCCTGACGCATCCACTTTAGTGGGTTGCCCCAAAGCTGTGTTGTTCCTTTTTTGCATAAGTGTGTTTACTTCAAGCAAAGTTTGATTTAATTCTCTTAAGTGTACTTTTTATGTAGGTGTTTTAGTGTGTTGTCTTTAAATCACAAATTTGTTTTATTAGTATATAGTTTCTCAAAAACAAATTTTTTTTTTTTTGGGTACTGTAAGAACCCCAGGGACTAATCCTTGTGTGAAGCATGACCTACCAACCAACTTACATGGAATCAAAGGTGCTCATTAATATGAGATAAATTTCTCAACTCCTAGAAATAGCTGGGATCTCGATATCTACCTCTCAATAAGAGAATCTCTTGATAGAAGTTGAGAGCTTATCATCCGCTCCTGAAATGACAAACCAACCAAGATCCCAAGAACTACAAAAAGATGTTCTTTGTGAGACTGGAAAAGAAGCCGATACATTGGGGATTACATCCAAAGGAGAGCAAACAAAAATTAAAGAGTTCTACACATGCAAGCTAATAGATCCATCATGTGCTCAAACAACTGCTCAATTAAAAGAAGGGGATCTGTATGGCATAGTTAAGGAAGGTGAGTACCAAGACTACATCGAAAGATGGTTTCAGGAGGTAACTCAACCGCAATACCATTCCTTCATTTGACACCTATTGATGCAAAGAAATGTAAGTTGGTTGAAATTCCACATTCAGGTAATCACTGCAACAATATTTTCTTATGTAGATAAAGGTATAATTCGCATTTTGCTTCGCACTTGGTTTCATTGGAAAAGCTCATATACTTGAATAAATACGTTTTATTTCTTCTTAGGATAGGGAAATATGTATATAAATAAAATGTTGCATTCTTAGTTTAGGGAATAATGCAACTTCGTTTCAAATAAAAGAACTAAGAACAAGATCATGTTAATGACTAAACCAAAACAATCTTATATCATTATTCATTTTCATACATGCATATTTCTTATTATACCAATTACTTAAGACCAACTTTAAATATCATGGGGATTTGTCATAAATTAAGGTCTATCTAAAACCTAGAGGTCACTTGTACATCTTAGCTTCTTTATCAAGGCATGTTATTTAAGCATGTTTACTACAGGGTAGAATAAGGGTGAATGAAATTCCTAGTTTGTGGGTCCAACAGTACTATAAATCTATATGAAAGAGGTGATATTTGGGACTAGAGACACTTTTCATTCATTATCTTATGGCTTCATCCACTTTACACTAGATACATCAATCGTGTGTATCTTTGATTCAGTAGATTCCTCTTGCAGCCTTTATTTTTCTATGATAGTAAAAAAGAGAAGACTAGCTGTCCTCCAATCCATATACCATCCCACCCTATAGTATGGTTTTTAGAGCTGCTCCCCCACCACTCCTTCATAGGAAAAATCATTTGTCGAATATCTATAGGGACTAGAAACATTGGGACAAGAGCCTCTGATAGAAAACAGGTTTAAGAGGTTAACCCACTAGGGTACTGAACAAGCTCGCTGGCAGCGGGTACCAACCTGTGTTATGACCAATTAAACCCAACAGGGTACTGAAAAGGTTCGATTGAAAGAGGGGAATTTTCCTAGGGAGGACATCTTGTTAAAAAGAGAGAGAGAGAGAAAAAAAATCTAAAAAAGAGAGAAAAAATATGAAAATGCCCTTGTGATGATAAGGGTTTCTTTGGATCTACCGGAGGAAGGTATGCATGGTTGATATAAAATGAAGTCCATCAATCTGCAATTTGAGAATGTTTGCAAGTTGCACTTAAGACCCTGTTGTCTAAATTCATACCATACCTAGGATATCACTATCCTAGAAGTGGGACCCATAAACTTAGGAGTCGAATGAACTTGAAATGCAAACTTTGCCCATAATTACTTCAATAATGATAAACCCTTGAGAAGTCACAGGGATGTCTAGTTTCTTATATGATTTATTGACTATCTACACTCTCATGTTTTCCATTTTAAGTCAATCTTAATTCATTCATGGCACGAGAACGTACCATACCTTCAGTTTGGGGGAGGGAGTCTCGATTTATATGGTCTTTATAAGCATGAATTATTACTAGTAGCAGAATTGTATGTATTAAGAAATCTTAAATAATACGAATTTGTTTTGACTATCTCATAACATAATTTTTTTCTTTCTAAGTTCTAGTTTTCATTTAGTAATAAATATGGATTCATTTTGCTAAATGATTGCCTATAAACTATTAATGATCAAGCAGAGTTTTTGAATAAATGAAATACCTCTTCCGATTCATTCATGACATGAGAATGTGCCATACCTTTGGTCTTGGGGTATGTTGGGCCTCGAAATTGTCTTTTATAATGGCTTTATTTACAATAATTTCTCGGTATATTTACCGAAATCTAATACAACTATCTTTTACTATGTTTTCATCAATTATAACCAATAAATGAAAAAGAAGCTTAATTCATCATTTTGATGTATTATTTCATTTAGTGCGCATTTTGGCACTCCATTCAGCCCATTCTTTCGGTCCTAAGTACCGCACTAGGTTTAATGGCATGTTTCTTATTAGTTTCTTGGTTTGTTTTATCCCCTCCTTCTATTTTTCATGGGTCATATTGTTCCTGCATATGCAAAATGAAACCAATAGTTAATGCTAAGATTTCTTTGCATTATTTTTAGAACAAAATAAACAATTATTGAAAATGATGCTTAAAATGAATTTAATTATTATTATAAATAATACTTATTTTTCAAATGCTTAAATAATACGTATTTAAAAATAAATTAAACTTTTTGACTTTATTAATTTACTTCTAAATTTAAATGGTGGAATATATATATAATCTACTTTATTTATAATATTTTCATTGAAACACAACAACAAAAAATAGTTGGTTTGAAGTTTATTTTATTTTATGCATTCATTTTCTTTTATGCATTTCTTATGTAATGCATTATTTCTTAATACATTTCTTATTTAAATGCATTCATTCTTGTTTTACGCATTCATTTTCTTTTTTGCATTTCTTATGTAATGCATTATTTCGTAATGCATTTCTTATTTAAATGCATTCATTTTTTAAATGCATTCTTGTTTTACGCATTCATGCATTTCTTATGTAATGCATTATTTCTTAATGCATTTCTTATTTAAAATAATTCATTTTTTTAATGCATTCTTGTTTTATGCATTCATGCATTTCTTATGTAATGCATTATTTCTTAATGCATTTTTTTTATTCACTTAGGTTTTGCACATTTTTTATTATGTTGAGTCCTGGAAAATCGCAGATAACAATAGTAGGGATTCTCCCCAATAAACGTTCCCAATCAGCTCATTATTGTTTGGTATGGGGAATCCATCCGGTTTACGGTCCGACTACTGTAGGTCAAGTAACAGTTAAAATGCTTTACTGGTTGCGGCCCGGTCCACCGTTTAGGTGTATTTTTTAGTTTTATATTTATGTATGATATGAAAGTGCTTAACTAAATGAAATTGATAGAGATAACGAGGAATGTCACAATGTGATGTGCAGGTTCTTACCTCTCGTCTTACCTCTCTCGCTTGTAAATCATAAACAAAGAAAAAAAAATAACTAAGCCTCACTAACCTATCCCTAGGGAGAAATACTGTAATTAATGTTGAGTAATGTCTTGTATATCATGCATTAAGAACACTACACATAGCTATTAATATTTATGAATACATGAATATCAATAGACAAATAAACAAAGAGATATCTCATTGTTAATTAAAACATTCATTACTCAAATACGACTGTGAAAATTTTATAGAAATAAACAGGAGCACATTCATAAGTTAGAATGATCTCATAGTTCATGAACACAAGCTAAAACAGAAATAGTTCACATCCAACCAGTCCATGTCAAGCATTTCAAACCCCACAGTGCTTTCTCCAGCCCAAAAAATATAACTCTTTATTATAAGATGAAATAGTTCTTCTTACAATAATATTGCATAAAGATAGTTTGAAAAAAGGTCATTGATACATAAAGTTTGCCTATATTTATACAAAAAGAAAAACTCTTGGGCTGCCCTCGTTGCCTTTTGGGCTTCCCCAACCTTTCCTCTACAAAATTTTGTCTTTTAGCTTGTGAACAAAAAGATAAATACAAAATATTACATTATTTATCAAAATGATAGACAGTCCAACTAAGATGGCCAAGTTTGGTCATTCATAAACTTCTTCCATACATTTGAGTTTACTGCTATGTTCTCAAAACTAGAAGGTTTGAGAAATCGAATAGTAATTTCGTGCTGAGCAGCCTCGGATTTTACAACTGCTACCTTGGCAGGAATCAAGTGCAGCTGGTCTTCCATCAAGTGGATACTCACAGCTGCATGTGCTATTTTAGTTTTGAGTACCTTTTCACCTAACTCCTTAACTTGCTGAATGGCCTGTTCATCTTCATTGCATCCTTCTTGTAATTGTTTCAAAAACATTTCATGCTCTGGAAGGACTTCTATTCTCTTTGCAGCAGAGTTCTGACACGGATTATAAGTTAGGAGAAATCTCCTACACAATTTAGCACAGGAATTCTTTGTTTTATTCACTGTATTTTTTAGTTCTTCTGTTGCGTTGCTAGCAAACTCGATCAACTTGTATTCCAGCTTTAACGTCTCTAGATCTTTGACAGATATATCTGTAGGATATTCCTTGTTCGTTTCTACCCATGTCATCCTTCCCTGCATAGTTTCTAAGATATCCTATGTTCTATCCAAAAAATAAGAAGTTTTGTTTACAATTTCCTCTAATCTGATGTCTATATGTTGAACTTTAAATCTTTCTTCCACCATCTGCAGCTGCAATTGATGAATATTCTTTCAGAGCGTAAGGACATGCTTTTTTAAAGGTTCAATATCAACCTTCTGCTACATAGATGACTTTAGTAAAGCTTCTAGTGAATTCTTTTGATCCTCCAAGGCTGTTATCTGAGTCTCATATAGCTTAGCCTTCCCTTATGCAGTGGTCTTCTGCTCTTCTAGCTTTGTCACTTTACCTTCCAATTTTCCCTTTTCCTTATCCAATTCTTCAACTGATAACCTAAGCTCATCCCTCTCTACTTCCAAACCATGATATTTCTATTGTATCTTTCCAAACTCTGACAAGGTGGTCTGGACATTCTTCTCTATATTTCCTATAAATATTACCAAAGCATCTTTCTCGGCCTACAGAGTCTGACATTCTACCTTTGATGCATTAACTTCACTGATCATATCCTCATACTTCCTTTTCAAACTCTTACTTTCACTCCTTTCTTTCTTCAAAGTCTCCTTCAACTATGTGACCCTTTTCTGAGATTGTTCTAGGTCTGTCATGATTCTGTCCACATTATCCTCAGTGACTAGGGTTAGAGATGCCCCATCCCTCACTATTAATCATGGATCTTTATGTGTATCATGAACCACTGTCTTATCAGTCACCATCATTCATGGCTTTACCCCTGTGTCCACTTTCTTCTCAGTTCTTTTTACAATTCTCTTTTTTCCTTTTTCGTAAAAGATAGTGTTAAAATATGGCACCTCCTCCCCTTCGGTGGGCATGAAACGAATTAAATCAACTTGAGAAATTGACACTGAACATTCTCCTACTGTACTACTAGAAGGAACAATAGGCTCTAATGGGTCTATAATAGACTGAGCCTGTCCTTGATCAGTAGGGTCTTGTCCTTCTAATGTCTCTATTCTCGATCCTTCCAATGTCTTTTATGTTGTTTTTTTTTCTTTTTGGACACCTTCTAATCTAAACCCTTCACTTTCTACATGATTTTTCTATATTTCATCTTCTTCTTTTCTTTTCTTTTATTCTTCACTCTTCTTTGTTGCTTCTTCAACTTCTCATTTCTTTTCTTCTTCTTTTGTTCTCAACCAGTTCTCTACCTCTTGTATTAGTCTGTTAGCTTCTTCATGCCTTTTTTTGTGTCTTCTTCTTCTTGCCTTTTCTGCTTCTCAGCAACTTTACCTTTACCACCAACAATAGCTATCTTATGCTTGAATCTTTTCTTTAAAGTTGTCATGTTCTCATCATTTCGGAAGGTTTCTTCATCCTTATCCCAGAAATTTGTATATTTGAAATGTACTCCAGCTTTGGTGCAATACTGAGCAAATTTTCCCGCAGAGACATTCCTATGGAAATTCATTTCACCAAAGTGAAAATACTCTAATTCCTTGACAATCCCTGTTGCATTCTGTACCCTGGAAAATTTGTAACTTCTGACAAAAAAGGGAACTGCTAGATATACTGCTTTCTTTTGCTCAAAAAGGAAATTTCCTACTCCATCAATATACAACTGTCTCACATCCTCTTTGTGGACTACATAGTCTGTGGCATACTTCGGTAGAAGAGAAGGGGCTCTCAAACCACCATACATTCTTAAATATAGGTCTTCTTCTGTCAGATAATAGGTTCCGTGTTCTTGAACAACTTTTAAAGCTTCTTCTGACATACAATTGCATTCGGGGAAGAAGATTAATGTGTACAATGGCATGATGAAGTTCTCACAAATCTCCTTATATTTGTTGTAATATTTGTGGGCCCAGAAGAGTTTATAAGCTGCATACACTGATGCTCGGTCCTTATCCCAATGGTACTTTAAGGTTGGGAATGGCTAAGTGCACAGAATGGAATCAATCAAAATAGAACTCGTGTAAAATTCTAACTTATTTTGGGACACTCCTCCCAATGCTTCGCTTATACAAGATGATAGACTATTGGACACTATACTTTCCCATTTAAAAATTGTACCTTGTGTAGCAACAAAATAGATAACTGGTATCCAACCCATTTAAAAAAAAATTCCATTAGCTCTTCCAAAAATTCTATTCACTGTCAAAACAATGAACCTATATGGAGTATGGAGAGTTGATGTTTGATACTCTCCAGAAGGCCTTATATGGAATTTCTTTCCTAGTATCATGATCCTCTTGACTGTTTCCACCATGTCCAAATTTAGCTCCTTTAACCAACTTTCAGTTAGATAAGTTTGTGTTGTTGGTAAATTATATGCCATAGATACATAAGTTGGGCTATATGCAGCATAACCTTGCTTCACGGTATTGGATAATATCATCTGTGTTACATCTGCCCTAGGCAGAATTCATCCTATCACTTCTGAACATGGGAAAAGCTCAGGTCTGGTAGCCACTTTCATAAGGGATGAACTCTCAATATTTGCATACATGTGCATATCTTCAAAACCAATATCTAGAATAGTCTAGCTTGAAATCATCCTATATACATCTCCCCATTTATATTCTGGCTCAACTCTAGTAATAGATTTAGTATCTTCATAGATGACTTCCACTCTGGTTATCACCTCCACTTCAGGTTCCTCTTCGGCTGCTTGGGATTTCTTCTTCTATTTGTGTAGCATATTGTTTTGTTGATAATTTACCTGTAACCATTATACAACATGATCTCAGTCTATTTATCTCTAGCAAGCGGTGTAGTGAGAAAACAATAAAGTAACCAAATATTACCATTTCATCGATATGCATATTGAAAATTATTATCAATACCCACAATTCCTCTGAATAAGAGACTCTAAACAAAGAGAACCTGCAAAATGTTTCTGCCCACTAAACCTGCTAAAACTCTGCTAGATCAAACCCTAATCTCTTCCAGCTTCCTGAAAAATCTATGTCTCGACTAAGGCAAAAACTAACACCGTTGTCTACTTCAACAGAAAAATCCTAAAACCCTTATAGTTATGCGGCCCTCCCGTATCCCATGGAAACATACTGTCAAAGAGGACACAACTGTCTAACCATAGGATTAAAATGGAGCAATCAAGAACAACGCAGTGCAGACAGCGAAATGCCCGTCTGCACTGTGCCCTAATCTTCCATGAAATTGTCACAAGCGTACTCATGGTTGCACAGTGGCGGAGATGGAAAACCTAACTGGCCAAAATTTAATGCTCATAGCAAAATAGGTTGAACCCTCAGTAAAGGAAAAATCACTGCAAGAAAAACCACAAAATGCATAAAACTTTACCCTACCGCGGAAAACCTAACCCTATCCATCCTGGTGTTTAAAACAACAACAAAAAACCAAGCATAAAAAAAATTCATGAACGAATCCTACCTGGAAACGAAGTGGTAGGATACCTGGACAGGAGATGACTTCTGCGAGCGTATAGGAGAATGTATAGAAGCTTGACAGCTGCGTGCAATTTTCAAGATAGCTACCACCGTGAAAATGACAAGTCACACGGGCTCTATGAATTTATAAACCTTGACCGAGAGTAAAAATAACGTGGTGGGAAACGATCTTAACCAAACGCCGGACATATAGTCCTAAAGACATCCACAACGTTGGATGGGAAAACTTCTACTAACTTGGTAATCGCATGGGAAAGACACATAAGAAATCGGGGAGACTAACCCCTTCGGTATCAGCGGGAACATCATGAATATCTGGATTGAATCAACACTAAACCTCCACAACTTTGGATGGCAAAGAAACTAAAACCTTTGGTTCATTCTGAAAAACAAAACTGCTGGCGAAAATCCCAACTTCACCGAACATCGGACATCGAAAAATGATAGTTGAATGGACACCCAATTCATCATATCTGATTTACACTAAAACAATGGAACATCGGCCAACCATCTTCAAGATCACATACAAACCAACTCTTGTTACAATGACTCAGACTTTGGAAGGCTTGCGATGGCTACATCGAAAAGATAGTGGAATATTCCTCTACTGTATTGGAAGAATAGTCAACTAATCATCTGATATAGGCATGCAAAAAAACTAAGTTTTTTCAGAAAATAGTTGAGCCCTGTGCAAACCTTGGTAGAAATAAAAAATTCCTAGGCCATCTAGATACTAAAAAATAAAAAAGGGGGGACCCTAAAAATAAAATTTTTCGGGGAAATAGTTGCAGCTGCAACAATTGGCGACTACCTGGCGAAAACAGATCTCTGAACAACTTATTTTTTGATACAACAAACTGTTTTGGTGATATCATTTTATTAGGCTTCTTCAAGATATTCGGATTCCAAAAATGCAAGATATATGAACTTTAGTCAATGATTATAGTCCAAGTTTAAGCAAGGGAACCAGGATTTCAAAGTCTGGATAACTCTTTTGAGGCTGAAGAGATGAGTTTTATTTTACCTCTGCCTTTGGGTGGCTTCCAACTTAGGCACCACAGGATCGTAACATATGGTAAACAGATATATCTGTTTGTTCCTCATTCCCATGCCAATTTTCACTTTTTGATGCTTCTCGACTTTAGCCTTTTGAGTCCTCCTGATTGCTTTCTTTCTGAATTTTAATTTAGGATCCTCTATCCATAGTGTCCGTTTGTGTGAGGGATATTTTAGTTTTAAATCACGGGGGAGAATAACTTTCGCAATCTCATTCATATTGATGTGGTTCAGTATGTGTTTTTGATACATATTGCTTTTTAGAATATTTTGACTCTTATTAGCCTTTTGCTTTCAATTTATGGCATGGGATCATTTAAATATAATACACTATTTACCTTGCTTCCTTTCCATGGGTCTTTTGCTGTTACCCCCTAGGGAATATTTTAATGTGAGATGAATGGAGCCTTAAAATAGTACTCTAGACTTTTCTATCCTTAGTTATTTCACAGGGATTAAGCAGGACTTCAAATGTGTTCATAATCCATTTAGAAAATCTGCTAGTCTTGAAGAAACTTTAAGCATCCTAAGCATAAATAGTAGGTAGTATTTGATCAAATATTTCAGTTTATCCATAAATTTGATGAACTCCAAAACCAAAATTCATGCTGATTTATTGAAACATAAACAAACCAAACTCTACCTGCAATCAAAACTTTAAGCAAGTAAAAGAAAACAACTAAAACTAATCTAAAGTAAGCAAAACAAATCAAATCATTTATTTGTGTACAAGACAACAAACTCAAAAAACATCAAGAAAAATAACGTTTGAGAACTAAACCATTAACTGGTAAGTTCTCCTCCCAACCCTGTAAGTCTTGTAGCTTGTAAGTTGAGGGGCCTATCTTTGCCGCAATAGGGAAAGGGCCTATCCATAGTTGCTGAAACTTAATGTGCTTTCCCTTCTCGTCATGTGGGTGATCCCACATAAGAACCAAATCACCTACCTCAAATTCCTTGTTCCCATCTTTGTGTTTGTCAAACCAACACTTCACCATTTCTTTTTGATTCTTAAACCTTTCTTGGGATTTGGACCTAGACTCTTTTGACTTCAGCAGATTATAAATTTGGATTTGCAGAATCTCATTATTAGTACCCCTAAAGTCTTGGGCTAGTCTAGAAGATGGCAACATAATATTAGGAGGGAGGACAACATCTTTCCCATAAACAAGAGTGTAGGGTGATGCACCTAAGGAGTTCTTTGGTGTGACTCTATCGCACCAGAGTGCATTAGGTAAAGCTAGATGCCAACTCCTTTGATTTTCTATTACTGTTTTCTTTAAAATTCTAATCAGATTTTTATTTGCGGATTCTGCCAAACCATTTCCTTGTGGGTAGTAGTTTGCATAATAGTGTAGCTTAATTCCTATTTCATTAGCAAATTTAGTTAATCTAATAGATGAAAAATAAAAAGCATTATAAAAAACTAGGGAAATTGGAACCCCAAACCTGGTCTTAATGTGGTTCTGCAAGAAATCCATAACTGCATCCTCGTTTACTTTTCATAACAGAATGGCCTCTACCCATCTTGTGAAATAATTAGTTGTCGTTAGAATATACTTATGATGCAATGGGGAGTTTGGATTGATTTCTTTGATAATGTCGATTGCCCATTATTCAAATGGTTCTGAGATAATCACTGGTTTCAATGGTCCTGTTGCTTTAGCTTGTCTCCCAACTCACCTTTAGCAAGTGTCACATTTTCTAACATGAGCATAAGCATCTTTAAACAATGATGGCCAATAATATCCAACTCTGAGAAACTTATGTGCTATTGTGTCCCCTGCAAAGTGACCTCTAGCACATCCATCATGTAATTCGGCTACAACCTTCTTTGCATCTTCTTATTCCAAGCATCTAAGAACTTACTCCGTCGTAGTTATTTCTAAAAAACACTCCATCAATAATCTGATATAAGGCTAATTTCAGATGTAATGATCTTCTTTGCTTGAGAATCTAATGCTCCAGTAAATAACCTTCTTGAATATAATGGACTAGATCCCGATACCAGGAGTCTGGAGCTGTGACTAGAGGACATACATCCACCATGTGTAATTCAGCTTCATTATCCCAGCTGTGATCTTCATTGTTTTGACTTTCAGCTATTAGTTTACAAAGTCCTTGTCCTTTAACTATGGTTGCTGGTTTGAATTCAAGATCGTATTCTTGCAAAGCAGTCACACAGTTACCTCTTCTCTCTCCCAATTCTTTCTGCACAAAAAGGGATCATACTGTTGGGTGTGGGAATTTTACTTTGGTGTGATTCTTAAGTATGTGGCCTGAATTTCTTTACCACCTTAAAAAATGTATAATCTTTTTTATCAACCACGGGATACTTCAATTCAGCCCCTTGCAGACCAATTCTCATAAATAATATGGGGTACTCATCTTCCTCATCTTCTTTCTATGTAAGCACAGCTGCTAATGAATCATCAGAGGCAAAAGTGTACAGAATAAAATCCTTTTCAAAATTTGGAATTTTGAGTGATGGTGCATGAACAACAGATGTTTTTATCTTGTTGAATGCATTCTTCTCCAAATTAGTACATTTGAACTGCACACTCTGCTTAACCATTTTCTGCAAAGGTTTGATGATTTGAGCAAAGTCTGGCACAAACATTCACACAAAATTGATTGTCCCCATAAAATATTGCATACCCTTTTTATTACGGGGTAAAGGGATCTGTTCTATGGCTCTAATCCTCCCTGATTCTATGGAGATCCCTTTTTTAGAAATGACATGACCCAATAGCTTTCCTTCTGTGACTGTGAACACACATTTCTTAGGATTTAATGAAATGCCATATTTCTTGTAGCGCTTGAAAATATGTTTCAAATGAAATGCATGCTATTCTCTCTTCTTTGAAAATATTGTAACATCGTCTAGATAGACCACAACACTATGGCCAATCAGACCATGGAAATCTATATCCATAGCCCTCTAGAAAGTTGTCCCGACATTGATAAGTCCAAAGGGCATCCTCCTATACGCAAAAGTTCCCCACTTGGTTCTGAAAGTGGTCTTGAGCCTGTCCTCTTCTACTACTAATACTTGATTATAACTGGAGAATCCATCTAATAGAGAGAACAGTTCAGAACATGAAAACAATTGTAGTATTTGTTCCATCGGTGGGACAAGATAATTATCTTTATCTGATGCACAATTAAGATTTCTGAAATCTACACAAAGTCTGATCTCTCCAGAATTTTTTCGCACTGGTACCAAATTAGAGACCCATTCTGAATGTCTGACTTTAAATATGATTTTAGCATCTAGTAGCTTTTTCACTTCACTTTGAATTAGGGGTTCTAGCTTTGGATGCATTTTTCTCAGAGGCTGTTGATAAGGTTTGACTCCAAACTTGATTGGAATCACATGTTGTATAATTTTAGTTTCATACTTATTTAGGTCTTCATAAGTCCAAGAAAATACATCCTCATATTGTCTGAATAAGCTGATGAATTTACTCCTCTCACCGGGTGAACAACACTTCCCCAACTTCACATATTTGGGTTCAGCTTTTGTCCCTAGATTTATCAGATCGAATTGTAAAGATGAGCTATGAGTCTTGACATTTTCTGGCTTTCTGAACTTGTTGTCTGAATCAAACATCTGTTCCAAAGTTCTAACTCCTTTTGGAATGAAATTTTCGTACTGTAATTCCGCTTGATGTTCTTCGTCATCTATTATTGCTCCTTTAAATGTATCATTATTTGTTAAGCATTCCAATATTTTATGATCATCATCGAACACCCTCATATTAGTGATGTTATCTGGAATAGAAGGCCTGAAAAGCAATTCAATCGAACATGTATTATTTGTAGGTACCAACCTTGCAGCTAATCTAGCTAACAAATCGGCTGCTGCATTTTTTTCTCTAGGAATTGAAGAAATATTTAATGCATGAAAATTTATCAATAAATCCCATACTTCATTTTGGTAAGCCTTCAAATGCGGTGATATGCAGTGAATTTTATTCTGAATTTGTTTAACAACGATTTCAGAATCTCCATATACTTTTAGATTTTTTACTTTTAATTCTATCACTTTTCTAAGTCCCTGAACTAATGCTTCGTATTCGGCTGTGTTATTTGTGCATTCGAATTCTAACCTACATGAAATGAAATGTTTATTTTTTTCTTGATCAATCAGGACACAGCCAGCTCCTAATCCTTCCAATGTTTTAGAACCATCAAAATAAAGAATCTAAAAAATTTCTACTCCTACTGAATTTGAATTGCTAACTACATTTGAAACTAAATCTACTATGTTACAATCAAACTCATTAGCCCGTCAAAATTGAAGGAGATCAGGTTGGATATCAGGTATACTACTGGCTTCTTCAGCTTGGTAATTCCCCTGTTCCAGTTCAATGAAATAGTTTCCTAACACAGAGTTTGCTGGTTCATTTTGTCCCTCTAACTGAGTCACATTATACTCCATTTGAGGCTCTCTTAACACCTTTATCTTATTTTGACATCCCTTAAAAGGAAACCACAAATGTGACCAATCTGATGAAAAATATCCTTCTAACCTTGTTGACCAATCTCGGCTCAAAACCAAACCATAAGCATTCGGGATATCTGCTACGACAACGTCTATGTACTGACATACTGTAATGTCCCCAGTTTTGACCCCGTTTGCATGATGTATATATTGTAATTAATCATGGTGAGGAGCTCAAGGAAAAATCCCCACCATCGATTTGGTTGAGAATGTTTCGGCAATAGGGATAGTTGCCGATGGTATGTTGTGCTATCCGACACATTATAATTCAGCATCATGTAAACACAGACATCAATTAAACATAAAACCATGACCAACTACGGCAATGAAACGTTGAATGAGAAGAACATGATTCCAAAGGATAAGGGGTGGGGGATGTCAAACCTTGCTTTATGGGGAAAAAAAATCATGTGTTGTTACCTTGTTTGTTTTGCCACCTTTCTTGTTTCACCAACCTCTTCAATGTCTTGATTTTGTTAGTTGGGGAAGTTATTGCATGAGGAAACGTGGGCATGGGGAGGCGTCGGTTTTGGCAGGATGCTATCAGTTCAGATGGTATGCATGCCCAGCGGAGAACCATCGTTTCTCTCATGCCTGGTCTCTACTCTCCCATTCTCACCACTGCACGTTCCTCCTGTTAGTCTGCTCCCACTCACGCAGAGAGGGTTCGGTTCTTCCTCTGGATGGTCTGTTTGCTCCTCTGGTTGACCTATTAATCCTCACGTAGGATTCTTCCATTTGGGTCTGTTCATCTTCCTCATGCAGAGGTCGGTGCTATTTTTCCTCACGCACAGGGGGTTGTTCTGCTAGAACTCACGCAGCCAAGAGAGGAGCTGCTTATCGGTGGTCATCCACGTTTATGCACAGAGTGGAATTGGGTAAGTTTTTCCTTTGCGTTTTGGTGCTCTGGTGCAAGTTTTCCTCACTCACAGACCGTTGGAGTTGTTTCCCATGTCGTGGGCCATGCTCATTGATTGCGTTCTGGGACTGTTATCTTCCCCACGCGTTTTGTTGGCTGTGGTGTCCAATTTCGTTTTGGACCCCTGTGGATTTCCAATCTGTGGGTTGAGTTCTCCTCTGTCCACGCTGGGAGTTGGGATCTTCTCTGTATGTGGACTGTGTGATGTTTCCCAACCCTTACATTGGGGAATTGTGTGTGTTGTTGGCTGAGTTTTCCTTGTTTTGGAACTGTGGATTGTTTCCATCATTCATTGTGAGTTTGGGCTGTTGATATACCCTGGTTTGGGTGTTGTTGCTGAGTTGTTTTGGCCACGTTAGGGCCAAGAACAACTCTGTGTTGTCTGGTGGACTTGATCTGTGCTCATCTTTTGTTTGGGATTATCCCTGGTTTTCCTTGCCTCCTTCACGGTGCTGTGAAGGGATTGTGTTACTGCGGTACGCAGTGGTTGGTATTCAGATTGTGCTGACTTGGCCGATCGGTTGAAGGCCTGTTAAACCTAGCTGTGTTGCTTTGACTGATTTGGTCCCTTGGCTAAGTGTAAGCCTGTATTTCCCCTTAGTCCCTGAGGAATCATGCCCAGCTCGGGGGTGGCAGCATTGCTGAGAGATTGATGAGCAAGCTGGCCTATGGTTGGGTGGAACGTTGCAGCGACGTAGCTGGTCATGGGATTCTTCATCAAAAGATAAGTGCTGCTGGTTACTTCATCTATGCAATTATATCTATTGTTCTATGGATTATGATGAACATGTTAAATGCTAGAAATGTATATGTGTTGCTTCCACTAAATGTTGATTCATTCTACATCTGTGTGTGCTTGTAATTTCTAATTCCAGCATTGATTTCATTTAATTATGTTCATGGGGATGTTTTCCCGTATGCTTGATGTTCGTCACGTCCTCTTCGCCGGTCTGAGGGATGGGGACGTGATAGAGTGGTATCAGAGCTAAGGTTGCAACAATGGGCCTCTATGGGCCAAGATGGAGCAATTGACAGAGGGTGGAATTGCCTTCTGCCCAAATAGGGATCAGTAATGGATGACAGCAAACTTCCAAATTATTGCCTAAGTGTTGACAGTCGGATCATCGGAGGGTTTAGTGGTTCTGACTTCCGTAGTTGTGGAAGGGAAAGCGGTTTCCAGTCCGCCGTTGTGGAAGCAAAAGTCATTTGGCTTCCGATGTGGAAGAACTGCCGACGCCGCAAGTTGAAAATTTTTCTAAGTAAACGGCCGCGAATCGGAAGAGAGAGTGGTTTGTGCACCACCATTGCGGATGCGAAAGGGATTCAGCTGCTGATTCTGCGGAAGTGAAAAGCTCTAAAGCTTCCGATGATAAATACCACCGACATGTGCTATGTTCGGCGAAAAGAAGAAAGACAAATTTTGAAAAAATTTCAAAATTTGTTTAAGTATGAAATCGTCGACGGAAAAAGGGGAATGATTGTCGTCGTTGTGGAAGAGAAAAGCGGTAAGTCATCCGACGAAGAAAGACCACCACCGAAAGAAGATAAGGTTCCGCGTGCCGTCGTTGCGGATGGAGAAATGATTTGGCGTCCGCCATTGTGGACGGAGAAACAACTTCTCGGCCGACGGGAAAGGCCTCCGACGTAAAGAAAGAAAGTTGAAAAATTTTCTAAGGAAAAAAGTTAGTTCACTCATCGGAGGTAAAAGCGTTTCATGTTCCGCCATTACGGAATCCAAAGTCATTTGGCTTCCAATGTAGAAAGACCGCCGACAGCCGACGCGGTAAAAGAAAGATAGAAAAATATTGGTCACCGGAAGAAGAAAGTGAATGAGCGTCCACCGTTGCGGAAGCAAAAGCATTTCGGCTTTCGATTTAGAAAGACCACCAACAACCGACACGGTAAAAGAAAGTTCAAAATTTTTCTAATTGTTTTGACGTCCGTCGGAAGAGAAGGTGATTGTGTGTTCGCCGTTGCGGAAGCCAAAGTCATTTGGCTTCCGATGTGAGAAGCCTTCCGAGAGCTGATTCAGCGGAAGGAACAATGGTTCCGGGATCCGATTCAGTGGAAAGAACAAACCCACAAGGGGGAAAGCCCCCTTGACCCCCCGTCGTCCCCTGAGACAGTTGTTCTTGTGAAAGGAAAATTATGTGTTTTGGGAAAATTAATCAAACCCAGGATTCATAAAACATGAATGGTGCAACGGAAGTGAGGTGGCTAAAGTTGGCAACCAAAATGCAGATGTGTGTAAAATGCAAAGATTTGGTGAAAAGTCTTCTTTTTAGAAGTGGTGCGGTTTTCACACCTGAGGTCGGAATGAAGCATGTGGATAGGCGTTGGAAAGCTTATCTAGCAAGGAACAAAGGAAAGTCATCGGAATCTGAGCATGAAGCAGCAAAGTGCTAGTGATGGCCGCTGCTATCAAATGGAAAAATCTGAGCAGTTGCATGCCTAGGAGTAGCAAGGACTATGAAGTCAATCAGCTGCTGTATGGAAGAGTAGTCCCATGCAAGGATGAAAGACTTGAAGAGGGAAGTTTCCTTAAAACCCTATCTTGCTGATTATAACTACATTTCCTAATTTTATGCATGAAATGCATGAAGATATACTTTGCATACATAGGATGCTAAGGATTATACACTATAATGAACCACTAATGATAATCATTGCTTTGATGTGGCATTAGTGGAAAAACCAACGACGACATGGACCTAGATAAATATGTTGCCGATGATGATAAATGTGACCAACAACCCTATGGAGAAGGGGTAATGCAACAAGTCCATAACAAAAGTTGGTGAACAAATGTTGCAATCTCCTGCAAGGACCAACCAAATTGGTCATGTCAAGGGTGTAAGTAAGACCCATGCAGGTAAGAGTTTGCTTATGAAAAATTCCATGGGGTGGTAAAGGTAAGAGACCTCATACCATGTGGATGTTGGAATATAAAAAGGTGTCATGCCTATATATGTTGATGATATTGATTATAATAATGCATCCTATATGAAATAGTCATGGTTAGGCCATGCACAGTATATTGAATACAAGATAGCATGAATGGATAGGCATTGAAAAGATTTTATGAACCTTGTAGTTATGCAATGGATGTATGCCTATGAAGGGTGTGAATGACTGATTGCATAAGTGTAGGTGCAATGTTGTGATGTATTGCATGAATTCATTGAGATGAAGGCATGTGATATTATGAATGACTAATGAATGAAATGATGAATTGATGACAATTCAGGAGCCATTTCAAAGGTTGTTATGAATGCAGGATAGTCATGATCAATTAGCTGCCAGAAATGCTTTGTGGAAGAGCAAGGTGGTATGAATGATATGCTTGTGAAGTAAGGAGTATCTAACCATTTCATTAATTGCATGAATGATATGAATATACCTTGCAATGTTAGTACATAAATGATTGCATGACTTAAATGAGCTTTGATGATATTGATGTGACTAACAGCTAAAAGTACTTGAATTTTATAAATTCTGAAAATGCTTCAGTGATGGTTGTAGCAATGAAAAGGTTATATGCATCCAGGATTACCAAGTGTTTGGTTTATTGAAGCTCATGTTTCAGGTAGATTACTTTGAGCATGGCAGTGGGAGGTAAGACCCTGACCAATGCCAGAAGCTACCATATGTTATGCATAATAGGATGTTAAAATTTGAATTGTGAATTTCGGATTCGAGAAATTGCTGACAACCACTAGCCACTATTTGGCTTGCATAAGCTTGTGTTTGGATGATTGAAGCTCATGTTTCAGGTAGATTATTTCAAGCATGGCAGTGAGAGGTAAGATCCTGACCAATTTCAGAATCTACCATACGATATGCATAATAGGTTGTTAAAATTCGAATTGTGAATTTCGGATTTGGGAAATTGATGACAACCACTAGCCACTATTGGCTTGCATAAGATTGTGTTTGGTTGATTGAAGCTCAGGTTTCAGGTAGATTATTTTGAGCATGGCAGTGAGAGGTAAGACCCTGACCAATTCCAGAATATACCATGTAAAGGAGCCAAACCTTATGAGCAGAGCCTCATAGTTGTAAAAGTAGTTGGTATGGGTTGTTAAATTTGAATTGTGAATTTCAGATTTAAGAAATTACTAACGACTACTAATCATTGTTGGCTTGTATAAGATTGTGTCAGGAGGGACGCTTGGTAAGTGGGTAATCATGTTATGATAGTAAGCATAAAATTATAATGAGCATAGTAGTGCTGCTTACAAGAGACCCACAATTGAACAAGTCGATTTCTGTAGTAGATAGAATTGCAAATTCCTATTGAATTTGATTGCTAATGTCATTGCTTGGTTATGGAACAATCAATTTAGATTGTAGTATCAGGTAATGATTGAATGTTTGGCTATTTGATGAATGTGTCAGGGATACACGTTGCAGGAAGATCATGTGTGATGACCTGCAAGAGCCAAACTTCATGGGAAGGTTTTCCCTTGGAAATGGGTTTCGGGTGAAACGCCATTGGACATTTTGAAAATGTCTCATCTGCACTGCATGTTTGGTGATAACATGAGTGAGATGGTATGGGTTATGTCAGTAAGACATGTGTGAATATGAAATGTAAAAAGGAGTTGGGATGGCAAACTAAAGGACTGTTAACTCAGGGAAGGAGCCTCCATTCCTCCTTAACAAAGGTATACTGCGACGACAAATGGATAAGTGTTTTGTGACCCTTGCTATGAATATGCATGTTTAATTATTAAATTCCATATGCAGAACGTGTTTGATTTTATTTCCATGATGACCGATCGCTTGAGTATGAATAGGGCCTACATGGCACACACTGGAGAAGAGTGCACACTTTTCCGATGTGGAGTCATGAAAGGGTTGTCGATGTTGATTACACTCTAGGGAGTGCATGCACTCCTGGTGTCTCAATACTTGATAGTGAATGATATGAAATGTGGCTGCCGTATTAGAGAAATAACGCTGATGAGTTTGCTTGTATTGCTGTATTGCTTGTGTTGGCAGGTAAAAAGGTAAAGGTAAAAGGGTAAATGGTTGCAGAGTAAGGGGTATTGTTGATATAAGTGTATGTTGATATAAGTGTGTGTTGATATAAGTGAATGGTTGGTATAAGTGTATGTGTCACTGTTGACATAAGTGTATGATGGGCTGTGATATGCCTAAGGATCCATAGTAGATCCTAGACCTAGAAATGGTCATGATAAAGTTCCAAGCCCAGTCGACATGAGGATGTACTGGCTGGACATTAATTATTTGATGTTGAGGAGAAGTCTGTGTGCTGACCTAACATCTAAGTCCATAGGCGATCCCAAGGCTTGCAAAGCGAAGCAAGATCCTGTGGACGAATGAGGAAACGCACAATATAGATAAGTATTGGATTATTTTGCTTATGAATATACATGTGTATATGGTTTGGTTATGATGTTTTAAAAACTCTTTCTCTAAGAGATAAAACTAATGACAATAAACTAAACATGTGAATTCATTCAATGTTTGGATATAGGTGTCGCTGGAAGCGAGAACTATGAGAGCATCCTAGAGATGCATGTGGACATGTGACTGTCCTGGAAAGCTTAGGTTGAGCGGTAATGAAAAAGGTGCTAGTAAGACGGGGGATTCCTAGCAGCCGAGACAAACCATGTGGAGAGACTCCATGGTTTAGAGGTCTGAAATAGACCAAAGACACTAAGTGTCATGACCAAGAAGGATTGGTCCAGCATTCACAGTGGAGTGAAAGAGGCTGAGAGCATGAAAAGCCACTGTAATGGTGTGGGTTCTAGGATGGAACAAAACAAAGAGGGGAAAAACTCTTGCTGCTCTCTCTTGCCCTTTTAATTATATATATATTTATGCATTGTGAAGAACAAAATATTGTTGAATGCATGAATGACTGAGAATGGAATGTCTGTATTTGCTTAAGTAAATTTGTGAATGCTGGAATAGTTAATTCCCTGCCCAAGAATGGACATGAATGAGCTCATGTGCCTGTTGGGGGAAGGCATGAAAAATATGAAAGTTTCCTTACAGAACTTGGACTGTCATGCCAATTGGGTAATTAACTAACTGATTTCAATGTCTATATTATGCTTGGTCTGATAGAATTTCATTGGTGCATTTCACAGGTGAGAAAAGTGAAACCAGGTGGTGCACGTTGAATATGGAAGCAGATCAAACGTTGTTGGACTTAGCTGGAAGTCTCCTTCAAGTGATTGCCAAGACCCAAGAGAACCTTGGGGAGATGCTCAAGATACAGAGAAGGTAGAGCGAAATGAACCACCAGATTTTGCAAGACTCTATTGGTTTGCAAAGGGAGGTGAAAAGCCTTCTGGGAGCAATCGGCAAGGGAAAGGAAGGTGGATCAGCGATGGGACATTCATCCAAGCGACTCGATAAGAAGTGGTCCAAGCATGAAGACTCAAATGAAATTGAGCAGGTAAAGATGAAGCAGCCAGTGAGATGCTGGAGATGTAGAGGACATCATTTACACCGGGACTGCCCAATGAGGGAGCATGATGAAGGCAATAGCCGCAAGGTTCCTAGACTTCGGGATCAGCTGGAAGCTGAGAACCAGCAGGAAAAGTCCATGAAAGCCGAGGGGCTTGGTCTTGAACGTTCAAAGTAAATGATTGAACGTGGGACAGATTTGCAATTTTGAAATTTTGATGTACAATTGTATATGTGTTGTATATATATGTAATGGAACACCGAGGACGGTGTTACTCCAAGGGGGAGGGGAATGTAATGTCCTCGGTTTATGTGTTGTATATATATGTAATGGAACACCGAGGACGGTGTTACTCCAAGGGGGAGGGGAATGTAATGTCCTCGGTTTTGACCCCGTTTGCATGATGTATATATTGTAATTAATCATGGTGAGGAGCTCAAGGCAAAATCCCCACCATCGATTTGGTTGAGAATGTTTCGGCAATAGGGATAGTTGCCGATGGTATGTTGTGCTATCCGGCACATTATAATTCGGTATCATGTAAACACGCACATCAATTAAACATAAAACCATGACCAGCTACGGCAGTGCAACGTTGAATGAAAAGGGCATGATTCCAAAGGATAAGGGGTGGGGGATGTCAAACCTAGGTTTATGGGGAAAAAAACCCATGTGTTGTTACCTTGTTTGTTTTCCCACCTTTCTTGTTTCACCAACCTCTTCAATGTCTTGATTTTGTTAGTTGGGGCAGTTATTGCATGAGGAAACGTGGGCATGGGGAGGCGTCGGTTTTGGTAGGATGTTGTCATTTCAGATGGTACACATGCCCAGTGGAGAACCATTGTTTCTCTCATGCCTGGTCTCCACTCTCCCATTCTCACCACCACACGTTCCTCCTGTTAGTCTACTCCCACTCACGCAGAGAGGGTTCGGTTCTTCCTCCGGATGGTCTGTTTGCTCCTCCGGTTGACCTATTAATCCTCACGCAGGATTCTTCCATTCGGGTCTATTCATCTTCCTCATGCAGAGGTCAGTGCTGTTTTTCCTCACGCACAGGGGGTTGTTCTGCTAGAACTCACGCAGCCAGGAGAGGAGCTGCTTATCGGTGGTCATCCACGTTTATGCACAGAGTGGAATTGGGTAAGCTTTTCCTTTGCTGGTGTTCTGGTGCAAGTTTTCCTCACACACAGACCGTTGGATTCGTTTCCCATGTTGTGGGTCATGCTCACTGATTGCGTTCTGGGACTGTTATCTTCCCGGTGCGTTTTGTTGGTTGTGGTGTCCAATTTCGTTTTGGACCCCTGTGGATTTCCAATCCGTGGGTTGAGTTCTCCTCTGTCCACGCTGGGAGTTGGCCTCTTCTCTGTATGTGGACTGTGTGATGTTTCCCAACCGTTACATTGGGGAATTGTGTGTGTTGTTGGCTGAGTTTTCCTTGTTTTGGAACTGTGGATTGTTTCCATCATTCATTGTGAGTTTGGGCTGCTGATATACCCTAGTTTAGGTGTTGTTGCTGAGTTGTTTTGGCCACATTAGGGCCAAGAACAACTCTGTGTTTTCTGGTGGACTTGAGCTGTGCTCATCTTTTGTTTGGGATTATCCCTGGTTTTCCTTGCCTTTTTCACGGTGCTGTGAAGGGATTGTGTTACTGCGGTACGCAGTGGTTGGTCTTTGGACTGTGCTGGCTTGGCCGATCGGTTGAAGGCCTATTAAACCCAGCTGTGTTGGTTTGACTGATTTGGTCCCTTGGCTAGGTGTAATCCTGTATTGCCCCTTAGTCCCTGAGGAATCATGCCCAACTCGGGGGTGGCAGCATTGCTAAGATATTGATGAGCAAGCTGGCCTATGGTTGGGTGGAACATTGCAGCGACGTAGATGGTCACAGGATTCTTCATCAAAAGATAAGTGTTGCTGGTTACTTCATCTCTGCAATTATATCTATTGTTCTATGGATTATGATGAACATGTTAAATGCTGGAAATGTATATGTGTTGCTTCCGCTGAATGTTGATTTATTCTGCATCTGTGTGTGCTTGTAAGTTCTAATTCCAGCATTGATTTCATTTAATTATGTTCATGGGGCTGTTTGCCCATATGCTTGATGTTCATCGCGTCCTGTTCGTCTGTTTGAGGGATGGGGACGTGACACATACCCTCTCATCTATGGATAAACGGATCAGAACATCTTCCATTTCTCCTATTACTTTGACTGTTGTTCTTTCTAATTGAAGAACTTGGCCAGTAGTTGGTTTAGGTTGATCATTTATTTTCTTACAAACTGAAAGTGGCATGACATTAACTAATGCTTCTGAGTCCACTAAATAGTTATGCACATTATAGTTCAAAATCTCAAAGGTTAGAAGAAAATATGGAGTTTTATACTTAGATTTTCCTCCTAATCTCACCTCACCAATCTCTTCCTCAGGTTGGTTTTCAATGGGAGGCTCTTTCTCAGGTGTCTCAAGTGCTTTCGAAAGCTTTTCTTTTTGTTGAGGTAGAATATTTCACATTTCAAACAATGAGATATTTGCTTTAGCCTTTTTAATGTCTTCCAAAATGTCATATCCCATCTCATGTTCATCCCAATTCTTCTTGACATTTTTAGTTTTATTTTCAGTAGGCTTTATAGGCATATTGACTTTCTTAGGGTTCTGGTTTGAAATGACAAACTCAGGTATGTTAACAGTTGAAGCATTACTCTTGATTTTCTTCACATTCTCTTGGAGTATCTTGATCTTTGGAAGTATCAAGTTATCTTCTTTTAATATATTTTGACTTCTTTAATGACATTTGTCTCTGATGTTTCTTCTTTGTCAGGGAGATCTTCATCTTCTATGTTGAACAAAGACCCACAGTCCCATAAAACCAAGGTGTATTCCTCTTGGGTTTATGTGGGTTCATGATATTTCCCTTTCTCCTCCTCAGTTTCTGTACTCAACTTGGAATTTAATAATTGGTTCATTACTAATGTCATAGAATTAATCCACTATGGGAAATTTTTTTCAAAATGAGGTTGTTGATGGAAAGTGTAAAAGTTATCCATTCCTACATCGGTCAAATTCATTGTTGAAGGGCTATGTGGAGGAGGTTTAGGTTGACTGTTGTCTTCTCTTTTTTTATAATAAGGCTTGTATTTTTTATGAGCCTCCTTTTCTTTTTCTAAATCAATCACCCAGTTTAATAACTTCTGCATCATCTTCACCATCCCATCTAACTCTTGTGATTGTTCATCCTTAGGTTTCATTAATAATAGGGGATTTTTGTTTCCATAAGTTCTTTCATCTGATTGCGTAGGATAGTGTTCTATACTCTCCAATTCTGCCTCTACCTTCTTAGCTTCTTCATAAGTATCTACCAAAGTGGGCCTAACTGATCTCTTGGAAAACATGGCTAGATTAGGCCTGAGGGATGAGGTATAATACCCAATTAGAGCACACTCAGATGGTTTATCAGCTGCACTAAATTTATTCAGGTATGCAGCAAAGCTCTGAGTAAAATTATGAACAATATATTTCTTTTCTTTATTTAAGGAAATAAATCCTTTCATTAAAGCTACGTGAGTTTTCTGGATTCCGTATTTGTTTCTAAATAGTCTCTAAAAAATATTCCAATTTGTGATTGAGTTTGCTTGTAGGGAAAAGTACCATGAAGCTGCTTTCCCTTTCATGGTATGTGGGAATAATATACAAACTACATCTTCATGTGATGTTGCTTGTAGACCTTCTAAATCCAGATAAAAACTCTGCAACTGATCATCCACAAGAATTCCTTCACTGGGTTCAAACTTGGGTAAAATTTTGTCAAAAATCTGAGGCATATCATGCAACGCAGGTGTTAGGTTTAAAGGAGATCTAGCTCTCCAAGCAGGATGTGGAGGTGGCTGATTTGCATTCACATTGGCCATGATTCTTAGTGGAGTATGAGGTGGATATTGAACAGGGGTTTGAAAAGGTGAACAGTGACGTGAATCTGGCCCCAACTAATCCAAAGGTTGGACAAATTCTTGTAAGGATGTTTCTACCAATTCTTCAATATATTCTACCAACACTGAATCTTCCAATTAAGGACGGTCCTTCTTTTGATACTCTCTTCTAGGTAGAATAGGGATAATAGGTAACCCTCTAATATTTTTTGCATATGCCCTGGTAATCCTCCTTGAATATTCAACTACTTCGTTATCAATGGGATAGAGATACCCCTTTGCTTTTTCTTCAGGTGTGGGTTTTTGAGGCAAACTGGTTTCAGAATTGTCACCAGTGGAGTAATCTCGAGAAAGAAGACTTCCTCAACCACCATACATTGGTGTCCCTCCTTCTAGTGCCAAAACTGTTGAGGCTTGGAAAATCACAGGTAACAACAGTAGGGATTCTCCCCAATAAACGTTCCCAATCAGCTCGTTATTGTTTGGTATGGAGAATCCATCCGGTTTACGGTCCCGCTACCGTAGGTCAAGTAACGGTTAAAATGTTTTACCAATTGCAGCCCGATCCACCATTCAGGTGTATATTTTAGTTTTATATTTATGTATGATATGCAAGTTCCTACCTAAATGCAATCGATAGAGATAACAAGGAGTGTCACAATGTGATGCGCAGGTTCTTACCTCTCGTCTTACCTCTCTCACTTCTAAATCATAAACAAAATAAAAACTAAGACTCACTAACCTATCCCTAGGGGGCAATACTGTAATTAATGTTGAGTAATGTCTTGTATATCATGCATTAGGAACACTAAATATAGCTGTTAATATTTATGAATACATAAATATCAATAGACAGATAAACAAAGAGATAGCTCATTATTAATTAAAACATTCATTACTCAAATATGATTGTGGAAATTTCACATAAATAAACATGAGCACATTCATAACATGAAAGAGTTCATAAGTTAGAACGATCTCACAGTTTATGAACACAAGCTTAAACAGAAATAGTTCACATCCAACCATTCCATGTCAAGCATTTGAAACCCCAGAGTGCTTTCTCCAGTTCAAAAAATATAACTCTTTATTATAAGATGAAATAGTTCTTTTTACAATAAACTTGCACAAAGATAGTCTAAAAAAAGGTCCTTGATACATAAAGTTTTCCTATATTTATACAAAAAGCAAAACTCTTGGGCTACCCTCGTTGCCTTTTGGGCTTCCCCAACCTTTCCTCTAAAAACTTTTGTCTTTTAGCTTGTGAACAAAAAGACAAATACAAAATATTACATTATTTATCAAAATGCTAGACAGTCCAACTAAGATGGCCCAGTTTGCTCATTCATAAACTTCTTCCATACATTTGCATCTGCTTATATGTTCTCAAAACTAGAAGGTTCAAGAAATTTAATAGTAATTTCGTGTTGAGTATCCTGGGCTTTTACACCTGCTACCCTCGCAGAAATGAAGCGCAGCTGGTCTTCCGGCACGTGGATACTCACAGATGCATGTGATATTTCAGTTTTGAGTACCTTTTCACCTAACTCCTTAACTTGCTAAATGGCCCGTTCCTCTTCATTGCATCCTTGTTATCACTCCAGGAAACTCCTCTAGGTTGTAGCTCGAGGATGCCTGGTAACTCAAAATGTTTTTTAGGTTTTTCTGATATGGATCAAGTCAGGTGACCTATATAACCT
Source organism: Pseudotsuga menziesii (assembly GCA_001517045.1). Classification (NCBI taxonomy): domain Eukaryota; kingdom Viridiplantae; phylum Streptophyta; class Pinopsida; order Pinales; family Pinaceae; genus Pseudotsuga; species Pseudotsuga menziesii. The sequence continues at coordinate 101,527 of LPNX010100778.1, read as the reverse complement.
CCCACTCACAAGACATGCATGAAGCTCACTCAATCACAAGGCTTTTAGTTACAACTTGTTCAGTAGTTTGAAAATAAGGTGCAGGGATGGAGAACTCATCAAGATGGTATACTTACATACAAAATAGATGCATATAAATGGCTAAATCCTGACAAGGATGGTACTTATAAATCAAATCACATTAACTCACCAATAGGATGACAGCTATTAGCTATTAATAAACTTGAAAATTACCTAAATGCACATTCAGGAAAAAGTACAGTAAAGATAAAGATGATGGCTGAACAACTCATAACAAAAGAGCTTACAATTAGAACAAACAAGATGAGACGCTTGACAATAGAATAGGATTACAAATCCCTGAAGTCGAACCTCTATTATAAAATCAATCATGGGATTTATAGCCTTCTACAAAAATGATAGATAGTGAAAATCTGATCTGTTTACACAAAAAATACTTGAAAGTGATAGCTTTCTCATATTAGGGCTTCAAACCCTTGCTAACTATTTGTTTATCTATTGTGAAGATCTAGTTCACTGAGGGAACTTTTAATAACTGAAGTGGTCGCTGATAATCACCACTTTCGGTTCAGTGTGAAATTGCCACCAACAGCCAGTGTCTCGGTGTTTAACTAAAGTGACCTTTCTTGTTTAATCTGCCAAATTTTCCTACCTTGCTACCGTGGTCGTTGATCGGAATCTCGGTCTTCAAGCACATTAGCGCTCTAGACCGGAACGCTGCCGCTATTTCGGAGGTGAAACGAACTAGTTTTATCGCTATCAGAAGTCATTTGTCAAAGGAATCGGAGCATTAGTCCTCTACGCTGCCGATGGAAAGTCTTGTTATTCACCGATGGGTGTTACTATTATTTGGAATGATTTTTGTGATTGATCAGAAGCCTTGTCCATTGCCTCATCGACACTAGGGAGCTTCTTAGATTTACCTCGTCGATCTGTAGTCCTTAGTTCTTCTTATCATCGATGCTTTTCTATTGATTGATCGGAAGCCTTGTCCATTTCCTTACTAACACTGCGGAGCTACTTGGTTTTAAACTCGCCGATCCATAGCCCTTAATTCTTCCGATCATCGATGAGTCTCTATTGTCGCGGAACCTGTAGTTGGTTTGTCTCCCGCCATTGTGGCTCCTTAGTGGACTATCTTGTTGATCTACAGTCCTTAGTTCTTTCGATCGCTGATGATTTTCTATTGATTGATCAGAACCCATAGTCAGTCTGTCTCCCACCGTTGTGGCTCCTTAGTGGACTATTGTGTCAACTATTAGTGTTTTCAAGTTCCGATGTGTAGCCCTTAGTTATTTCAATCGTCGATGATTTTCTATTGTGGTGAAACCCATAGTCAGTTTGTTTCCCACCGTTGCGGCTCCTTAGTGATCTATCTTGCCGACGGTTTATATTTTCAAGCTCCGACACTTTATTAAGTAGTGGTTTCGATCTCCGAAACGTGACTTCGACGGAATTTTAGTGTTTTATACCATCGACATTATGGAAACTTTCAGCTTTACTTCGTCGATCCATAGTCCTTATTTCGTCCGATCACCGAAGTTTTCATCTGATTGCGGAAGACACAGTCTGTATGTCTGTCGATGGCTAATGAGATGTTCTGATCCTTGCCCAAGCCACTGAAGCTACAACTTTGTGAAATTTTCATAAAAAACAAAGGCTTTCAAACTGTTAGTGATATTCATATTCCTCATTGCATGAATTAAATTCTTCATGCTATCAAAATAAATTATTTTGGGAGATAACATTTGGCTCCTACTTGGGGATGGGAACCTCCCAGTGAGGTCCCAAGAACCCTAGACCAAAATTCGTTTCCCTAAAAGCAACTAAGTAACTTAACACTATCCTTTATTTTTCCATTGGGCATGGAGTTTATTCTGAAATAAAAACAACCTACTATCTACGAATTTACAATCATAAGGCCTTAGAGCCTTAAATAAAATAGAGCTTCAAGAAATGCCCATTTACTGGGCCATCAAATACCTCTTCACCTTCCAAAGTCTGCAATTTGAAGGTGTTATTCTTATGTACCTGGGCTATCACAAAAGGCCCAATCCACAAAGAGTTGAATTTTCCATGTTTCCCCTTGTCTTGTATGACAACATCCCACTTGAGGACCCAATCTCCGACCTGGAAGTTGTCTGCCTTTTCTCTTTTGTCAAACATGCCCTTTATCCTATGTTGATGAGCTTCTAATTTTCCTACAACTTGCTCCCTTATTTGCTATAATTCTACCAAATCCATCATCCTTCTTACCATATCATTTGGTTCATCCTCCTCTTCTTGAAAGAAATTTTCCACTGGAAGGATGAGCTGAATAGGAAAGATGGCCTCCGTGCCATAAACTAGTTTGAATGGAGAAGTCCCTATGGATCTTTTGTCGGTTACCCTATAAGCCCATAAAGCAAACTTAAGCTTTGAGTCCCAGCTTTTTTGATTTGTCTCTAGAATTTTCCTGATAATTCTAACTAAGCTTTTGTTTGATGACTCAACCAAGCCATTTCCTTTTGGGTAATAGGATGTAGAGTGCACCAGTTGAATACCCATTGATTCACAGATTTTAACTAATGCCCCAGCCTTAAAAGCTGGTGCATTATCAGTTACTAACCTTACTGGGAAACCAAACCTGCTGAACATGTTCTCATATAAAAATCTCATGATGATTGGATGAGTGGTATTTCTGGTGGGCACTGCTTCTATCCATTTTCTAAAGTAGTCAGTGGCTACTAAGATCCATTTATGCTATCCACTGGAAGATGGATTTATTTCACCTATGAAATCCAGACCCCATTGCTGAAAACGCCCATTTACTGTAACAGGCCTAATGGGCAAGGATTTGAGTTGTTGCTTCCCTATAAATCTTTGACGTTGGTCATAGGCCCTTACAAACATGCATACATCAGCAAAGAGCACTGGCCAATAGTATCCCGCCCTTAATATCTTGTGGGTTGTGGTTTTCCAGTAGTGGTGACCTCCACATCTACTGGAATGAAAGTGATGCATGACCTATTTTGCTTCCTCTTTATCTAGACACCTTAAAAAAATTCCATACTGATCCCTCTAGTACAATAGTTTGTCAATTATGCAAAACTTAATAGTTTTCAACTTAAGAGCTCGTGCTTGGTTAGGAGTGAGATCAGGAGAAACTTCTATTTTTTTCAAAAATTGAATGATACCTGAATACCACTCACATGAAGATATGTTCTCAGCTACTGATGGACTGTTATTTTGATCTTGATTTACTCCTGTTTTCGTTGCTACCATAGTATGCACCTTTGCTGATCTAACATGTGTGAAATTTATTCCCAACAGTTCGCAATTCTCTTTGGCCATGAGTTTGGCCAGACCTAATCCCCTTACCAGCTTGGTGGGTTTCACCTCTACATCAAAATCAATGAGTTTGGAAATCCACTTAGCTCTCTTCCCATCAATGGCAGGCTGAGTCAAAACATCCTTCACAGTATCTGAAGGGACATATGCAATGACCTTTGCATGGAGAATGTAGATTCTGAAAGTATTCAAAGTTTTTATGAGAGCATAATCCTGCTTCTCAATTTGGTCATACTTCAGCTCAGCATCTCTCAGGGTTCTGCTGGAAAAATCAATTATATGATCAAGACCTTCACCATTCTTTTGTAATAGTACAGCTGCCACTGTGTCATAAGATGCAAAAGAGAAAATGTAAAAACCCTTGGTGTAGTCGGGACTAATCAAGGTTGGGGGCTCCATGATGGCTTTCTTAATGTATTCAAAAGAGTTTCTTTCTTGGTTAGTCCACTTTATTTATGCATCCCGTTTTAGCATGAATGTTATATGCTTTACTAGCTCAGAGAAATTTGGAATAAGCCTTCTGAAAAAGTTTATCTTTCCTAAAAAGGACTAAATGTCTCTTTTTGACCTTGGTATTGACAGATTTTGGATTTCTTCCACCCTCATCGGATCGATATTTACACCTTCAGCTGAGACTATGTGGCCTAGGAGCTTTCCTTCATTGAGTGCAAACTAGGAATTCTTGGGGTTCAATGATATTCCATACCTTCTGCACTTCAGAAATACCTTCCTTAAATGCTGCAAGTGGTCATGATGGCTGTGAGAGTAAACTGTTAAGTCATCAAAATATATCAACACAAATTTATCTTTTAGCCCTACAAAATCGAGGTCCATAGCTCTATGAAAAGTAGCCCCAACATTCATTATCCCAAATGGCATTTTATCATACATGAAGGTGCCCCAGGGGGTGGTAAAAGCAGTCTTCTCTTGGTCATCTGGGTGCACAGCAACTTGGTTGTATCCAGAGAAGCCATTAAAGAAGGACATGACCCTGGCCCCCGAGAATTTCTGCAGTAGATGTTCCATCTTGGGCAGTGGATAGTTGTATTTTTTGGAACACTTGTTCAGGTTTCTAAAATCCACACACAACCTGATTTCTCCATTTTTCTTTCTTACCACTACTAGATTTGCAATCCACTTGGAATACCTGAGGGGGATTATAATCTTGGCTTTGAGGAGTTTGTGAATCTCTTTCTCATTCACTGGTAATAGAAGAGGGCCGATGGGTCTCAAATTCTGTTTGAAAGGAATGGTGTCCTTTTCCAAAGGAATCTTGTGCTAGATAATGTTGGTGTCATATGTTTTTAGGTCACTATACTCCCATGCAAAGACATCGGCAAACTCTTTTATCAAGCTGTAAAATTCATACTTTTGTCTAGCAGTCAATGCAGTGGATAGATTTATTAGTTTTGGATGGCTTTGGCTACCTATGTTTTTCTCTTGGATAGCAAGATCTAGCTCCCTTTTGGCAGGCTTGAAAGGGATGTCATTGTGATCAAACAGTTCTTCCAATGGTACTAGAACTCGAGGTATGTAGTTGCTAGGAAATTGGACAATATTCTACTCAGTCACTTTATCTTTTAACTTGAGCTGTTTGGATTCCTCCATGTTAACGTTTTACTATTCTATATGTATGTCAAAGAATTCATGTACTAACTGAAGGAATTTACTAAGCTCCTCATCATTTTCAAACACCCTCCAAAATTTTATATTGTCTGGCAGAGAGGGTCTGTACTTGACCTGAACATCATACCTAAGATTAGGGGGTAAAGGAGGAACAAACAGACTTGTAGAGGCGGCCAAGGAATTAGCCAAGTGATTCAAAGCCCTAGGAATATATGACATTTCAAAAAACATAAAGGAGTCTCTTAGTTTCCATAACTCATCCCTATAGGCCTTCAATCTGATATTTTTTGTCTGAAAAGTGTTGTTGACCTGCATTATGATGAGGTCTGCGTCTCCAAAAATCTTCATGCACATGATCCCCATCTCCTTGGAAGCTTTAATTCCTAGTAGCAAGGCTTCATATTCTTCTACGTTGTTAGTGGTTTTGAAATCGAGCTTATAAGATAAGTGAATGTTTTCTTTAGATGGGGAGATCAATACTACACCCATGCCTGCTGAGCTTTGAGCGCTAGCCCCATCAAAATACATGGTCTAGATCGTTGTCGTGACTTCTTCGAGTTGCTGATGGATGGGCTCAGTGAGCTAAACTGATGTTTGCTGATTATCATCTATTTGCAAAATGCAAGACCCAAAATAGGTGTCCACCGTGTAGATGGGGTGATTCACAGAGCGGCTCTCCTTGCTTATAGTGTACGCTAGCTGATTTTCCCTATACAGTCTCTTAGTTTCTCCTCCAAACATGGGAATGGTGGCATATGTGAGATCCATCTGAAGGGTTCCCCCTAGTCTTTTGCTCCATGATCGAGATAGCAAGAGGCCAAATTTTGGAGGAATATCGGCCACTACAATGTCCATCATTACGCTTTTTGAAGGTAGCTGCGTTAAGTTTACAACAAGGTCTTTGATGACGCCCAAGCACTTGACCTTCCTAGAGTCAAAGGAGAATAAATCATGGTAGGGCTTGGTGATGCTGAGGCCAATCTCATCCATCACAACCTTTGGCATTAGGTTATGAGAGGCTCTTGAATCCAGCAGACAGTTATGGAGGATTTTATCATGGATGTTCAAGGATATATAGAATGGTGGGCAGGAGTGCTTTAGGTATTTGATCATGAGGCCCAGGGTTACAACAGGCTTGTCATCTTGCAGGTTCACAAAGTCAGTGTCAATGTGGACCTTGGGCTGAAGGGAATTCAGAATGGAGGTTTTGAATGCATCATTCTTCATTAGCTCAGTTAAAGGGAAAGGGATTTTCAATTTTTGAATTTCAGACTAGAGGTTGAAGGAATAATGCAGCCTTTTTGGAAACCTTACCCGAGCTATAGGTTTGAGTTGGACTTGATCAGGTGTGGCTGAAGGTGCTGGTTTATGCAATGCTTTGGATGGGACCACCACTTTCTTTGGTAAAACAACAACCTTTATAGCTGGTGTAGCCGACTGCTTTACAGGTACAACATTCTTCTTGAGGGGAGAAACCAGCCTAGACCTTAGTTTGTAACCTCCCTGACCATCAGCCAGATAGACAGCTTCTCTTCAATGATTTGCTCATCAGTCAGGACTTCCTCATATTCTTCCTATGTGAGAAAAGAATAGTCCACCTCGTCCTGCATGCAGTGGATATTATCTTTAGCTTCTCCTTCCTCTTCAATGAATTATGGATCTTCTTCTAATACAACATTTTGAAATGGAGCTCTTATCCTCTGATCTTCCCCTTGATTTCTCTCCCTTTTGAGAATCTCAACTGGGGGGTTCCTCTTCTATAAGGAACAAAATTTGGGTTTCAAGGAGCAAAGTTGCTTGGCCCTTTACCCCTCACTGGTAGATGTCCTTGGTCCTTCAATTTAGAAATTTCAGTAGTTAGGTTATCTAATAGTTTGGTCATTTTGTCAATCTTGTTCTCTGATGTTGAAGCCCCACTATAGTCTGGTTGCTGCTTTTTCTAGTCTATCTTCCCTTTGAACTTCTCAGATGCCAGAATGTTTAACTCTACTTCTATGGCAACATCTTGCATGAGTGATAAGGAAACATGCCTCCTTTCTCTGAGAAGTAAGTAGAAGTTAGAGTCAAAGGAATTTGCATAAGTTATCCTAGCTGAGGTATCAGTGGGATTAATTTCAGTAGGGATCTTGCTGTACATATTCTTGAATCTATTGGTAAAGTTGGAGACAGACTCCCCATTTTCTCTTTCAGGTTGTTGAATTCTATGATATAGTAGAGGTGGTCCCTCCTTTCTCCCCAATGATTTATGAAAATGTCATCTAGGGCCTCTATGCCTGCCACTGATCCAGCAGGCAGTTCCTTAAACCACTTCCTATCCTGGCCATCTAGGATTTGCACAAACACCCTAGTCCATACATCTTCTTGTTCTATGTTAATATTTTTAGCATAGCTATAAAAAGCCTCTAGATGTTCTTCAGCAGTGAAATCCCCTTCCCCTGTAAACTTAGGCATATACTTGAGATAATCCACAGTAGGCATGGCTGCGAGAGGATTTGGAAGAATTAAGGGCGCATACCTAGCTACCAGGATCCTTTCCATATTGGTCAATTGAGGGGCAGCCATATTGGAAATGGGTATGGACAGGGTTGTGGAAGGAAGCATTGATGAAGAGAATTGCTGAGAAGACGGTGGTATACTTATCCCAGTGGAGTCACCAGGGATTGGATCTTCACAAGCAGCAGTGCTTGAAGATGCCCAACCCCTAGATTTTTTTAATGTATCTAAAAATTCCTGGGAATTAAGAGTTTCAGTAAAATTAATAATAACAGAAATATTTGGTAAAATACGTAATGTAGATTTTTGTGCATTACTGCTGGTTTGTCTCAGTAAAGCCCTAGCTTTCCTCAAAATTTCTTCTGGATCTGAAATCGGTGTTGCTGGTGGCCCCTTTGGGTTTTCTCTAGTACTTGGTATTCTTGAAGCCACCTTATATCAATGGAGTCACCAGATAGATGATTACAACCATAATAATGTCCAAGCTTTGTCCATTATCAAAGCATGATCTATGTCGTCTCCCAGGGAAGCTAAGCTTCAATCTCCTTTCCCCGGCAACAACGCCACTTTGTTATCACTCCAGGAAACTCCTCTAGGTTGTAGCTCGAGGATGCCCGGTAACTTAAAATAAAAATTAGGGTTTTCTGATATGGATCAAGTCAGGTGACCTATATAACCTCCCACTCTCAAGACATGCATCAATCTCACTCAATCACAAGGCTTTTAGTTACAACTTGTTCAGTAGTTTGAAAATATGGTGCAGGGATGCATAACTCATCAAGCTGGCAAACTTACATACAAAACAGATGCATATAAATGGATAAATCCTGACAAGGATGGTACTTATAAATCAAATCACATTAACTCACCAATAGGATGATAGCTATTAGCTATTAATAAACTTGAAAATTACCTAAATGCACATTCAGGAAGAAGTACAGTAAAGATAAAGATGATGGCTGAACAACTCATAACAAAAGAGCTTACAATTAGAACAAACAAGATGAGACGCTTGACAATAGAATAGGATTACAAATCCCTGAAGTCGAACCTCTATTATAAAATCAATCATGGGATTTATAGTCTTCTCCAAAAATGACAGATCGTGAAAATCTGATTTGTTTACACAAAAAATACTTGAAAGTGATATTTTTCTCAGATTAGGGATTCAAACCCTTGCTAACTATTTGTCTATCTATTGTGAAGATCTAGTTCACTGAGGGAACTTTTAATAACTGAAGTGGTCACTAATAATCACCACTGCTGGTTCAGTGTCAAATTTCCGCCAACAACCAATGTCTCGGTGTTTAACTGAAGTGACCTTTCTTGTTTAATCCGCCAGATTTTCCTACCTTGCCACCGCGGTAGCTGATCAAAAGCTCTATCTTCTAGCACATTGGCGCCCTAGACTAGAACGCTGCCGCTATTTTGGAGGTGAAACGAACTAGTTTTATCGCTGTTGAAATTTGTTTGTTAAATAAATTGGGGCATTAGTGCTCTACGCCGCAGATGGAAAGTTTTGTTATTCGCGGATGCACATTACTATTATTCGGAATGATTTTTGTGATTGATTAAAATACTTGTCTGTTGCCTCATCGACACTGCGGAGCTGCTTAGCTTTACCTTTCCGATCTGTAGTCCTTAGTTCTTTCAATCGCCGATGCTTGATTGATCAGAATCCTTGTCGGTTTCCTTACCGACACTACAGAGCTGCTTGGTTTTAAACTCATCGATCTGTATCCCTTAGTTCTTCTGATCGTCAATGAGTCTCTATTGTCACAGAACCCACAGTTGGTCTGTATCCTACCATTGCAGCTCCTTAGTCGACTATGTTGTCGATCTATAGTCCTTAGTTCTTCCGATCACCAATGATTTTCTATTGATTGATCGAAACCCGTAGTCAGTCTGTATCTCGCCATTGCAGCTCCTTAGTGGACTATTATGCTGACGATTAGTGTTTTCAATTTTTTACATGTAGCCCTTAGTTTTTTCGATTGCCAATGATTTTCTATTGTGGCGGAACCTGTAGTCAATTTGTTTCTTACAGTTGCATCTCCTTAGTGAACTATCTTGTCGACAGTTTTTTTTTCAAGCTCCAACTCCTTATTAAGTAGTGGTTCTGATCTCTGACACATGACTTCAGAGGCATTTTAGTGTTTTATAGCATCGACACTGTGGAAACTTTCAGCTTTACTTCACCGATCTGTAGTCCTTAGTTTGTTCGATCACTGAAGTTTTCATCTGATTGCGGAAGACACAGTCTATATGTCTATCGGTGGCTAATGAGATGTTCTGATCCTCGCCTAAGCCACCGAAGCTACAACTTTGTGAAATTTTCATAAAAAACAAAGGCTTTCAAACTGTTAGTGATATTCATATCCCTCATTGCGTGAATTAAATTCTTCATACTATAGAAATAAATTATTTTGGGAGATAACAACATCCTTCTTGTAATTGTTTCAAAAACATTTCATGCTCTAGAAGCACTTCTATTGTGATTGCAGTAGAGGTCTGACACTGATTATAAGTTAGGAGCACTCTCCTACAGAATTCAGCATAGGCATTCTTTGGTTTCTTCACTGTCTTTTTTAGTTCTTTTGCTGCTTTGGTAGCAAACTCGATAAGCTCGTATTCCAACTTTAACATCTCCAGATCTTTGATAGATATATCTGCTAGAGATTCCTTGTTTGTTTCTACCCATGTCATCCTTCCTTACATATTTTCTAAGATATCCTGTGTTCTATTAAAAAAATAAGAAGTTGTATTTACAATTTCCTCTAATTTGATGTCTATATGTTGAATTTTAAATCTTTCTTCCACCATCTATAGCTGCAATTGATGAATCTTCTTTTGGAGCATAAGGGCATGCTTCTTTAAAGGTTCAATATCAACCTTCTGCTCCATAGCTGGCTTTAGTGAAGCTGCTAGTGAATTATTTTGATCCTCCAAGGCTGCTGTCTGAGTCTCATATAGCTTAGCCTTCCCTTCTACAGTGGTCTTCTACTTTTCCAGCTCTATCACTTTACCTTCCAAACTGCCCTTTTCCTTATCCAATTCTTCAACTGATAACCTAAGCTCATCCCTCTCTGCTTCCAAACTCTGATATTTATGTTGTAGCTTTCCAAACTCAGACAAGGTGTTTTGGACATTCTTCTCTATATTTCCTACAGATATTACCAAATAATCTTTCTCAGCCTGTAGAGTCTGAAATTCTACCTTTGATACCTTAAATTCATCGATCATATCCTCATACTTCCTTTTCAAACTCTGAATTTCACTCCTTTCTTTCTTCAAAGTCTCCTTCAACTGTGTGACCATTTTCTAAGACTGTTCTAGGTATATCATGATTCTCCCCACATTATCCTCAGTGGTGAGGGTTAGAGCTACCCCGGCCCTCACTGTTAATCGTGGATCTTTGTGTGTACCATGAACCACTATCTTATCAGTCACCATCATTCTTTTCTTACCCCCAGTGTCCAATTTATTCTCGGTTCTTTTGACAATTCTCTTTTTTTCTTTCTTGTAAAAGATAGTGTTAAAATCCGGCACCTCCTCCCCTTTAGTGGGCATGAAAGGAATTAAATCGACTCCAGAAATTGACATTGAACCTTCTCCTACTGTACTACTAGAAGGAACAACAGGATCTAATGTGTCAATATCAGACTGAGCCTATCCTTGATTAGTAGGTCTTGTCCTTCTAATGTCTTTGTTCTTGATCCTTCTGCTATATTTTCTATTTTCTATTTTTCCTTTTGGACACCTTCTAATCTGAATCCTTCACTTTCTGCCTACTTTTTCTGTATTTCATCTTCTTCTTTTCTTTTCTTTTCTTCTTCAATCTTCATTGTTGCTTCTTCAGCTGCTCATTTCTTTTCTTCTTCTTCTATTCTCAACTAGTTCTCTGCCTCCTATACTAGTCGATTAGCTTCTTCCTGCCTCTTTTTTGCTTCTTCTTCTTCTTTCCTTTTCTGCTTCTCAACAGCTTTACCTTTACCACCGAAAGTAGCTATCTTATGCTTGAATATTTTCCTTAAATCTATCATGTTCTCAGCATTTCGGAAGAGTCTCTTCATCCTTATCCTAGAAATTTGTATATTCAAAATGTACTCCAGCTTCGTTGCAATACTCAATAACTTTTCTCGCAGAGTCATTCCTATGGAAATTCATTTCACTAAAGTGAAAATACTCTAATTCCTTGACAAGCTCTGCTGCATTCTTTACCCTAGAAAATTTGTAACTTCCTACAAAAAAGGGAACTGCAAGATAGACTACTTTCTTTTGCTCAAAAAGGAAATTTCCTACTCCATCAATATACAGTTGTCTCATAACCTTTTTGTGGACTACATAGTCTGTGGCATACTTCGGTAGAAGAGAAGGGGCTCTCGAACCACCATACATTCTTAAATATAGGACTTCTTCTATCAGATAATATCTTATGTGTTCTTGCACAACTTTTAAAGATTCTTCTGACATACAATTGCATTCGTCCAAAAAGATTAATGTGTACAATGGCATGATGAATTTCTCACAAATATCCTTGTAGTAGCTATAATATTTGTGGGCCCAGAATAGTTTATAAGTTGCATACACTGCAGCTCTATCCTTATCCCAATGGCACTTTAAGGCTGGGAATGGCTGAGTGCACAGAATGCTATCAATCAAAATAGAACTCATGTAAATTTCTGACTTCTTTTGGGATACTCCTCCCAATGCTACGCTTATACAAGCTGACAGGCTATTAGACACTATACTTGCCCAGTTAAAAATTGTACCTTGTGTAGCAACAAAATAGATAACTGGTATCCAACCCATTTTAAAAAAATTTCCATTAGCTCTTCCAAAATTTTTGTTCAGCATCAAAACAATGAACCTATATGGAGTACAGAGAGTTGATGTTTCATACTCTCTAGAAGGCCTTGTATGGAAGTTCTTTCCTGGTATCATCATCTTCTTGACTGTTTCCACCATGTCTAAATTCAGCTCCTTTAACCAAATTTCAGTCAGATAAGTTTGTGTTTTTGGTAAATTATACGCCATAGATACATAAGTTGGGCTATATGTAGCATAAACCTGCTTCACAGTATTGGCCAATATCATTCGTGTTACATCTGCCCTAGGCAGAATCCAACCTATCACTTTCGAACATAGCTAAAGCTCAGGTCTAGTAGCCACTTTCATAAGGGATGACCTCTCAATATTTGCATACATGTGCATATCTTCAAAACCAACATATGGAATAATCTGGCTTGAAATCATCCTATATACCTCTCCCCATTTATATTATGGCTCAACTCTAGTAATAGATTTAATATCTTCATAAATGACTTCCACTCTGGTTATCACCTCCACTTCAGGTTCCTCTTCGGATGCTTGGGATTTCTTCTTCTGTTTACGTGGCATATTGTTGTGTTGATAATTTACCTATAACCATTATACAACATGATCTCAGCCTATTTATCTCTAGCAAGCAGTGTAGTGAGAAAACAATAAAGCAACCAAATATTACCATTTCACCGATATGCATATTGAAAATTGTTATCAATACCCATAGTTCCTCTGAATTAGAGACTCTAAACAAAGAGAACCTGCAAAATATTTCTGCCCCCAAACCTGCTAAAACTCTACTAGCTCAAACCCTAATCTCTTCCAGCTTCCTAAAAACTCTATATGTGCATATCAACTGAGGCAAAAACTCGCATTGTCGTCTACTTCAACAAAAAAATCCTAAAACCCTTATAGTTACGTGGCCCTCCTATATCCCATCGAAACATACTATCAAAGAGGAAATGACTGTATAACCCTAGGCTTGAAATGGAGCAATCAAGAACAGGGTCGTGCAGACAATGAAACGCTTATCTGCACCATGCCCTAACCTTCGACAAAATTGTCACAGGCGTACTCATCGTTGCACAGCAACGGAGATGGTAAAACCTAACTGGCCAAAATGAAACGTTCACAGCAAAATAGGCTGAACCTTGGTAAAGGAAAAATCACTGCAAGAAAAACCACAAAATGTATAAAACTTTACCATATCATGGAAAACCTAACCCTATCCAGCCTAGCATTTAAAAAAACAACAAAAAAACAAGCATAAAACAAATTCATGAATGAATCCTACCTAGCAACGAAGTGGTGGGTGACCTGGATAGGATATGACTTTCACGGGCGTAGAGGAGAACGTATAGAATCTTGACAACTATGTGCAATCGACAGGATATCTACCACCGTTAAAATGACAAGTGACACGGGCTCTATGGATTTATAAACCTTGACCGGGAGTAAAACTAATGTGGTAGGGAACGATCTTAACCAAATGCTGGACATATAGTCCTGAAGACATCCACAACGTCATACAGGAAAAATTCTACTTACCCAGTAATCGCAGTGAAAATCGGGGAGACTAACCCCTTCAGTATCGGCGGGAACATCATGAAGCTCTGGATTGACTCAACACTAATCCTCCACAATGTTGGATGGCAAACAAACTAAAACCTTTGGTTCATTCCAAAAAACAAAACCATCGACAAAAATGCCAACTTCACCGGACATCGAACATCAGAAAACGATAGTTGAATGGACACCTGATTCATCGGATCTACTTTACACTAAAATGCCGGAACATTAGCCAACCATCTCCGAGATTGCATACAAACTGACTCCCATTAGAGTGGCTTGGACTTTGGAAGGCTTGCGATAACTACATCGGAAATATAGTGGACTATTCCTCTGTTGTATCGAAAGACTAGTCAACTAATCATCTGATATAGACATGCAAAAAGACTAAGTTTTTTCATAAAACAGTCGAGCCTTGGGAAAACCTTGATAGAAATAAAACATTCCTAGGCCATCTAGATACTAAAAAATAAAAAGGGGGGACCCTAAAAATAAAATGTTTCAGGGAAATAGTTGTAGCTGCAATAGATTATTAATCAGTTCATGTTTTATGTAGGTTGTAAGGGATGAGCTTGCATGTCGTACAGAATAGGAGCATGGCCAGCCATAATTAAACCAAGCTCTTAGCAAACGAACCCAACAATTAAATTATAAGTATACCCAGCCTACTGTTCATCTTCTGACATAGCTCGTTATGCAGCGTGTCCAGCTTGCTGTCCATTTCTCTGTCTAGCTCATCAAGAAGACTGTGCGATGTTAATAATCAAATCTCAGGCATTAAATGTTGGAATATTTTGCAAAACGTTTTGCTGTCCACATGCCCAGGTGATTGCATGATCAACAGTTTGGAAGGATTGCCATCATGTCATTTTCGCCCAACACCAAGTTGTTTGTTATCTACATGTTCAAAGGATGGATTTTTTCTTGTTCTAGAAACCCACCATGTACAATGCCTTCACTCAACATGCCACCATCAACCACGCTAAGGGAGGGATAGATGCCATATCACGCACGCTGGAGAAGATCTGTTTGCGCTAAAGGAGGAGGATGCTATGCATTGTCCTGCGATCAGTTGGTAGTCTTTATGATTAATTAAATTTAGAGAGAATTCGACCACTAAAGGGTTGACTTACTCATCTCTTGTATACACAATATATCAGCCTCTTCTTGAGAGCTAGGTTAACTAGCAGTTGGGTAGCTAATTGCCAGTGTGTAAAAACTCTGTAAAATTCTGCTCAGATTTAATAAAAATCTATGTTCAGATGTGTATGCATGTTTCAGTCTTCTGTGAAGTAATTCATTGACGTAGACTAGCCTCCAATTGATGAGAAGGGCCCCTCAAGAACTGGAGGTTCCATTAGTACATATTCATCATTTATCTTCTGTTTTTGCAGATAAGTAGTTTTGTTTTTTATGTACATATATTGAGTTTTCCTGTAGATGATTTTTGCTATTAATAAACTGTAATTTTTCTGAGTTTTTTTATGCAATTTTCCATATGGCCGACCATTGGTCCCTCTGTGCAGACTGTCTCTTCATCCTTATGTTCCTCCCTTTGTGTGGACTATTTTTAGCCTTCTGTTCGCACCTTCATCAAGTTTGTCTTCCAGCATTTAATTCGAATTTAGATAGAATTTTACATAATTTTCATTCATTTCTAGAATTTCTAATATTACGTTTCGTGTAGAAATAATTATCTAGGATATAGGTTAATTATCCATCATTTTACTGTGTTTTGCAGTTAGTGGGGATTCGAATCCATCTTGAGCATTTCATATTCAGTTTTGTATTAATACATAAGATTAATTGTTTCAGTTTTAATTATGATAAAATTTAGAGTATAAATGAGTATATATGTTTTCTTCTTTTATATGTTAATTTTGTATCGTATTAATAAAATAATTTGAATTGCTTTATAATTATTTTTAATGTGGATTAAAATGTTTCTTTATAATTAAATTTATTTTATACAAGTGAGAATTTATATAACTGTATTATATTTTTGTATTGAATATGTGTATTGTATTTATTTTGTATCTTGAATTTCTTTCATTTATATTTTGTTATTAAATTGCTTAATGTGTTATTTTATGATAAATTTGTTTTAGGTTAATCTAGTTTATTTCCACTATTTTGTTTAAGTTTCATTTTTAGTTTAGTTTGTGAAATTCTTTTAGTTTAGTTTAGTTTTATTTTTAGTGTGAATCCTATTTATTTGCATTAGTTTAATTTATTTTGTT
Source organism: Pseudotsuga menziesii (assembly GCA_001517045.1). Classification (NCBI taxonomy): domain Eukaryota; kingdom Viridiplantae; phylum Streptophyta; class Pinopsida; order Pinales; family Pinaceae; genus Pseudotsuga; species Pseudotsuga menziesii. The sequence goes on along the minus strand of LPNX010100778.1, from coordinate 85,424 downwards.
TTGGGCTTAGTTTAGTTCCCTTTATTTTTATCTTTAACTTTAATTTAGTTTTATGCTTGTATGAATTAATAAGTTTTGCACGATAGATTTTGAGCATTAGGAATAAAGGTTGATTTAAATTGTTTTCATTTTTTCTTTATATTAGATGCATTAGTTTCATTTTTGAAAGTTCTCATATCTTAGTTTAAGATAAGTTTACTTTTCAAAATCATAGATTAGTTGTTGATTAAATTAGATTTGTTAAACTAGTTTGCTTACATTAGTTTATGATTCATTGCGAGGTATTTGTTTACACTTGGTCCTTAGATTAGTGTTTCAATTTGATTTATACGATTGCATAAGTTCAATAACTAGAGTAGGATAGTTGATTAGTTTGCTCTTTTGAAAGTATAGAATAGTTTCGCTCATGGAATCGATAGATTAGTTCCTCTTTTCACTTGTAGCATAATTTCATGTTTTATAGTAATTAATTTCATATTTTCTTTCATAATTAATTTCAGTATTTACTTTCATAGTTAATTGTATGGTTAATTATGATCCCTGCATAAGCATATAGTTCATGCATTCATGAGATAGTTTAGTTGATTTGCTGCTTGTTCTGAATAGTTAAATTTACTTTCATTACAATAGATTGATTTCGGACCAAGTGACCACTTTCCTAGATTAGTTGTTGCAATTTCATTTCATAGAATAGATTAGCGTAGCATTAGACTAGTTTGAATCTCAGTTGTTAATCAGTTTTCTACCTTTATAGAATAGATTAATATAACATTAGATTATATTTGAATTTACAGTTACTTTTCAATTTCTTAGTTAATTTCCTGTTTTCATAGATAGATTAAATTCTTGCATTTAACTCATGATAGTCATGCATGTATATTAAAATCATATAGTTTCATGTTAACGCATCTGCATACTTAGTCAGATTAGGTTAGTTCAAGCCTTCAAATTCTGCACATAGTGTGTTTGCATCTCAGAAGATCCCTTCCCGGGTTGACAATTAAGTTTTGAATTAAATAATGCATATTTTTCCCAACATTTTGGCTTCGTTGCCGGGGAGGTGCTAAAGGGATTGGAGTCTAGGTAGATAGGGGGTAGTTAGGTTTCCTTTACACTACACAACAAGGGGGAGGGAAAACGATAAGACATAAAGATGACTTCACTACGGAGTTTCCATAGTGTGACAGTGTGATGCATCCACTTTAGTGGGTTTCCCCAAAGCTTTGTTGTTCCTTTTTCACACAAGTGTGTTTACTTCACGAAAAGTTTGATTTACTTCTCTTAAGTGTACTTTTTATGTAGGTGTTTTAGTGTGTTGTCTATAAATCACAAATTTGTCTTATTAGTAGATAGTTTCTCAAAAATGCATACAAAAGAAAATGGGTACTGTAAGAACCCTAGGGACTAATCCTTGTGTGAAGCACGACCTACCAACCAACTTACATGGACTTAAAGGTGCTCATTAGTATGAGAGAACTTTCTCAACTCCTAGAAACAGTTGGGATCTCGATCTCTACCTCTTAAGAAGAGAAGCTCTTGATAGCAGTTGAGAGCTTATCATCTGCTCTCGAATAACAAACAAACCATGATCCCAAGAACTACAAAAAGATGTTCTTTGTGAGACTGCAAAAGAAGCTGATACATTAGGAATTACATCTGAAGGAGAGCAACCAGAAATTAAAGAGTTCTCCACATGCAAGCTAATAGATCCGTCATGTGCTCAAACAACAACTCAATTAAAAGAAGGGGATCTGTATGACATAGTGAAGGAAGGTGAGTACCAAGACTCCATCAAAAGATGGTTTCAAGAGGTAACTCGACCACAATACCATTCCTTCATTTGACTCCTATTGATGCAAAGAAAATTAAGTTGGTTGAACTTCCACATTCAGGTAATAACTGCAACAGTATTTTCATATGTGGATAAATGTACAATTCTCATTTTGCTTTTCGCACTTGGTTTCATTGGAAAAGCTCATATACTTGAATAAATATGTTTTCTTTCTTCTTAGGGTAGGGAAATATGTATATAAATAAAATGTTTAATTCTTAGTTTAGGGAATAATGCAACTTCGTTTTTGGTTTTTTTTTCAAATAAAAAAACTAAGAAGAAGATCATGTTAATGACTAAACCAAAACAGTCTTATATCATTATTCATTTTCATACATGCGTATTTCCTATTATACCAGTTACTTAAGACCAACTTTAAATATCATGGGTATTTGTTATAAATTGAGGTCTATCTAAAACCTAGAGGTCACTCGTACATCTTAGCTTCTTTATCAGGGCATGTTATTTAAGCATCTTTACTACAGGGTAGCACAAGGGTGAATGAAATTCCTAGTTTGTGGGGAACACTACTATAACTCTATATGAAAGAGACGATATTTGGGACTAGAGACACCTTTCATTCATTATCTTATGGATTCATCCACTTTACACTAAATCCATCAATCGTGTGTATCTTTGATTCAGTAGATTCCTCTTGCAGCCTTTATTTTTTCATTATAGTAAAAAAGAGAAGACTAGCTATCCTCCAATACATATACCATCCCACACTGTAGCATGGTTTTCAGAGCTTCTCCCTTACCACTTTTTCATAGGAAAAATAATTTGTCGAATACCTATAGGGACTAGAAACATTGGGACAAGAGCCTATGATAGAAAACGGGTGTAAGAGGTTAACCTGTCGGGGTACTAAACAGGCTCACTGGAAGTGGGTACCAACCTATGGTATGACCAGGTAAACCCGACGGGGTACTGAATAGGCTCAACTGAAAGAGGGGATTTTTCCTATGGAGGACAGCTTGTTAAAAAGAGAGAAAGAAAAAAAAATCTTAAAAAGATAGAAAAAATATGAAAATTCCTTTGTGATAATAAAGGTTGTTGTGGATCTACCGAAGGAAGGTATGCATGGTTGATCTAAAATGAACTCCATCAATATGCCATTTGAGAATGTTTGTAAGTTGCACTTAAGACCTTGTTGTCTAAATTCATACCATGCCTAGGATATCAATATCCTAGAAGTGGAACCCATAAACTTAGGAGTTGAATGAACTTGAAATGAAAACTTTACCCATAATTACTTAAATAACAATAAACCCTTGATAAGTCATAGGGATGTCTTGTTTCTTATAGGCTTTACTGACTATCTACATTCTCATGTTCTCCATTTTAACCCAGTCTTAATTCATTCATGACACGAGGACGTGCCATACCTTCGGTCTAGGGGAAAGAGTCTCGATTTATATGGTCTTTATAAGCATGATTTATTACTAGTAGCAGAATTGTATGTATTAAGAAATATTAAATAATACGAAGTTGTTTTGACTATCTCATAACATAACATTTTTTTTCTAAGTTCTAGTTTTCATGTAGTAATAAATATGGCTTCATTTTGCTGAACGATTGCCTATAAAATATTAATGATCACGCAGATTTTTTGAATAAATGAAAGACCACTTCCGATTCAATCATGACATGAGGACGTGCCATACCTTTGGTATAGGGGTATGTTGGGCCTCGAAATCGTCTTTTATAACGACTTTATTTACAATAATTTCTCGGCATATTTACCGAATCTAATACATCTATCTTTAATTTGTCTATCATTTACTATGTTTTCATCAATTATAAACAATAAATATAAAAAAATCTTAATTCATCATTTTTGATGTATTATTGCATTTAGTGCGCATTTTGGCACTCCATTTAGCCCATTCTTTTTGTCCTAAGTACCGCACTAGGTTTAATGGCATGTTTCTTATTAGGTTCTTGGTTTGCTTTATCCTCGCCTTCTATTTCTCATCGTTCATATTGCTCCTGCATATGCAAAATAAAACCAATAGTTAATGCTAAAATTTCTTTGCATTATTTTTAGAACAAAATAAACAATTATTGAAAATGATGCTTAAAATGAATTTTATTATTATTATAAATAATACTTAGTTTTCAAATGCTTAAATAATGCCTATTAAAAAAAAATTAAACTTTTTTGACTTTAATAATTTACTTCTAAATTTACTTCCAAAAATGGTGGAATATATATATATATATATATATAATCTACTTTATTTATAATATTTTCAATGAAACACAACAAAAAAAACGTTGGTTTGAAGTTTATTTTGTCTTACACATTCATTTTCTTTTATGCATTTCTTATGTAATGCATTTTTTTTATTCACTTGGGTTTTTCATGTTTTTTATTATGTTGAGGCCTTGAAAATCGCAGGTAACAATAGTAGGGATTCTCCCCAATAAACATTCCCAATCAGCTCGTTATTGTTTGGTATGGGGAATCCGTCTGGTTTCCTGTCCAGCTACTGTAGGTTAAGTAACGGTTAAAATGCTTTACTGGTTGTGGCTCGGTCCACTGTTTAGGTGTATTTTTTAGTTTTATATTTATATATGATATGCAAGTGCCTATCTAAATGCAATCAATAGAGATAAAAAGGAGTGTCACAATGTGATGCGCAGGTTCTTACCTCTCGTCTTACCTCTCTTGCTTCTAAATCATAAACAAAGAAAAAAACCTAACTAAGCCTCACTAACCTATCCCTAGGGAGCAATATTGTAATTAATGTTGAGTAATGTCTTGTATATCATGCATTAAGAACACTACAGATAGCTGTTAATATTTATGAATACATGAATATCAATAGACAGATAAACAAAGAGATAGCTCATTGTTAATTAAAACATTCATTACTCAAATACGATTGTGGAAATTTCACAAAAATAAATAGGAGCACATTCATAACAGGAAAGAGTTCATAAGTTAGAACGATCTCACAGTTCATGAACACAAGCTGAAATAGAAATAGTTCACATCCAACCAGTCCATGTCAAGCATTTGAAACCCCATAGTGCTTTCTCCAGCCCAAAAAATATAACTCTTTATTATAAGATGAAATAGTTCTTCTTACAATAATCTTGCACAAATATAGTATGAAAAAAGGTCCTTGATACATAAAGTTTACCTATATTTATACAAAAAGAAAAACTCTTGGGTTTCCCTTGTTGCCTTTTGGTCTTCCCCAACCTTTCCTCTACAAAATTTTGTCTTTTAGCTTGTGAGCAAAAAGATAAATACAAAATATTACATTATTTATCAAAATTCTAGACAATCCAACTAAGATGGCCTAGTTTGCTTGTTCATAAAATTCTTCCATACATTTGCATCTGCTGCTATGTTCTCAAAACCAAAAGGTTCGAGAAATCTTATAGTAATTTCATGCTGAGCAGCCTGGGATTTTACATCCGCTACCTTGGAATGAATCAAGCGCAACTGGTCATCCAACAAGTGGATACTCACAGCTGCATGTACTATTTCAGTTTTGAGTACCTTTTCACCTAGCTCCTTGACTTGTTGAATGGTTTGTTCATCTTTGTTGCATCCTTCTTGTAATTTTTTCAAAAACGTTTCATGCTCTAGAAGCACTTCTATTCTCTTTGCAGCAAAGGTTTGACACCGATTATAAGTTAGGAGCACTCTCCTCCAGAATTCAGCACAGGCATTCTTTGTTTTCTTCATTGTCTTTTTAGTTCTTCTGCTGCTTTGCTAGCAAACTCGATCAGCTCGTATTCCATCTTTAACGTCTCCAAATCTTTGACATATATATCTACGGGAGATTCCTTGTTCGTTTATACCCATGTCATCCTTACCTGCAGAGTTTCTAAGATATCTTGTGTTCTATCCAAAAAATAAGAATTTGTATTTACAATTTCCTCTAATCTGATGTCTATCTGTTGAAATTTAAATCTTTCTTCCACCATCTGTAGCTGCAATTGATGAACCTTCTTTCAGAGCGTAAGGGAATGCTTCTTTAAAGGTTCAATATCAACCTTCTGCTCCATACTTGACTTTAGTGAAGCTGCTAGTGAATTCTTTTGATCCTCCAAGGATGCTATCTGAGTCTCATATAGCTTAGCCTTCCCTTCTGCAGTGGTCTTATGTTCTTCCAGCTCTGTCACTTTACCTTCCAATCTGCCCTTTTCCTTATCCAATTCTTCAACTGATAACCTAATTTCATCCCTCTCTACTTCCAAACTCTGATATTTATGTTGTAGCTTTCCAAACTCTAACAAGGTGGTCTAGACATTCTTCTCTATATTTCCTCCAGATATCACCAAAGCATCTTTCTCGACCTGTAGAGTCTGACATTCTACCTTTGATACCTTAAATTTACCAATCATATCCTCATACTTCCTTTTCAAACTCTGACTTTCACTCCTTTCTTTCTTCAAAGTCTCCTTCAACTATGTGACCCTTTTTTGAGACTGTTCTAGGTCTGTCATGATTCTTTCCACATTATCCTCAGTGGCTAGGGTTAGAGCTACCCCATCCCTCGCTATCAATCATGGATCTTTGTGTGTACTGTGAACCATTGTCTTATTAGTCACCATCATTCCTGGATTACCCCCAGTGTCCACTTTCTTCTCGGTTCTTTTGACAATTCTCCTTTTTTCTTTGTCGTAAAAGATAGTGTTAAAATCCGGCACCTCCTCCCCTTCAGTGGGCATTAAAGGAATTAAATCAACTCCAGAAATTGACACTTAACCTTCTCCTATTGTACTATTATAAGGAACAACATGCTCTAAAGGGTCAATATCAGAGTGAGCCTGTCCTTGATCAATAGGGTCTTGTCATTCTAATGTCTATGTTCTTGATCCTTCTGTTGTCTTTTATGTTTGTTGTTTTTCCTTTTGGACACATTCTAATCTGAACCCTTCACTTGTAGAAATTCAGGCCTGCAGTAGATTAATTTCACCCACAACAATTAACAATTGATCATGCAAAATTATCAACAATGGAGACTGAATATGGAGCTGTAACACAAAATTATATTAACTGAGTGTACAATAGCCAACCCTATAATAACATAGGCTGCTGAATATATAGAATACATGAGCAAATCGAATGCATAAGGAAGCATCCAAATCTAGCATAAAGCAGGCTTACCCAAAATAGGCAAATCCCCCATAGGTGTAAAAAGCTGATCCCAAATCTATCAAGGACCCCACGAATTAGCAAGGGCGCATGGGCAAGCTAAACAGTGGTCAAATGGCAGCTCATACATGCAAAATCATGGAGGAATGAGTGGAGGAGGAAGAGGCAACAAAGCTGATTCACCTCACCTAGTCTTGCTTTCCTATGTGCCTTAAAACACTGAAAAAGCAGGGTATAAAGCAGAAAAAGCAGATGGGGGCCTAGGAGGCCAGGAATAAATTAGATTTGATTCCCAAGGCTTTCCCAAGCACTCCATGAGTCAATAATGGCAAGTTTGACCTCTATGGATAGGCAATTAGCAACTTGCACATGGTGGGACTCATGGACTAGGCAAATAAGACAAAATAAATGAAATAATGTCTAAGTGGGTAAATACTATGGGTTGATTATTCTAACATCACTTTCTGCTTGCTTTCTCTATATTTCATCTTCTTCTTTTCTTTTCTTTTCTTCTTCAATCTTCTTTTCTTCTTCTTCAGCTACTCATTTCTTTTATTCTTCTTTTGTTCTCAACCAGTTCTCTGCCTCCTATACTAGTTTGTTAACTTCTTCCTGCCTCTTTTTTGCTTCTTCTTCTTCTTTCCTTTCTGCTTCTCAGCAGATTTACCTTTACCATCAACAGTAGCTATCTTCTGCTTGAATCTTGTCCTTAAAATTGTCATGTTCTCAGCATTTTGGAAGGTCTCTTCATCCTTATCCCAAAAATTTGTATAATCGAAATGTACTCCAACTTTGATGCAATACTCAGCAACTTTGGCCACAGACTCATTCCTATGGAAATTCATTTTACCGAAGTGAAAATACTCTAATTCCTTGACAAACTTCGCTACAATCTTTACCCTGGAAAATTTGTAACTTCCTACAAAAAAGCGAACTGCAGGATAGACTGCTTTCTTTTTCTCAAAAAGGAAATTTTCTACTCCATCAATATATAGCTATCTCATAGCCTCTTTGTGGACTACATAGTCTGTGACATACTTCGGTAGAAGAGAAGGGGCTCTCGAACCACCATACATTTTTAAATATAGGCCTTCTTCTGTCAGATAATAGCTTTTGTGTTCTTGCAAAACTTTTAAATCTTCTTTTGACATACAATTGCATTCGGTCGAGAATATTAATGTGTAAAATGGCATGATGAAGTTCTCACAAATCTCCTTGTAGTAGTTGTAATATTTGTGGGCCCAAAATAGTTTATAAGCTACATACACTGGAGCTCGGTCCTTATCCCAATGACACTTTAAGGCCGGGAATGACTGAGTACATAGAATGCAATCAAACAAAATAGAACTCATGTAAAATTTTGACTTCTTTTGGGACACTCCTCCCAATGTTGTGCTTATACAAGATGACAGACTGTTGGACACTATACTTGCCCAGTTAAAAACTGTACCTTGTGTAGAAACAAAATAGATAACTGGTATCCAACCCATTTTAAAACTTTTTTCCATTAGCTCTTCCAAAAATTATGTTCAACATCAAATCAATGAACCTATATGGAGTACGGAGAGTTGATGTTTCATACTCTCCAGAAGGCCTTGTATGGAAGTTCTTTCCTAGTATCATCATCTTCTTGATTGTTTCCACCATGTCTAAATTCATCTCCTTTAACCAACTTTCAGTCAGATAAGTTTATGCTATTGGTGAATTATACGCCATAGATACATAAGCTGCGGTATATGTAGTATAACCCTGCTTCGCGGTATTGGCCAATATCATCTGTGTTACATATTCCCTAGGAAGAATCCAACCTATCACTTCCGAACATGGGAAAATATCACATCTGGTAGCCACTTTTATAAGGGATGGCCTCTCAATATTTACATACATGTGCATATCTTCAAAACCAACATCTAGAATAGTCTGGCTTGAAATCATCCTAGCTTTAGTATCTTCATAAATGACTTCCACTTTGGTTATCACCTCCACTTCAGTTTCCTCTTTAGCTGCTTGGGATTTCTTCTTCTATTTGCATGACATATTGCGTTGTTGATAGTTTACCTGTAACCATTATACAACATGATCTTAGTCTCTTTATCTCTAGCAAGCATGTAGTGACAAAGCAATAAAGCAACCAAATATTACCATTTCATTGATATGCATATTGAAAATTACTATCAATACCCACTGTTCCTCTGAATGAGAGACTCTAAACAAAGAGAACCTATACAATATTTCTGCCCCCCAAACCTGCTAAAAATATGCTAGCTCAAACCCTAATCTCTTCCAGCTTCCTAAAAAATCTATATGTGCATCTCGACTGAGGAAAAAACTCACACCGTCGTCTACTTCAACACAAAAATACTAAAACCCTTATAGTTATGTGGCCCTCCCATATCCCATTCAAACATATTGTCAAAGAGGACACGACTGTCTAACCCTAGGCTTAAAATGGAGCAATAAAAAACAAGGCAGTGCAGACAGCGAAACGCTCATCTGCACCATGCCCTAACCTTCCACGAAACTGTCACAGGCATACTCATGGTTGCACAGCGGTGGAGATGGAAAAACCTAACCAGCCAAAATGAAACGCTCACAGCAAAATAGGATGTATCCTCAGCAAAGGAAAATTCACAGCAAGAAAAACCACAAAATGCATTAAAATTTACCCTTCCGTGGAAAACCTAACCCTATCCACCCTGGCGTTTAAAACAACAACAAAAAACCAAGCATAAAACAAATTCATGAACAAACCCTACCTAGAAATGAAGTGGCCGACAACCTAGACAAGAGATGACTTATGTGGGTGTAGAGGAGAATGTATAGAAGCTTGACAGCTATGTGCAATCAAGAGTATAGCTACCACCGTGAAAATGACAAGTGACAAGGGCTCTATGGCTTTATAAACCTCCACCGGGAGTAAAACTAATATGGTGGGAAACTATCTTAACCAAACGTCGAACATATAGTCCTGAAGACATCTGCAACGTCGGACGGGAAAAATTCTACTTACCCAGTAATCACATGGGAAAGACACATCGAAAATTGGGGAGACTAACCCCTTCAGTATCGGTGGGAATATCATGAAGCTCAAGATCAACTCGACACTAACTATCTGCAACGTCGGATGGAGGACAAACTAAAACCTTTGGCTCATTCCAAAAAACAAAACCGTCAAGGAAAATGCCAACTTCATTGGACATCAGACATCGAAAAACAATAGTTGAATGGACATCTGATTCATCGTATCTGCTTTACACTAAAATTCAGGAACATCGACCAACCATCTCTGATATTGCATACAAACCAACTCTCATTACAACGGCTTAGACTTTGGAAGGATTGCAATAACTACATCGGAAAGATAGTGGACTATGCCTCCATTGTATAGGAAGACTAGTCAACTAATCATCCGATATAGGCATGCAAAAAAACTAAGTTTTTTCAGAAAACAGTCGAGCCTTGCACAAACCTTGGTATAAATAAAACATTCCTAGGCCTTCTAGATACTAAAAAATAAAAGGGGGGGGACCCTAAAATTAAAATTTTTTGGGGAAATAGTTGCAGCTGCAATAGATTATTAATCGTTTCAGGTTTTATGCAGGTTGTAAAGGATGATTTTGCATGATGTGAAGAAGAGGAGCGTGCCTAGCCATAATTAAACCAAGCTCTTAGAAAAAGAACCCAACAATTAAATTATAAGCATACCCAGGCTACTGTTCAGCTTATGACGCAGCTCGTTATGCAGCGTGCCCATCTTGCTGTTCGTTTCTCCGTCCAGCTCGTCAAACAAACTGTGCGCTGTTAATAATCAAATCTCAGGAATTAAATGTTGGAATAATTTGCAAACCATTTTGATGTCCAAGCGCCTAGGTGATCGCATGATTAATAGTCTAGAAGGATCGCCATCACGTTGTTTTCTCCCAACACCAAGTTGTTCGTTATCTATGCGTTCAAAGGATGGAATGTTTCTTGTTCTTGAAACCCACCATGTACACTGCCTTCACTCAACATGCCTCCATCAACCATGCTAAGGGAGGGATTAATGCCCCATCACGCATGCTGGAGAAGATCCATTCGCGCTGAAGGAGGAGGATGCTATGCGTTGGCCTGTGATCAATTGGTAGTCTTTATGATTAATTATATTTAGAGATAAGTTGACCACTAAAGGGTCGACTTGCTCATCTCTTGTATATGCTATATATACCAGCCTCTTCTTGAGAGCTGGGTTAACTAGCAACTGGGTAGCTAGTCTCCAGTGTGTAAAAACTCTGTAAAATTCTTCTTAGATTTAATAAAACTCTATGTTCAGCTATGTATGCATGTTTCAGTCTTATGTGAAGTAATTCATTGATGTATACTAGCCTCCAATTGCTGAGAAGAGCCCCTCAACAACAAGAGGTTCCATTTGTACATATTCAACATTTATCTATTGTTTTTGCAGATAAGTAGTTTTGTTTTTTATGTACCTATATTTAGTTTTCTTGTAGATGACTTTTGCTGTTGACAAACTGTAATTTTTCGGAGTTTTTAATGCAATTTTCCATACAGCCGGCCATTCGTCCCTCTGTGCAGACTGTCTCTGCAGCCTTCTGTTCGCACCTTCATTCAGTTTGTCTTCTAGCCTTTAATTCGAATTTAGAATTTTATAGAATTTTCATTCATTTCCAGAATTTCTAATATTACTTTTTGTGTAGAAATAATTAGCTAGGGTATAGGTAAATTCTCCATCATTTTACTGTGTTTTGTAGTTAGTGAGGATTCGAATCCATCTTCAGCATTTCATATTTAGTTTGATATTAATGCATAAGATTAATCGTTTCAACTTTAATTATGATAAAATTCATAATATAAATGAGTATATATGTTTTCTTCTTTTATATGTTAATTTTGTATGGTATTAATAAAATAATTTGAATTGCTTTATAATTATTTTTAATGTGGGTTAAAATGTTTCTTTATAATTAAATTTATTTTATACAAGTGAGAATTTATATAACTGTATTATATTTTTGTATTTAATATGTGTATTGTATTTATTTTGTATCTTGATATTCTTTCGTTTATATTTTGTTATTAAATTGCTTAATGAGTTATTTTATGATAAATTTGTTTTAGTTTAATCTAGTTTATTTCCACTATTTTGTTTAAGTTTCATTTTTACTTTAGTTTATGAAATTCCTTTAGTTTAGTTTAGTTTTAGTTTTAGTGTGAATCCTATTTATTTGCATTAGTTTAATTTATTTTCTTTTGGGCTTAGTTTAGTTCCCTTTATTTTTACCTTTAACTTTAATTTAATTTTATGCTTGTATGAATTAATAAATTTTGCATGATAGATTTTGAGCATTAGGAATAAAGGTTGGTTTAAATTGTTTTCATTTTTTGTTTATATTAGATGCATTAGTTTCATTTTTTAAAGTTCTCATAGCTTATTTTAAGATAAGTTTACTTTTCAAATTCATAGATTAGTTGTTGATTAAATCAGATTTGTTAAACTAGTTTTCTTACATTAGTTTATGATTCATTGCAAAGTATTTGTTTACACTTGGTCCTTATATTAGTGTTTCAATTTGCTTTATACGATTGCATAAGTTTGATAACTACAGTAGGATAGTTGGTTAGTTTGCTCTTTTGAAATTATAGAATAGTTTCGCTCATGGAATAGATATTTTAGTTCCTCTTTTCACTTGTAGCATAATTTCTTGTTTTATAGTAATTAATTTCATATTTGATTTTGTAATTAATTTCAGTATTTCCTTTCATAGTTAATGGTTAATTCTCATCCCTGCATTTGCATATAATTCATGCATTCATGAAATAGTTTAGTTGATTTGATGCTTGTTCTGAATAGTTAAATTTACTTTCATTACATTAGATTGCTTTTGGACCAAGTGACCGTTTTCCTAGATTAGTTGTTGCAATTTCATTTCATAGAATAGATTAGCGTAGCATTAGACTAGTTTGAATCTCAGTTGTTAATCAGTTTCTTTCCTTTATAGAATAGATTAATATAACATTAGATTAGATTTGAATTTACAGTTACTTTTCAAGTTCTTAGTTAATTCCCTATTTTCATAGATAGATTAAATTCTTGCATTTAACTCATGATAGTCATGCATGTAGATTAAAATCATATAGTTGCATGCTATCGCATCTGTATACTTAGTCATCTTAGGTTAGTTCAAGCCTTCAAATCCTGCACATATTGTGCTTGCATCTCACAAGCTCCCTTCTTGGGTTGACAATTAAGTGTTGAATTAAATAGTGCATATTTTTCCCAATAGTTATGGTTCTTTGCCGACTCAGATTTATAACATGGTAAGTGCTATTTTCGTCAATTTAGCTATCATAGCTAAATTTCCTGTGCACTACTTATACTTCCTTATGGTTTATGTTCTGTCTTTTTATAACTTAATATAATCTTGTTCTACATTTATTTTATTAAAACTATTAACATCTCCGATGCTTTCTTATTTGCAGGTTATGATCTTGGATTAAAACCATACTTTTGATTTTTATAAGGTTAAATATTAACATGGCATATTTCATATGCCATGTTCACTAATCATTAAGCTTAGGGAAAACACATTGTATTAGGTTAAGGCTTTAAGACTATGGTTTATATGGTATCTATATGTTGTATGCCTTGTGGCTTAAACCTTGGACTAGCGCATACTATACCTGGCCTATGCACTAAACATAATCATTTAATATATTAACCTAGTGATATGATTTGGGGTGGCGACATATCATATGGTTGAACCATATACATTGGGGTTTAATGAATTGCATGGTAGTGGCGACTATTGTTTGGAAACAATATCAACTATGGCAAAGTAGGTTTTTTGGCATTGATATTGGGAACTAGCTGGTGCCATCAATGCACCTTGGTTTTCGTGGCATCCCAAACTTAGGCTTCGCTCACGATGGTTTTGTCATTTTGCTTGTCATTTGGGGTTTGGTCTTGGCTCTGCACAAGAGGGAAATGGAGGTGAACTCCATGCTTGGAAGGTAAGCTTCACCTTGGGTTTCATGCCTACATTTTTGTTTTGTTTTGAAGCCTCTATCGTTGCCATACTTTTAACTTCTGATTTCATTGGGTGGTTGCAGGTGTCGAGGTATGGTGAAGAGCAGCGGGGCTCAAGCTCTATCATGGGTTTGACTATGAGCAAAGTGCAAGGTAAGCCTTGCCAACAAGCTTGCGCTTGTTATCTCTCATCCTGTCTTGGTTTTGTTTCATCATTTGGTTTTGGGGTTCTCTATGGGGTTTAAAATTCTCCTTCGGGCTTGTAATGAACAGACTTGGGTTTTTAAAATAATAGTTTGGTGTTTTGGCCGTGGAGAAAACTTTTGTTCTCACTAGATCTATGTATTTAATTTTGGTTTATGTACATTGTAAATGGATTTTGGGATTTTGAGCCATGGGTTGCACCATTTCTTGCAATAGTGCCATATCCCATTGGCACGCCTGTGTGGAATCGACTACGATGATCACATTACTGTGCCTAGGGTAAATACTCTGCGTTTATGAAGTGTCCATGGTTATTATTCTTACTGTGTGTGTGGATGGAATTTATGCTATGTTAATGGTTTATTATGATGGTTTATAAACTAGCATACGCCTTCGTTTAGGGTCTGTGTGTTGAGTATTTATATTTGGATATAATGTTTGATAGCGTAGGGTAAAGGCCATACCATATATGGCTTGATCCTTTCCCTTAGTGGCTGTGATATCTCCAATGTATTTTATTACTATTATAATTCGTTGATTAGCTTGTGGGGTGAAATCGTTAAAAGAGTTAGTTTGTTGATTTTCTCTATACTGTGTATTTTTATTTGTTAAGCCGTGGCTTAGGTGAATGTTGCACAGCTCCAGATGGTTTTTTTACTGTTATGATTTCGTTAGTTGAAAATTAATGTGGATTATAAATAAGCCAGGGGTGCAAGCCCACGATGGCCTTCATTGCTGTAGTTAGAATTTTAAATGGACCATGTAATAAATATTTGGGTTGAGTCCGTGCTTGCAACATTAGACAGAGACCAAGGTCTTATGACCTTGCTGTAGCATATTGGGTTGTTTCTTTAGTGTTGATTTTATTTAATGTAGCCCACATACTCTAATGTATAGTGTGGCCTTGTAACTAATACCCACAGGGTTGGAACCCTATTCGTGGTTGATGTAATGAGTTGTATTTTTAATTAGACAAGGGTTGGGCTTGTATGCCCATAGGATTCGATTCTTGTTCCCATTGTAAATATTGTGTTTGTAATATGATTTCGTTATTTTAATACATGAAACAATTCATGTATATGATTTTATCTGGTGTTTTACTTTGTTAATGGAATGAGATGTATTTTATGTAATTTTGGTTATTGTTTAAGCATATATGAGATGGTTGTTTATTAAGGCCTGTGACTTGGTTTTGTGAACCCACAGGGTCGAAGTCGTGACCTCTGTTTATAATTATAGAGTTCCTTAATTTGTTTTAAACATTTGGTTAGTTTATAAATATTGTTTATGAGCTTTATTAGATGGGACCTTTGAAATACTTGTGCATGTAATTATGACGTTATTTCTTTCAACACTAGGACTGTGTATTTAGATGTGAATGTTGGACCAAAAGGATGGGCACAACACTTCTTGCTCATTTAATTATAATGTTGTTATTTAATGGAATGATTTAGTATTTAGTTTGTAATCAATGAGACAGGCCTTAAAAGGTCTTAATGGGTTTTTTATCTTGGATTTAAATGTAGAATAATTTATAGATAGCTTTCAGATTTGTTTATGTATTTAAATATTATTTCTAAGATTAATCTATTTTAATCTATAACATGTCTCTACTGACAAATGGAATATGTCAGTAGAGTAAGCAAGGTTAAAAGTACAGCTATATAGTAATCTGAAACAAAACCTAGTTTTCATTAAACCTACTTTAAGTACTGAAGATAAATACAAAATACTAACTTAATTAAACAAACCCAGGTGAATACATCATGAGGTATAATTTGCAGCCTAGGGTTTATAATTTAAGAATTTCAAACCCTAGAAAATATAGTCAGAACAATCATTTAGAAACACAATATGAACCTTTACCTAAAGCAACCAGCATATATGCTAAAAATGAATTAGACATACTAAGAATTCATACCTGTAATTTTTTGAAGCTCTTTCAATGGCTAAACTTACACACTTTAAATAACCAGCATTAACAATTTAAGACATATCTAACCTCTGTTTTGAAGACCAAATCACTTGGTAACTAGCATGTTCCACCCAACCATGACCCGGAACCGTTCCTGGTTTTAATCTGGATCCTTCCGAGCTGGACTCCAACATGCAAGTAGCTTAGAGCTCCTAAGGTAGGGTTTCTTATCTGGTGAATTAGATCTAGATCGGTTCTCCCTTTTCCTTCCAGGAAATTGTTCTCCAAGATTTACTTGAGATAAAATAGGCAGAAAATGACTCCTCTAATGATAGATCATAACCCCAAGCCTTTCCTTGGCTTGAGTCTTTATAGACAGACTTTTCAGTCAAAGTGATAGTTAAATCAAGAAACCTTGGTTTCTTGATTTAATCCTTTTCAATTACTTTGGGTAATTTATTAATATTTTAACTTAGGAACTTTCTACTAGTTCCTAATTAGACTTTTTAGGCTTAAGACTATTTATTATCTTTTCATAATAAATAATCATTAGATGGAGCTTTTCTTTCTCTTTCATCATTAATATTTTAATTATATTCAACTCTTTAAACATACCATGTATAAAGTACATAATAATATATCACTTGTTAACATTTTTCTTTGGGCATCATATACCATGATCCCTAGACTTAATGACACTTCTTCATTAAGGTCAAGTAGGTAGATGGTTTAGGTCTACTAGGCTAGGAAACTCTAAACATCCTTGCATGTTGGATTTCCCTCGTATAACGTGGTAGCTCTTCAGTACTTGATGAGAATACAAAAATTCAAAATTTCATTTAATCACTTATAAATAAGTATGACGAGATCAATATTTTTCTCGAGTTGTTTTCACTTGAAAGTTATTAAATTATTTTTAGTAACCCCTAGTGCTTACCAGATCTCATACTCAACGCTTTAACAGGGAGTTACGATTCAGTGCAATTCCAAAGCTCCTCGCTCAACACTAATGCTAGGATGTACTAGTATGATACACCTAGGGATACAATGGCCAAGGATTTGATGCTCTAGATCTTATGCTCAACATTAACATGGAAGGCCCCAGGGCTTATGCCCAACACTTCCAATTATCTTTTCATGTGTTCCAGATCTTCTCTCTCAACACAAAGGTAAGCACTCACGTGCTCCAGAGCTTCTCGCTCAACACAATTCATCAATCACTCAAGTGTTCCAAAGCTCCTCGCTCAACACAAAACATCTCATCAATCATGTGCTTTAGGGTCCACGTCCAACACAAACAAGCATATATATATCATCAACAATTTGCGTATGCCCAATATATAAAACAAATCATCATGTTCATATGAAGTGGGGTCTTCGACCCGGTGGAAAAAAATAAAACATCAAGATAATCATCATAATCAATAGGCACATGCCTATAAGTGTTAGG
Source organism: Pseudotsuga menziesii (assembly GCA_001517045.1). Lineage (NCBI taxonomy): Eukaryota > Viridiplantae > Streptophyta > Pinopsida > Pinales > Pinaceae > Pseudotsuga > Pseudotsuga menziesii. The sequence continues at coordinate 67,878 of LPNX010100778.1, read as the reverse complement.
TACAAAATTCAGGATATTACATCCCTCCTCACTTAGAACAACACCGTCCCTGGTGTTCTAGGGACTCAGAATGACATCATGAAACAAGGAGGGGTAAGCCTTTCTCATGGTGGCTTCATTCTCCCACGTAGCCTCATCAGCCTCAAATTACTTCCATTTCACTTTCAATTAGACTATGGTGTGCTTCCAAAGCTGCACCTCTCTCTTGTCCAGTATATGCATAGGCTCAGGAGAAAACTCCCCTTCAAGTTCCACTTGTAATAGGGACCAATCAACAACATGTTTAGTATCATAAACATATTTCTTTAACAAAGATGCATGGAAAACATTATGGGCTCTTACATGCACGGGTAATGCTAATTCATATGTCACTAGCCCTTTCTTGGCCAGTATTTCAAAAGGTCCACAAAATCTAGGTGCTAACTTATCGCACCTACCCAAGCTCAATGATCTTCATTTGGATTTTACTTTCAAGTAAACATGATCGCCTATTTGAAAGTCCTTATCTTTTCTTTTCTGATCCACATAAATTTTTGTGTGGTATTGTGCTTCTTTAAGACTCACCTAGACCTTGGTAACCAACTGTTCCAATTCCATCAACAAATCAGGCCCTAGCATGAGCCGATCCACTGGGCTATCCCAAGTAACCGGTGTTCTACACTTTTATCCATAGGGTACCTCAAAGGGGCTCATCTTGGCAGAAGTATGATAACCATTGTTATAGGAAAACTATGCGAGATTTAGGTAATCCTCCCACTTTGTGGGGTTGTTCATGACATACATTCAAAGCATGTCCTCAAAAATTTGGTTTACTCTTTATTTCTTCCCATCTGTCTGCGGGTGATATGCAATGCTAAAGTTCAACTGTGTCTCCAATCCGGAGAATAAAGATCTCCAAAATTTTCCTGTAAAATTAGCATCTCAATCTGAGATAATCACTTTGGGTATCCCGTGCAATCTAAATATCTCTTTCAAGAAGATATCAACAATGTTCATGGCTTTTTAGGTCAACTTCACAGGAATGAAGTGTGATGATTTTGACAACTTGTCGATGACCACAAAAATAGAATCATTTTGCTTCTTAATTTTCAGTAAACCGGTGATGAAATCCATACGAATGACCTCCCACTTCCATTCTGGAATGGGTAACGGCTGCAGAAATCCCACAGGATGCTAATGCTCAGCTTTGACTAGCTGACATTTCACAATAAACATTGCAATGTCAGCCTTAAACTTAGGCCAAAAAAGTGTCTCTTGATGACAGATATCATCTTTTGATATCTCAGGTGCCCGGAGTAGGCTTCCCGATGAAATTCCGTGAGGCTGCTGGACCAAAGGTCCCCTCCTTCAGGAACATACAAATGAACCCTGGACCATAGCATTATGGATTCATCTACCTTGTATTCATTTTGTTGTTGAAATAACCTGTCCTCCTGGAATTTCTTGAGGATTTCCACATAGAAGGGGTCAACTCCGTTGGCCGCTCTAATCCTCTCATGCAAATATGCATCGATTTGAATCAAAGTCACTCCATATATCATATGAGTTCGTCAGCTCAAAGCATCGGCAACCTTATTTTCTTTGCACTTAATGTGATTTAGCTCAAAATGGTACTCGCTAAGGAAATCCAACCACCGGGCTTGCCTTGCATTCAGATCTAGTTGATCAAATAAATACTTCAAACTCATATTGTCTTTCTTCAAAAGGAACTTCCTTCCCATGAGGTAGTGCCTTCACATCCTCAAAGCATGGATGATAGCAGCTAACTCAAGATCATGCATAGGGTAATTCTTCCCATGTTCTTTTAACTTTCACGATTCATAACAGATCGCGTGATAGTTCTGCAAGAGGACTCCTCCAAATCCTTCATTGCTTGCCTCTGTGAAAACAACAAAATTCCCATTGGGATTTGTAATTTGTAATACTGGTGTGGTCATCAAAATATGCTTAAGCTTTTGAAAACTTTCTTCACACTTAGCGGTCCATAAGAACTTACTTTCTTTCTTCTGCAAAGCGGTCATGGGGAAAGCGAGTCTCAAGTAGTTCTCAATGAACTTTCGATAATATCCGGCTAATCCCAAAAGGGACCTAATGTCAGTGACACTAGTAGGGGTAGGAAAATACTTTATAGCTTTAATATTTTTCGAGTCCACATCTATCCCTGTCTCTAAGATAATGTGACCTAAATACTGTATCTGTGGTTTGTAAAAATAACATTTACTAAACTTAGCGTAAAGCTGGTGTTCTATCAACACTTGTAGTACCATGCGAAGGTGTTCTTCTCGTTCTTATTTATTCTTTGAATAACCCAGTATGTCATCTATAAAGACCAATACAAATTTATCCAGATACCTACTGAATATGTTGTTCATCATACACATAAATTTCATAGGTGCATTGACCAACCCGAATGACATCACTACAAATTCGTAGTTCCCGTACCTTGTAGGAAAGGCAGTTTTTTTAATATCCTCATCGTGAATCTGTACCTGATGGTACTCGGATCGCAGGTCAATATTTGAAAATATTATGGTTCCTCCCACCTGATCGAACAAGTCATCGATCCTAGGGAGTGGATCGCGGTTCTTGATAGTCATTTTGTTCAACTGATAGTGGTCGATGCACATCCACATCGTACCGTCCTTCCTCTTTACAAACAATATCGGTGCTCCCCAAGGAGACACACTGGGTCAGATATACCCTTTCTCTATCAATTCTTGCAGCTGTAGTTTGAGCTCCACCAACTCAGGTGCAGTCATGTGGTAAGGGGCTTTGGAATCCGGAACTGATCCAGGGGTCAGTTCGATGGAAAACTCTAGGTCTCGTTTCGTAGGTAATATTGGGATTTCCTCAGGAAGAACATCCTTGAATTCTTCAAGAACGGGAAATTATTCTATGCATTTCTCTTTATCAGACTCTATGTCTCAGATGTTCATTGCAAACAACTTATAGCCTTTCCTAATGCATTTCTTCGCTTGTAAGGTAGATATTTGTCTTACAGAAAATTTCTTTGGAATGCCCTAAACCTTCACTTGGTTCCCTAGGCTATCAATACACAAGATAGACTTGTGCAAGCAATCAAGCATGACATAGTGTTGTTCCAACTAAACCATGCCAATAAGTACATCGTACGATCCTAAAGGTAGGATTTTCAGGTTTACCTTCGTAGGAAAACCATTCAGGTTTACCTCACATTCTTTAACAATTTTTGAAACTTTCTGTTTTGTACCTGTGGCTAACTAAACCTACCAAGGTTTATCATCTTTTACTTTTCCTAGTTTGCATACATCAACAATTTTAGGTGAAACATAGCTCCAGCAAGCACCGGGATCTATAAGTATTGAAATAGATGTCTTCAAGATCTTACCCTCTATCTCAACCATTGTAGCTTGATGGTCTTCCTGTCAGCCATCCAATGTTGCATAAATCTGTGGTGTTCCCACTATGTCCTCAATGGTTGGTTCTTCCTATAAGTTATGCAAGACCCCACCAGTCTTGTTCTTACAATATCGGGCATAATGAGGCCCGCTGCATTTCCATCATTTTATCTGTAGTGGGGTAGCATTGGCTCCAATTGCTACTGGTGTGTTAACATTAGCAGCTGGTACATAAGGCTTCATACCATATTTATTAAAGTTCTTGTTTGCTTGAAAGCTGTTATTCTTCTTTCTGTATGGTTGTAGGTTGGACCTAGGTTTGTGGTTATCAAAGAAGTTCTTAGACTTATCTCGGTTTCGGTTCATGTTCTCCTTCCTTAGTTTCCCATGCTCATAAGAGATCCTAGATTTATCTAGTGTGGTATCCAAGGTCTTAGGAATGTCGAATTCAATCATGTCTCGAAAACTAGGAGGAAGACATCCTAGGAACTGATGGATCTTTACCTTTTCTTCTTTGATGTATGGTACATAATGAAACATATCTAGAAATCTGTTAATAAACGCATCCATAGTCATGGATCCCATGCGTAGTTCATGAAACTCTTTCACTTTTTCTATCAAAGAACCTTTCCGACATATATTTCTCTTGGAAACATTTATGCAAGGTATCCCAACATATTTCTCTTAGCTCATCTTTATTGGTGTGTTTTAAATCTCTCCACCATCTGGCTGACTTGCCATTCAAGTTATAGATGGCAAGATGAGCCTTCATCTCACTTGATTAGTTATGAACCTCAAAAGTATTTGCTCATGCCCAGCATCCACTCTCCAGCCTTCTCCCCAGTGTTTACTTCACCTTCATAGGCCAAGGCTCTTATTTTTCTAAACTCCCCCAGAAGACTGTCATTGCTTCTTTGTTTCTTTCTTATAGGAGAAAGAGAGTCATCACTGGAAGGACTGTGATGATCTCCTTTTGGTGCTTAAGGGGTATGTTCCTCTTTTTCTCCTTCTCTTGTGTTGCTAGCCCATTTATGGTACGTGTAATGTCCCGGTTTTGACCCCATTACATTAGATGTATATGATGTATAAATTGTAAATGATCATGGTGTGGAGCTAAAGGCCAAGGCCCCACCATTGATCGGTCCTGCTATGTTTTGGGATTTAAATTTGTCACCGATGGTATATCAGGGCATGCGGCATATATTATGTTGGTCATCATGTAAATATGCATCTATAATTAAAATGAACACAACCAGCTACGTTCGCGGCAACTAAATCGAATGGGGCATGATTTTCCCAAGGATAAGGATGTGGGGGGGGGTAATTTGTCAAACCTTGAGCCAAAAAGGGGGGAAAACCCATGTGTCATCTTCTTTTGTTTTATTCCAACCACCTCCATTTAATAATTTCTACTGGTAGCTGGGAAAAGTTATGGCAGTTAATTGTTTTGGGAGTGGGGTGGCAGGACTGTCAATCCATGCCTCCATGCACACTCCACCCACAGCAGTTGACTTCAAAATGGAAGGAAAAACCTCACGCACTCTTCACTCACGTAGGCAATTCCTCTCTCCCTCACGATTTTGTCTGTTTTCCTCCTCATGCACAGGCTCTGGGCGGTTTTTGGTCTCACGCAGACATTTCTCTTTGCTCCATGAGTTGATGAACACTCACGCACTGGAATTTCGCGTCCTCCTTGTTGTCTGTTCACCCATGGACAAAAATGGATTTGTTTTTCCTCACGCAAGACCTCCATTGTTTGTTCATTCCTCACAGGGTTGGATTTTTCCTCACGCACAGGCATTTTCCCGGTTTTCCAGCTGCTGCAGCGAGCTGAGAGCCGTGCTTTTCATCCATGACTGGCTGTGGAGTGCCATTCACGTTTTTGGCTATCTCACCGAATATTGGTCTCACGTACAGACTATTTGGGATGTTTTTCCCTACTGAGAGTTGTGCCCACTGATAAGCTTCACGACTGTTGTTTTCCCCACATTGTGAGCCGTTTTTGTTGTTACGTTTGGGGACTGTTGTATATGGGTTGAAGTTGTTTTTCCCTGGGTTAAGCTGTGATAGCTAATTAATTTCCTGAGTGCAATGGTTGGTCTTCAGACTGTGAGAGGAGCAGGGATGTTGGCTTAGATTTGCTTGATAAACCTGGTGGCTGGAAACCACACAGACAGAGCTAGAGGGCTGACCTTCTTCTCCATCACCCCTGAATAGCACTGGAAGGGAATGCAGGGCCTGAGGGACTATGTAGCAGAGAAGGGACTGATTCCTTGTGTTGGGTGTGTTTAGGTGTTTTAGAGGTCAGGCTAGTTCTGGTTTAGGTGTTCTTAGCTCTGTAATGAGCTCACCAGCTTAGCAATTTGCCTTCTCCAGCTCCTTAATGGCTTGATAAACCCAACTCTGTTGGCTTGGCTATGTGTTTTGTATATCCCCGGCTATGTGTAAGCCTGCTAGTTCCCTTATTCCTTGGAGAATCATGCCCAGCTCGGAGGTGGCAGCACTGCTGAGAGATTAAGGAGCACGCTGGCCTATGGTTGGGTGGAACGTTGCAGCGACGTAGCTAGTTGCAGAGCGAAGCTTTCATAAGATAAGTGATCTTGTGTATTTTACATCTGCAATTTTAATTTATGTTAATGGAATTGATGAACATGTTAAATGAATACATGCATGTATGAATGCTGTTGGTTTCCGCTGTAGATGAGGATTAAATTGCATCTGTGCATGACAAATAATCCTGTGTGCATATTTTAGCTCAAATTTGTTTAAGCATTCTATTTTATGCAAATTTTTAAGCCTGTACATGTTCATGGGGCACTCAGCGTGGGTGGTTTAATTCATGGAGATCGCGTCCTCTTTGGTGGTTGGAGGCATGGGGATGTGACAGTACGATTATCTTTTGGAACTATTTTTGGACTGGGTAGGTTCACCCTGCAGGCTTGCTCTCGTCATATTTCTTAGTAATGCTTCATTTATAGCTTTTTGTTCTTTTCTTTCATTCAAACTATCTTCTTTGAGACTTCACAATTCTACTTGAAGACTATGTATAGTATTCAAAACATCATAATTCAGCTCCACCACCAGTTCTCCTTCTGGGGTGGGGGTGTTCATTCTTCCTTGCCGGCTGTTATCTTCCTCAGTGTTCATAAACTGAACTGTTCAGTAAAACGTTTTCCTGAAATTTCAAAAATTTTAAATAACAGAAAAATTTCATGTTAGTAACAAATTTAATATCATACTTTATTTTCCTGGCAGTAAATGCTTGGTGCACCCATAGGCCTCTTAGTTTTGAAACCAGGCTCTGTTACCACTTGTAATGTCCCCAAAAATCTAAAATAAAAAAAATTATTAGGCTAGTAATTACTACCTATACGGAACATTATTTGACTTGCAGAAATATAACATACACTACATGTACCACTATCTACTCATAAGTTGTTCTTATGTTCTATCCTTTTTACTTTCAATCATTATTGTTAATGTATTTTACCCATGATGTCGTACTATTGTTTATTACTTAGTTCTTAAGTTAGACATGTGTCACGTAAGTCTTGTTACTGGATTTAAATGTTTTTTTCTTTCTGCATAGTCTTACTTGTTATGTATAAAGTCCTAACTTTGTTTGTGGAAACAAAGTGAGCAGAGTGACGGGACTTGTTCTCCCATGACGGTCTGAGAGGTAAAGGTGTTTACTTGTTTGCAGGCTTACTTACTTCTTTGAACTAAGGCACCTCTTTTATTTCACATGCAGTTCATACTTTGGCGATGGGGTCTTATTTAAAGAATACTGAACATCTTGGACCTAATAGACCTACTGTTGGTTGTTACGATTCTTTGCCGACTCAGATTTATAACATGGTAAGTGCTATTTTCGTCAATTTAGCTATCACAACTAAATTTCCTGTACACTACTTATACTTCCTTATGGTTTATGTTCTGTCTTTTTATAACTTAATATAATATCATTCTACGTTTATTTTGTTAACACTATTAACATCTCCTATGTTTTCTTATTCGCGGGTTATGATCTTCGCTTAAAACCAGACCTTTGATTTTTATAAAAGTTAAATATTAACATGGAATATTTCATATGCCATGTTCACTAAGAATTAAGCTTAGGGAAATAGCATTATATTAGGTTAAGGCTTTAAGCCTATGGTTTATATGCTATTTATATGTTACATGCCTTGTGGCTTAAACCTTGGACTAGCGCCTACTATACTTGGACTATGCACTAAACATACTCTTGTAATATATTAATCTTGTGATATGATTTGGGGTGGCAACATATAATATGGTTGAACCATATACGTTGGGGTTTAACGAATTGCATGGTAGTGGAGACTATCATTTGGAAATGATATTAACTATGGAAAAGTGGGTTTTTTGGCTTTGATATTGGGAACCAGCTGGTGCCATTAATGCACCTTGGTTTTTGTGGCATCCCAAACATAGGATTGGATCACAATGGTTTTTTCATTTCGTTTGTCATTTGGGGTTTGGTCTTGGATATGCACAGGAAGGAAATGGAGGCGACCTCCAGACTTGGAAGGTAAACTTCACCTTGGGTTTCATTCCTGCGTTTTCATTTTGTTTTGAAGCCTATATCGTTGCCATACTTCTAACTTCTGATTTCGCTAGGTGGTTGCAGGTGTCGAGGTATGGTGAAGAGCATCGTGGCTCAAGCTTTGTCGTGGGATTGACTGTGAGCGAAGTGCAAGGTAAGCCTTCCCAACAAGCTCATGCTTGTTGTCTCTCATCTTTTTTGTGTTTTGTTTCATCATTTGGTTTTGGGGTTCTTTGTGGGGTTTAAAATTCACCTTCAGGCTTGTAATGAACAAACTTGGTTTTTTAAAATAATAGTGTGGTGTTGTGGCCGCAGAGAAAACTTGCGTTCTTACATGCTCTGTGTATTTAATTTTGGGTTATGTAAATTATAAATGGATTTTTTGGCTTTTGAGCCATGGGCTACACCATTGCTTGCAATGGTGCCATAGCCCATTGGCACGCTTGTGTAGACTTGACTGCAATGATGGCATTACTGTGCATAATGTAAATACTCTATGTTTATGAAGTAGCCATGGTTATTATGCTTATTGTGTGTGTGTATGGAATTTATGCTGCATTAATGGTTTATTCTGATGGTTTATAAACTGGCATATGCCTTCATTTATGGTATGTGTGTTGAGTATTTATATTTGGCTATAATGTTTGACAGCGTGGGGTAAAGGCCATGTCGTATATGGATTGATCCTTTCCCTTAGTGGCTGTGATAGATCTAATGTATTTCATTATTTTTATACTCCATTGATTAGCTTGTGGGATGAAATCGTTAACAGAGTTAGTTTGTTGATTTTATCCATACTGTGTATTTTTATTTGGTAAGTCGTGGCTTGGGTTAATGCTACGTAGCTTCATATGGTTGTTTTACTGTTATGATTTTGTTAGTTGGAAATTAATGTGGATTACAAATAATCCAGGGATGCAAGCCCACGATGGCCTTCGTTGGTGTAGTTAGACATTTAAATGGACCGTGTAATAAATATTTGGTCCGAGGCCATGCTTGCAGCATTAGACAGAGACTAAGGTATTACGACCTTGCTGTAGCATATTGGGTTGTTTATTTAGTGTTGATTTTATTTAATGTACCCCGCATACTATAATGTATAGTGTGGCCTTGTAACCAACACCCATACTGTTGGAACCCTATTCGTGGTTGATGTAATGAGTTGTATTTTTAATTAGATGAGGGTTGGGCTTGTATTCCCACATGATTCAATTCTCGTTGCTATTGTAAATATTGTGGTTTGTAATATGATTTCATTATGTTAATACATGAAATGATTCCTGTGCATGCTTTTATCTGGTGTTTTACTTCGTTAATGGAATGAGATGTATGTTATGTAATTTTGGTTATTGTTTAAGCATATATGAGATGGTTGTTTATTGATGCCTGCGACTTGGGTTTGTGAACCCACAGGGTCGGAGTCGTGACCTCTTTTTATAATTAAAGAGTTCCTTATTTTGTTTTAAACATTTGGTTAGTTTATAAATAATGTTTATGAGCTTTATTAGATGGGACCTTTGAAATACTTGTGCATGTTATTATGACGTTATTTTTTTTAACGCTAGGACTATGTATTTAGATGTGAACAGAGATGTGAATCTTGGACCAAAAGGATGGTCACAACACTTCTTGCTCATTTAATTATAATGTTTTTATTTAATGGAATGATTTACTATTTAGTTTGTAATCAATGAGACAGACCTTAAAAGGTATTAATGGTTTTTTTATCTTGTATTTAAATGTAGAATAATTTCTGTATAGCTTTCAGGTTTGTTTATGTATTTAAATCTTGTTTCTAAGATTAATCTATTTTAATCTATAACATGTCTCTACTGACAAATGGAATATGTCAGTAGAGTAAGCAAGGTTTAAAGTACAGCTATATAGTAATATGAAACAAAACCTAGTTTAAGTAATGAAGATAAATACAAAATACTAATGTAATTGAACAAACCCACATGAATACAGCATGAGGTCTAATTTGCATCCTAGGGTTTATAATTTAAGAAAGGTAAACCCTAGAATATATAGTTAGAACAATCATTTAGAAATACAATATGAACATTTACCTAAATCATCCAACATCTATCCTAAAAATGAATTAGACATACTAAGAATTCATACCTGTAATTTTCTGAAGCTCTTTTAATGGATGAACCTGCACACTTTAAATAACCAGCATTAACAATTTAAGATAGAGCTGACCTCTATTTTGATGACCAAATCACTTGGGAACTACCACGTTCAACCCAACCATGACCCAGAACCGTTCTTGGTTTTAATTCGGATCCCCCCAACCTAGAATCCAACATGCAAGTAGCTTAGAGCTCCTAAGGTAGGGTTTACTATCTGGTGTATCAGATCTTGATTAGTTCTCCCTTTTCCTTCCAAGAAAATGTTCTTCAAGACTTACTTGAGAGAAAACAGGTAGAAAATGACTCCTCTAATGATAGATTAGAACCACAAGCCTTTCCTTGGATTGAGTCTTTATAGATAGACTTTTCAGTCAAAGGGACAGTTAAATCAAGAAACCTTGGTTTCTTGATTTAACCCCGTTACAGCTAATTTTACCACACATGGTGAATCACACTTTTATGGCCTTCCTTGTCCCTCTGCAAACTCCTTAAACCCCATGGAACATTTTTGTACCTTTGATGTTTCCAAGATCATCCCTAAAAACATGCAAAAATTGCCATACGCGACTTTTAATCCCTTTCTTGCATATATACGCGGATTTGACCCTTAAACCCGCGTACATCGGGATGTGTACAAAAGGACAAATTCTTTTGGAGTTTTCCTTGATGTGGATCCGACTCACTTATCTCTTAGCCTTCCATATGCCTTGAGATCACTCAAATTCGACCTTTCATTACCCAATTGAAGAGATATAAGGAACCCTTTGGATACATTGAAGGCATGAGGGATTGAAGAGCAAGAAAACTATAGTCCATTATTTCCAGCGCTTATACTTGAGTCTGCATCCCTTTGTCCCTTGGAGCACTTTGTGTTCTTCCCAAGCTTGCATTTTAATTGTGAGCTTGCTATCGAGAGATGGAGGATTGAAGTGGTGGAGACCCAAGTGGGGGACTCAGTTTATCCGATTCGCAGACGTGTTGACAGAGGTTGTCTCTATTGTAAAATTTGTTTCATGTGAATAGAAATATCTTTTCCTGTCCAATAATGTGCATTTGAATGAATATTTGATCCATGGATGATTTCAAATGCTTATATGTTATTGATTATATATGCTAGAGTAGCTCTAACACAATTATATATAGCATGCTTGTCTTGTTTATTGAATGTTGAGGAAGCAATTTACCAGTTCAAGCTGGAGTTGGAAATTTCAACAGGGATCTACATGAACCGTCCAGAATAAGGTACGAATTGAGATCCTTTAGTGTTAGATATTTGGTTTCTCTTGCATATAGGAAAGGATTGATTTATGGAGTCAAGTTGTTTGTTGTGGTACCCCAAGCCATAGGAATTTCTCTCCATAACAGAATTGGTGACTCCGTTGCGGAGTTCCTAGTAGTTGTCCTTTGGGGGGTTTTATCGGCATTCAATGTTCTTGAATTACTTTGATTTCTCTGTTTCTGAGTCGGGTCTGGGGGCATGTTTGCCTTATAGTGTTTGATAGGCGTGAATTTTGTTTCAGCTTATCTGTTTACCTTCATTTTTATCTCTTTTTCTTCCTGTACATGAGTTTTTGCCTCACATTCACGTGTACACGTAGGTTTTCCTGAGATATCTATGTACATATGCGGGTTTTCTGCATACCATCGCATATGCCCTGAGTTTTTCCTTTTAGAGGAAGATTGAGTGTTGTTGGGTGAGTTTTGATGATTGTTGAGTCTCCTTTGATGCTTCTAGAGTCTGTATACACCCATGTTTCTGACCAGAGACGCCTTTTAGGGTAATTTTTTTTTATTTAAGAATGTTCTTGTTATTGCATTTTCAATTTTTTGTTTTGGGGTTAGTGCATTATATCTCTTTTACCTTAGTGCTTTGCGTGAGTGCTATTTGAGTGTGCTTGTAGAGTCTGGGGGTTTTAGAGTCATTCTTTTGTTTCATTATCTCATTTTTATTCAAAAAATCCAAAAATGTTTACTTTTTTGCATCATTGCACTTTGCATTTTGCATGGTACTTGCACTAGATTTGCTTAGAGAATTATTGGTCAGGATTTCATATAGGAATAACTACATTTGTCATTTGAAGAAAATTTTGCATTTCACATAGTAGCATGCCCTGTTCTTCATTCGACACAATGCATTTGCATTGATTGTTAGGTGTGCATTTTTCTTCATGTTGTGTCATAACACCATTGGTTGCATGGTCATCTACCTTTTTTGAGTAATAAATCCAAATAAAATCAACGCTTAATTAAAATGGATTACACTATTTTCTTTGATAGGATACACCAACAAGATTAAGTTTTAGGGTCTTGGAATAGTTCATTGTGAGTAAATTCTCCAAAACCACTAAACAACAACATGTATGTGTCTGTCCAGGTGAGAGTGTGAAATTCCTTGGTATAATTAGTGTTTCTCGGGATCCTCCTTTTACAAGGGAGTTAAGCACGAGGCAGTGTGAGCGGTTATTGATTGGGATGACCCCTAGTCATAACTGAGTAGCTTTCACCAGAGATATTTCTAGGATTGTACTCATATCTGGGGCTCTTTCGAGAGTTTTAGGCTTTGCTACCCTGCCCATACGGTCAATCCCTCCTGTGACTGTTCACTTGAGCATTGATTATATTGAGGTGACCTTAGTTGCCTTACCTAGGTTATCAAGGAGGTACTTTGCAGGGGTTATTCTACAGGTTTCCTGGCCAAGTTAGGGTCAGACAGCATAGTCGCTATATGCGTTGAAGCCGAGGGCCACAATAATTGGTTACAAACCTCTTCTTGTTATGTATGGGAGTCTCAAGCCTCTCCTAGGTGAGACATACCTACTTCATTCAAGAAGTCACATATCCTACCCTTGTTTTCCTATGATTGGCTTTAGATTATATAGGTGTATGCTCTGTGCACGCTAGCTTGCTTAGGGTTTGCGTAAGTAGAAGAGTCTTTTTTATTTTTTGAGTCATTGTGGATTCAGGTGTGGCACTTCATCATTCTCATCGTTTAGTAGGAATTCCACCTTCTACATCTCATCCTCCTTTGGGAGAGAGAAACAGACAGTCCAGGCAGACTATTTCTCACATTGATTCACCCATGATGAGAGATCATGCATATAAAATTCCTGAGTTGACTTCTCCACCTCATGAGGTTGGGGAAGAAGATCCTACTCCTACATATGATCCTTCACCTAATATACCTACACACACCGGGTATGATCCCTCATTCACAAGTCGCCCGTATTGGATTTCGAGCGATGAGACTCATCATGAACCTGTGAGCACTAGTTATGATACGTCTGGTATTCCTACACATGATTTGGCACAACATGCTGAGTCATAGTTTGAACCTAACACTATGCCTAAGGGCATTCCTAGTCATTTCCATGTGGAAAGGTTTGGGAACATGAGTCGCATTGCACCCTCCATCCCGGCGGTGGAGTTCACATCACATGTTCATCCTAGACTTGGTGCTAGTAGTCCTATTTGGATACCAGAACCAAGACAAGTGATGATAGGGAATACCACTTACATAGTTTCACATGTCCCTTCATCCTCTGTTCCTAGTTTTTTGAATGCTATTCCTCCCCCTCATTCACGTGGTCTTTTAGGCCGGAATGTTGCTACAAGTCATGTGCGTACTGCTACTACTCACATAGTCGTGTCTTAGAGTCAAATACCTCCTGTTGTCTCGGGAGGTCATATTCCTACTTCTGGAGGTCATATTCCTACTTATGGAGTGTCTCATGGGGCATCCCATGGGACTTCTTATGGACCATATTATGGACCGTAGTATGCACAAATTTATTCACCTTATGGGTACAGGTATCAAAAATCCGCTTATTCCCCGAATTATGGCTTTGTAGCCCCAAATAGTCAAGGTACACCACATTATGGTGCTTCCATGCCACCCTACACAGGTCAAATAGGAGGAGGATACTATGGGCATGGCCATGGTGGTTATGGTAATCAGTACTATGTGAACCAAAATTATCGGGGAGCGTCTCATAGACCTGCTCAACCTAGGCTCCCTTTCCTCGCAACGTTAAATTTTCCTGACTTGTCAAGACTAACGAACGATCCGGTATCTTATGACTCGGCTTGGCTAGCTGTCCCTACGAATCTTCCCTCAGACATCCCCAAATTCGAGGGAAAAATAGGAGAAGATCCTAGTGAACATGTTACTACATTTCACCTTTGGTGCTCTTCTAATTCCTTACATGAAGATTTGATTTGTTTAAGGCTGTTTCAACGCACCCTCACCGGGCCTGTAGTGAAATGGTACATAGAGTTACCTAGGGGAGCATTCACTTTGTTCGATGACCTAGCTATGACTTTTCTTAACCACTTCTAGCTACCAGTGCATTATGACATTGGTACGGAACTCTTGTTGACATTTCGGCAAGACAAATCCATGCATATCTCAGACCATATCCAAGAGTGGCATAGACAGAAGAGATTGATTAAAGCCTTCATACCATTGGAGTTTCTCCTCGAGTGGTTCCTTAAATCATTACTACCTTATATAGTGAAGGATGTTTCTACATCCCGAATTTAGAACGAGGAACAAGCCATTTTTAGGGTGCAGGAATTGGATTTGATTTATGCTCAATCCATTTTGTTATATGAGATCATTCCGAATCCTCCGTGTTCTAGTTTCGACCCTAAGATCAAACTTGGACCACATGCGAATGGCATTGTTGGTTGTACGAGTACCAAACCTACGGATTCGGTTGTGAAATAGGTCAGTCAATTATCTATCAACCAATATGCCTTGGGACAAACCACAGCTTTGTCTCAACCCACCCAAACGGTGATTGTTCTTTCAGTGCAATCATCGGACCAAAAGGGTAACCAACAACTCGGAAGGAATAAGAAGAAGGGTAAAAACAATCATAAGGGTGGGAATAGGAATGAAAATTCCAATTCTAATGACAAGATCACCCGAAATGTTGGGGGGGAAAAGTAGTAGAAACGTAAGGATAATTTTCCTTGCAAGTTGTGTAAGGATGACCACCTCACTCACTTGTTCCCTTGGATAGAATAAGCCTCGAGGTTCATAGCATAGGGCCCAGCTGTGTTGACCAACCCATTACCGCATAATCAAAACATGAACTTGAGAACCCATGATCATTCTGGTGGAGATCAATATCTGCCGGAAGCTAGTAATGGTCATGGTTGCATCAATATGGTGCATGCTACTAAGGTGGTGACTCATGCGAAGGACTATGGCTCATCACAACCATACCTTGGAAAGGAACTTGCTCCACCTAGGAGTCCTTTGTGTATTGAAAACCCTGTGGATAAACTTGAAGTTGCACCTCACATTCCTAAGGGAGTCCTTAAGCGTTTGAGGCACAATCCTAATTCCTGAGCCACCCATAACTATTTTGTTGTCAAGGATTTGGGCCACACTTCTTGTGCAATGTCTGCACTCGAAGTACTTCAGAGTTGTCCTTCGTAAAGAAAGGATTTGCTTTCTACTCTTGGTGTTAACGATGACAACTCTTCCTCTGTCATCAAATTTGAAACCATGGGACTACAGCCTCGCTTTCCTTACTATGTGTCTCTCTTGATTCATGTAGAATGTCTTAAGAAGATTGTCAAATGCACTGTGATCAACGAAGGCGCTGCTACTTTCGTGATGTATTTGGCATGTTGGAGGGGTTTGGGTTCCCCTGAGTTGTCTAAATCTGCTACCATGTTGACTGTGTTTGATGGTAGATCGTTTCGGCCACATGGCATTCTTCCTTCTCGTAAGGTCCCTTTGGGAGAGAAGACCGTCGTGATTGAGGTCGAGGTGGTTGATGCGCCCTTTGACTACAATCTGTTACTACGTAGGAATTGGATGTATAGTATGCAAACCGTAGTTTCTTCTCTATTTCGAGTTGTATGCTTTCCATTTAATGGGAAGATAGTTACGATTGATCAAATGTCATTCAAGAATCTGTGTGTTACTACATATTCGGGAGCTTCTATCGTGATTATCGAGCAATCTCAGCCGGCAACTGGGAGTGTGGGTGTTGGCATGTATCCATCCCTTATGGGATCCTTTAGTTGTCCTGCACCTATTCTTATGATCGGGTCTAGTTCCGGTGAGGCTTCATCGTCAGTACATTCAGTGTCTTTTCACACCACTCATATGGAAGATCCTTGGATTCTTCCTACACAGAGTCCTTTGTGTGAGCCTATCGGAACAGACGTGCCATTACCTACAACAATGATAGCATATCAAGCTAATATTGAATGTGTTGCAGAGCCTAGTCCTTCCTCTTCATGGACGAAGGAGGAGGACCCATATGTGCTGCCTGCCTAGGCAGTTGAGTCTTCTCATGTGCATGACTACCTTGATAGTGTTTTTCCATCAGATGAAGCTATTATTGAGGCTATGTCTGGGGTTGAGCCACCTTGGGAAGAGTTGCATTATAGATCTTACTTTCTTCCCAAGCTTGACTGTTTAGAGTGTGAAGACTTTAGGGAGATTCTTAGTGAGAGAATTGGTAGTCTCGTTGTTCCATTAAGCTCTCCTGGTCCGATGGCTGATGGAAACATGGAAAATATATCTCCTACCATTCCTATCAATATCTCTCATGATCTTGGAAAGGTTGAGAATGTCTATATTGGAGCAGAATATTCCCATGCTGAGATTAAAGAGTATACCGAGCTGTTCAAAGAGTTTCGTGATGTATTTTATTGGTCATACGAGGAAAAGCCAGGTATCGACCCTCGCATTGTTGAACATGGGATTAAAACTTATCCCAATGCTAAGCTTGTTTGACAATGCATGCATGCAGTGAATCCTAGAAAAGCACCCACGATTAAGGTTGAGATAGAAACACTGTTGAATGTCGGTTTTATCTATCCTGTTCCCTTGACGGAGTGGGTTTCAAGTCCCGTTCCGGTTGATAAGAAATGGGGAATGATCCGTATATGCACTGATTTTCGTGACTTGAATCGTGTCTATCCTAAGGATAATTTTCCCACACCATTTATTGATCAAATTTTGGATGAGTGTGCGGGAAGTGAGGTATTTTCCTTTATGGACGGATTTTTCGGATACAATCAGATACAGATCAAACCCGAGGACCAACATAAGATGGCATTTATTTGTCCTTGAAGTACCTTTGCATATTGAAAAATGCCTTTCAGCCTTAAAAACACCAAAGCCACTTTTCAGCGGGCTATGACCTTGATCTTCCATGATCTCAAATCGATTATTGAAGTATTTTTGGATGACCTTACTACTCATTCTCATCGGAGGATGTGTCATTCCTACCATTTGAGATTAGTGTTTGAAAGATGCTGCCATTACTTGGTCAGGTTAAATCCTCATAAATGCAACTTTTGTGTGAAGTCTGGTCACTTATTAGGGTTCATTGTCTCCAAGGAGGGTATAAGAGTCGACCCTTTGAAGGTTGGGGCAATACTTCAATTGTCTCCCTCGAGAAACATTAGACATCTTCAATGTTTGCAAGGCATGGAAAATTTCTTGCAGAGATTCGTAGTTAACTTTGCCAATTTGACTAGAGGTTTTATGCGTCTTTTGAAGAAGGACACTACCTTTTCCTGGGATGAGTGAGCCCAGGATTTCTTTGATGCACTTAAGTGATCCTTAGCATCGGCCCCAGTGATTAGTCCACCTGACTATAACCGTGATTTTTTAATTTATGTGGCCGCATCCATGGAGACGATTGGTATGGTTTTGGTTCAGGAGGATGAGGAGTTCCAAGAGCATGTCATATATTATTTGAGCTGAAAACTTATAGATGCGGAGTTCCATTATTCCCACATGGAGAAACTTGCCTTATCTACCGTTCATGCGGTTCAAATATTGAGACACTATATTCTCCTTCACCAGACCTTGGTGGGAGCCCATGTCAATCCATTTCAGTTTGTCCTAACTAGAAGGATGATAGGGGTAAAGTATAATTAGTGGATTGTCATCTTGCAATAATTCGATCTCGAGTTTGTTTCAGCAAAATTGAAAAAATCATTGATTTTTGCATAGCTTATATCTGATTTCCCAAGCGAGGAGGAGGAGGAAGTTTGTGAAGATATGTTTGCCGATGAGCACATTTTCTTGATCTCAACTTTGAATCCATGGTACGAGGATATTATCATATATTTACAAACATTGAAGGTCCCTACTCACCTTTCACGGGATGAGCGATGACGGTTACGTCATGTATCCAAGAATTACCTCATAGTGGATAACAAATTATACCGTCGTGGGGTAGATTCCATCTTACATCGTTGTTTAACTCATGAGGAGGTTGAGCTTGTTATGAATGATTGCCATGGGGGGGCATGTGGTGGTCATTTATCTGGGCTTTCTACAACCCAAAATATCTTGAGAGCAGGTTATTTCTGGCATTTGATATTTAAAGATTGTGTCAATGCAGTCAAGAAGTGCCACCCTTGCCATGTGTTTGCATGCAATATGCGCTCACATCCTTCCCCATTACATCCAATTATCACCGTCGGTCCCTTCACTAAGTGGGGGCTTTATTTCATGGATTGCAACCCAGCTTCAGCTGGGGGGCATCATCATATCATAGTGGTTGTTGACTATTTCATGAAATGGGCTGAGTCTATTCCCATGGTTAAATCTGACACTGAGACAGCCACACATTTCGTATTCAACCAAATCATTACTTGGTTTGGTATTCTGAAATATCTTGTCACTGACCATGGTAGGCACTTTCAGAATCAGATGATGGAAGAGTTGGCCTCGAAGTTAGGGTATAAGCAGGAGCATTCCTCTTCTTATTAACCTCAAGTGAATGGACAGGTTGAAGAAATGAACAAATCACTCAAGTCCATTCTCCAATGAACCATCGCACAAAGCAAGCCCAATTGGCATGTCATGTTATATCCTTCTTTATGGGCTTATAGGACCGTGATTAAGATTGCCACCGATTTTTCTCCATATCAGCTTGTACATGGAGTGGATTTTGTATTGCCAGTTGAGTGTGAAATCCCTTCTTTGAAGCTAGCCATAGAGCTCTTACCAGACACTTCCCCATTGGAGGAACGTTTGGTCCACTTAGAGCAGCCTGATGAGCAGCACTGAGATGCCTTGGTGGCTCTAGAAGTGAATAAGCATCGCGTTAAGGTCCAGTATGATAAATCTGTCCATCCAAGGAAGTTTAGTGAAGGAGATTTGGCCCTTTTGTGGGATCAAGGTAAAGAACCCTTGGGGGAAAGAAAGTTTAACCCCATGTGGCATGGTCCTTACATTGTTTAACATGTGTTAATGAAGGGTGCATATGAGTTAGTATATTACAAGGGGACAACCTTGGTGGAGCCTAGAAATGGGCTCTATCTTAAAAAATACTATGCATGATTCTCAGCCAGGGCTGAATATTGTATATTATTGTACATTATTTTGCATAGTTAGGTTTTTCTTATGGCGATCGGGTTTGTTGATTAGCTTTCGTTTCTTATGGCAGATGTCAATGGAGTATTCCATCTATATAGGATTCACGGATGGTGCCAGCCACCACACTAAACACTCAACCTCTGCTTCTTGGGTGATTTATACTCCTACGAGTTAGGTATTGTCTTGAGGAGGCGTATGTTTACAGCCCTCTTCAAACAATGTTTCTAAATATAGTGCCATTATAGAGCTTCTACAGGATGCCATTTCACATGGTGTTCTCTCTCTTGAGGTACGTCTTGATTCGTAGTTAGTAGTGTCACAGCTTAATGGCTTGTATTATGTTAGGGATCCAACATTATTACGAATATTCTTACATGTGAGATTGTTAGAATGAAAATTTGACAACATAACATACATACATGTTCCAAGAATTTATAATCAAGTTGCTGACTCATATGCTAACTATGTGTTAGATTGGAATTTGATTCATAGACAATAATCTCATCACAAACATACATTTTTACACATGTAAATAAATAAATCGATCATCATAAAAAAATTTCATTAAACATCCAAAATGTGATAATACATAAGTGTCATAATACAAAAATGGGGCTTCCGAGCCACCAAAATATAAATACACGGTAGTACAAAATGTATCACTCCCAGGTATCTAAGCCTGGGGAAGAGGAGGGGGGTTCTGATTGTGGAATGTAACCACAGCTCTAGCTAGACGTTGAAATAACCGCATCCATGCTCATGGTACACCCACCACATGATGCTGCCTGGCCTCAGGAAGGTCCTCGACCTGTGCCATGGGTACCCTATGTGTCAGCTACACAAAGTTGGTATGAATGCTTTGGAGCGTCCGCTCTGCATCCACACCCATAATGTCATCTCCTCTTCCCCTCCGTCTATGATGAGGGAAACTGTTGGGCCACCGTAGTCCTACATCTGCATACATATGACAGGATCTCACTATGTGTTGTCACGCAAAAATATGTCTTTTGAGTCTATATATATCAAAAAACAAAAAAAAATTAAATAATTTAAAAAACTTAAAAAGAGGGTTGGGATTCATTACCAATGTCACCGTATGCTGATCCTGGTGGTAGGGGCATGTCAGGATCTCCCCAAAAATCTATCCCTGCATAGGGATAATCATCAATGGAAACTATTTGCAGCCGCCACCATGGAAAGAAATCAGCTAGATAGGGGTTGGACACCCTACCTCCACCCAGTCTGTGCATTGCATTTGCCCAACGTCATTGGGCCGGATCTTGAACCCCGTGAAGAGGAACGTCAACTCTAGGGCTCAATCCTGGAACATGCTCAAAGAAGAATGTGCTCAGTATACTGCTGAAATTGAAGTTTCGTACCCTGCCCATCTTGCAGTCGCTGAGCTATTGCTTCATGTTTCTCAACAGTACAGTACTCCAATCATAAACTATGGGTCTCATGCACTCCACTGCATAGAACATCAAGGGCCACAAGGCTTGGTGGAGTGAGGATATCCCTGCTATCCTACCGAGTGTCAGTAGTATGGACTTTAGGCCTAGCACCTGTATGGTGTTAGTTGGGATCTGACTCCCAACCTTCTCTATGTCTGGATAACAGTATACAGCTATATACTCATCTATGGTGAGGCCACCTATGGGCCCACGAGACCATAAGTTCACCACTTCCCCCCTCAGGACAATCCAGTAATGAAGTATATGTCCTCCACCTCTATAGTGAGGGACATCTTGTCAATCTGGAAAGACTCTGAGTCAGGATCCCAGTAGTCTACTAGAATCTGCAGTAGTCTTGGTTTGTCCCTTAAGCAACCAAGACACCAAAACTTGTAGAGCTCCCATGCACGAAGAGCTTGTTGTGCCATTATATCGCCCCGTAGTTCTGATTTTACATCCTTGTGCTCTCGTTCCCTCCATTCTAGTACCATCCTACACATTCAATTTGAGTTTTGGTCATTAGTTGTCTTAGAAAAACTTAAACGCGGCCGCATACACGACTATTTGCTAAACAACCGCGTATGTATGCGACTATGAGGCAATTTTCCGTGTATAGCCAGCCCTATACACGGAAAAATCCTTGATCTCCACGTGGGTCATGGTGCATAATTTAGAATGTCCTAGAAATCGATTTTCACCATGGAAATTTGAAAATTTTACATGCAAATGAAAGAGCAAGGCATGGGAAGTTACCTGGAAAAAACGGTGTCGAATTCCGCCGGCTGAAACTCCCGAAATTCACTTTTGAAGTTCTGAGCTCAATTGGGTAAAAATTTCAAATGTTATATAATGTTTTGAATTTTTTACTATTTATAGAAATTTTTCAAATTTTTGAAAATTTTTACCCCCTTTCTATAGTTTTGGACCGTTTCTAACCCTTTTCGACTGGTTTGTACTAATATAATGATGTAGGAGACCGTTTTGAGCATCGTTTCGACCGTTGTTTTGTCTCGTTCGTGCCGATTTTAGGTATGATGTTTAAATTGGCATATAGGTTAGATTCCACCTCCATTTGCATTTTTCATGACCTTATGACCATTTCATTATAACCATAGGTACGAACCCATTCTATCTTGTCACGGATCCTTCTTACTGTCTTAGAAGTGACATGACGTGAATGGTAGAGCTTGACCTTACATGGGTACCCTAGTTAGCTCCTTGTTTGCATTTGGTGCCCATGCCGACAGTTTGTCCTTTAGGGTGTGGGAGTTTGTTGTATAGTATCACCATGACATTTCTCAAGAGCCTCATACTCCTCTTGATCTTTTGCTGGCCTATTTCCCTAGGACTCCCTTATGTCAAGTTGTAATTGCATTATCATGAGCTTTGCCAGCCTCATTGAGCCTTATGCTGGATTCCCTGAATTTGAGTATCAGCCATACAGCCTGAGCTTGTCTCATGTCTAGCCACGCAAAGCCATTTTATATATCCTTTGCAGCTAGATTCCCTATTTTTACTGGGAGGAGACTTTCCCCCGAGTGTCGCTATCCTACACATGTATGCTTGCATTGAGAATAGTTATGTTCTACTACTTGGAACTAGGTTGTTTGCCTATTTGACACTCGTCTTCTCCTAGTATGTAACTTTAAAGAGATTTTATTCTTTTCAAGCTTTTCAAATATTTGAAAAAGTCCAAAAAAAAATTAAAAAACCAAAAATCCAGACAAGAAAAGATGTTATCTTTGGCAGCAATCGAGTCGTGTCGCCTTCGAACAAAGCACAGTATATCACATCCGTTGGTTGGGTTAATAGTTTGACTTTAGGAGTTGTACTCGTTTATCTAATTTTATCTCCACCGACTGATTAATCTTCCAGTCCCTATGGAGCCTCTGTCGATGCCTCCTATGTCGCAAAGATGTCCCAGTTTTGTATATCGAGTCTATGCTGCCTACATTTAGTCACCATTCGCCTTTATGCTCTTGTTTGAAGGAAGTTGAAACCTGAGCCGGCCATTTCTCAGTTATCTTGACTTTGCATGTTGGCCATTCCTAGTACAGTTACTGGTTCGTGCACCTTATGATCGAGTCCTTCCACATTATACATCTTTTCTGAGTACCTCGTGTTGGATGATGGGGGATGCCTTAATTCCCTCCTTCTAGCGTATTTCATCCCATCGAATTCAGATCATTTCTTCTGGGATAGGAAGCTAGAGTCATGTTTGAGTGCCTTGAGACTTGCAGTCATCAGTGGTAGGTTCTCTCGCCATCGACAATGTTTTGGTAATACATCAATGTCCCCTGATCGATGGATTCTCTCAGGTGTTCGACCTCAACACATTTATTCACACTTGTTAGTTTGCACTCTAGTACCTTGATTCCCATTTTCATTATCGGTGGGTGATATCGCATCTATTAACGGTATACATCAATGACCGGTAATCAGACGATGGACTACTATGTTCAACCTCGACACCTCTATTCACATAGTAGGACATGTACTTGTAGCGGTTTATGTAGAAGACCTTCCAGATTGGTGGCATCTCTTATATGCTACCTTCTTGATCGTGCCAGTGTTCATGATATTTCAGCTCTCGTGACTTGATTCCAGTATATGTCAGACATTTCTAGCCTTTATGGAGATCTTGATCCATTATATATCTTTAGCCTTCATGGGGATCATGATCCTTTGTATATCTTCATGATGGACATTCTGATCTATTTATATTGTACGTGGCGATGACCACACATTTCATATTTTGTATCATGCCTATTCATAGCCATTGTACTCTTATGTATCTAAGACTGATGTATCTATTTGCAGTTATATGCAGAGCTTTATCATTATATTGTACTAATTGGATGGCTGGTTCTTCCACTGGGTTCTTCATCACTCCACTTCTGGGATGGACTTATAATGTATTTTGGCCATCATATGACCCCTCTGACCTCACACATTAGGGGGCATCTATTACAGCTGATTTTACCACAGATGGTGAATCACACTTTCATGGGCTTCCCTGTCCCTCTGCAGACTCCTTAGACCCGATGGACCATTTTTGTACCTTTGATGTTTCCAAGATCATCCCTTAAAACATGCAAAAATTTCCATATGTGACTTTTAATCCCTTTCTCACATCTATACGCGCATTTGACCCTTAAACCCATGTACATCGGGATGTGTGCAAAAGGCCAAATTCTTTTGAAGTTTTCCTTGATGTGGATTCAACTCACTTGTCTCCTAGCCTTACATATTCCTTGAGATCGCTCGGATTCGACCTTTCTTTATCCCATTGAAGAGCTATATAAGGAACCCTTTGGATACATTGAAGGCATGAGGAATTGAATAGCAAGAAAACTATAGTCCATTGTTACCGGAGCTTATACTTGAGTCTGCATCCCTTTGTCCATTGGAGCACTTTGTGTTCTTCCCAAGCTTGCCTTTTGCTTGTGAGCTTGCTATCGAGAGATGGAAGATTGAAGTGGGGGACTCAGTTTCTTTGATTCGCAGATGTGCCAAAAGAGGTTTTCTCTATTGTAATCTATGTTTTATATTAATAGAAATATATTTTCATGTCCAATAATGTGTATTTGAATGAATATTTGATCCATGGATGATTTCAAATGCTTATATGTTATTTATTATATATGCTAGAGTAGCTCTAACACAATTATATATAGCATGCTTGTCTTGTTTATTGAATGTTGAGGAAGCAATTTACCAATTCAAGCTGGAGTTGGAAAGCTCAACAGAGATCTACATCAACCGTCCGGAATAAGGTACGAATCGAGATCCTTTAGTGTTAGATATTTGGTTTCTCTTGCATATAGGAAAGGATTGATTTCTAGAGTCAAGCTGTCTGTTGTGGTACCCCAAGCCATAGGAATTTCTCTCCGTAACAAACCCTTTTCAATTACTTTGAGTAATTTATTAATATTTTAACTTAGGAACTTTATACTAGTTCCTAATTAGACTTTTTAGGATTTGGACTATTTATTATCTTTTCATAATAAATAATAATTAGATGGAGTTTTTCTTTCTCTTTCTTCATTAATATTATAATTATATTCGACTCTTTAAACATACCATGTATAAAGTACATAATAATATATCACTTGTTAACATTTGTCTTTGGGCATCATATACCATGATTCCTAAACTTAATGAGACTTCTTCATTAAGGTCAAGTAGGTAGATGGTTTAGGTCTGCTAGGATAGGAAACTCTAAACATCCATGCATGTTGGATTTCCCTCGTATAACGTGGTAGATCTTCAGTACTTGATGAGAATACAAAAATTTGAAATTTCATTTACTCACTTATAAATAAGTATGATGAGATCAATATTTTTCTCGAGTCGTTTTCACTCGAAATTTATTAAATTCTTTTCAGTAACCCCTAGCACTTACCAGACCCCATACTCAATGCTTTAACAGGGAGTTACAATTCAGTGCAATTCCAGAGCTCCTCACTCAACACTAATGCTAGGATGTACTTGTATGATACACCTAGGGATAAAATGGAAAAGGATCCGATGCTCTAGAGCTTATGCTTAACATCAACATGGAAGGCTCTAGGGCTTATGCCCAACACTTCCAACTATCTTTTCATGTGTTCTAGAGCTTCTCGCTCAACAAAAAGGTAAGCCCTCACGTGATCCAGAGCATATCAATCAACACAAATCATCAATCACTCAAGTGCTTCAGAGCTCCTCGCTTAGCAAAAAACATCTCATCAATCATGTGCTTCAGGGTCCACTCCCAACACAAAAAAACATATATATCTATCATCAATAATTGGCTTATGCCCAATATATAAAAAAAATCACCATGTTCATATGCAGTGGGGTCTTCGACCCAATAAAAAAATTAAAACATCAAGATAATCATCATAATCAACAGGCACATGCTTATAAGTGTTAGGTCCAAAATTCAAGATATTACAGAAACATCCTTGTAAATTTCTAGGTTTGTATTTACGGTTGTAAGTTCTTTGTTATTCTTTCACAAGAAATATAAATCCATAGTTTATGGTTTAATACAAGTTTTATTTAGCCGCACATCTTCTCCAGGTTTACTTGAGTGAATGTTTTTTAAATTTACTAGTTAGTGAAAGACACAAAGCATCTATAATTATTTCACCGCCTCAAAGTTCTAGTTTTTATCCACAGAGTGTTCGAAACAAGTCTTATTTAATATTGGGCTGTATAATATTATGAGTGAGTTTCAATATAGTTGTGTCAAAGTTTATCCCAGTTGACCACTGTGAAAAGTGTTTTTCATATCCTAAGTCTTTAGACTAGGAAATATAAAGTTGTTCTGCCAAAGTGAAAGTTGATCGCAAACTAAATTCTGTCGCAATAAAATCCGGAATCCAAGTAAGTTTGTCGAGGTAAAAGTGTGTCGGTTGAAAATTCCATCACAGTAATTCCGTCACAGTAATTTCGTCGAAGGTATTTTGGTCGCAAGACTTTCTGTTAAAGTTAAATGGGAAAGAAATTTTATGACTACGCGGTAACTCAAGCATACCACTGAAGTAGTCGTCTTTCCCAAGAAGCTCAAAATCCAAATATCCTCTGCGATTGTATTTTATGAACCTACAAAAAAATTTAGTTCAAATTACAAACATCACTACAACAAAACCTGTGATTAGCGTCCCTTTTAGCTTCCTTTTTAGCGTCCACTATCCCTTTTAGTGTATTTTTCATCTTTTTTTGGACAAAGTGGATGCTTTTCCATGGGATGGTGCTTTTAATGGCGTTATTTGCATCCCTTTTTAAAATTTGACGCTATTTTGGATGCTCATTATCATCCCAAATAACATCCCAATTAAAGTCCTTATTAGCGTCCCAATTAGCGTCCCAATCGGCATCCCAATCAGTATCCCAATTAGCATCCCTTTTTAAAAGTTGGGGCTATTTTGGATGCTAATTAGGATCCCAATTAACAACCCAATTAGCATCCCCATTAGAATCCCAATTAGTGTTCCAATTAGAATCCCAATTAGCATCCCAATTAGCGTCCCCTTTTATAAGTTGGAATTATTTTTCATGCTAATTAGCATCCTAATTAACGTTCCAATTAGCGTCCCAATTAGCATCCCAATTAGAATCCCAATTAGCATCCCAATTAGCATCCCAATTAGCATCCCAAATACCGTCCATTTTTAAAAGTTGGCATTATTTTGGATGATAATTAGCATCCCAAATAACATCCCAATTAAGGTCCCAATTAGTGTCCACAAAAGCATCCCATATGACACCAATAATAGCCTCCAAAAAAACGTTTTGAATAGCATAGCACCATATATGAATCCAGGGTTAGTGACATGAATTGCGCCATGAATTTCGACAAGAAAAACATTCAACATAGAGCTAGGAAATGCTACACCTGGAGTTGATTTTCTAAATGCTAAGTACTGCTGTTGAGTTGATTTGCTAAATGCTAGTAAGGTTTGACTATCACTGTCAACTAATATTCTACTTAAAATTTGAGGATATATGCCCCACTATTTCCATAAATCTAGAGAGGATTTCTTGGAATCCTGTATCTTTCAAGTGTTCAATCTATGACCCAAATATGCTTTAACATCCTATACTTTGATATTTGTCCCTCCTTTGAATACCACCTGTTAAATGACTGCATGGAAATGCTCGATTTGATGCCCTTGAATATGGGGTTGATATTTATTGTTGACCTTCAAAATATGGGATTTGAATACTGGTAATGTGGACCTGCTACTTTACTGGATGGAGGATTCAACACCATGGAGTCCCAATGATATTTCCTTCTACAAACATCTGAAAATCCCCATTGCTAATATTACTCTTGATTACTAGATATTTTGTAATATACTCTCTCACTTTTTCACAGTATTACATTTCTCAATATGCCATGAATTTTAAGAGCCACTGCTACGACAAAGGAATTTTCCTTATTCAAATCGTTACTAAGAGCTGGTAGAGAATTCAACGTTCCAACACATAGGTATTGATAGGCTAAATATGCAAGTGGAAAAATATCAAATGTATTTTTGATAACCATTCAACAAGGAATTGATGCCAATAGGATGGTTTCATATGTGATAAGTATAACTCTTTCATATTCCTTAAATGTTGGCAAATTCCATTTCAAAGCTCCTCCTTTAAGTGTAGGATGCAAGAAATTCAACTCTATATTTTCACCTTCAGGTATTATTTGGCCTCCAATGACCATAAGGTCATTTTTACAGGTATGAAATACAAGAGCCAAACCCTTTATTGAGCTTGCCATTATAGGAAATTTTCCCAATATATTCCAAATATGGTATCCTTGTTATATTTCTTGACTTCATTTTGCTAGTGCTTGATTGCATAAAACTTGATTATTTATCATTACAACCAAGTATGTTGTTGGGTCATTGATTTTGTCAAGAAATTATACTATGCTACATGTAGAATGCACTTTATTGCTAAAGGGAACCATTTGAGACAACCATAACTTGACAAGAAACTTTTTAAATATCATTGTGCATATATATATTTTCATATTCTAGTTTAGTGTAGAGATCTTCAACAAAATATGGTCATTTCCACAAATCTCATGATGACAAAGTGTATGCACAGAGCTAGAACACGTGTAGATGTTGAAGTGTGTGGGGGGGTGTTGGGACATGATTGTGGGTACTGGAATGTGCATATTAACCTCGAATGTGTGCACATAGGGTCTAAAATTGTGACATCCCATGACATGGAGTCACACGTAAACAACAAGTATAGACTTGGGCACAAAATTGGTAGTGGTTCTTTTGATGAGATATACTTAGGCTTTGCTCCATTTTTTATTTTGTTCACTCAATGAGTAATTGTTTTGTTGATCCCATAAAATATGAATCCATCAAGTGCCACAGACTGTGTATTCACCTGAGTTTGTCTGAGAAGCATTACATGTTGTTTGTGATCGGCATATTTTCTCTTTATCCATGACTCATGAGTGTCACCATATGGAAATTTTGTATCTTAGAAAACCAATGGTTCTTAGTTCTTTATTACTTTTGCAACAACACCTCATCTTGATGGGTATATACTTGATTCCATATCTATGATTTTTTGTATTCACTTGAGTTTGTCTGAGTAGCTTTACATGTTGGTTCTGATTGACATATTTTCTCTTTATCCATGACTCATGAGTGTGACCATATGGAAATTTTGTATTTTAGAAATACAAGATTCATTTACCTTGAAATAATGGGTTGCTTTATTTGGGTGCGAGACACCAGTGTATTTTTACCATTTGACATTTTAAATTCTGATAAATATTTGTAGGCAGTTCTCTTCAGTCCAATTTAGTTGGTCTATATGCTACTAAGGGGGTGAGGATAACATTTGTCTGACTAATTTGGATATGTTGCCTCTCCCCATCTCTATTATTTGTTTTACTCTCATATAATTAATGTCCCTTTTCTTATTATCTGCAGCAAGCATGTATTTTTTGGAAGAGTTGTTGAGGGAATAGATGTACTGAAGAAAATTGAGCGATTATCAACTACAGATCAAGGAAGACCTATTGTTCTAGTTAAGATTTCTAATTGTGGTGAAATATTTCTAGGAAAAGGTAAGAGTATAGTTGTAGTTGATGAAAGTACATTTATCTTTTAAGTTGTAAGCATCATGATATGCCATTTATATTATGCTCAACGTTATCATACACCATCTCCAGATCGCTCTTCCCCAAGGTCTCATCGCATTTGTGAAAGGAATATTCTTAAAAGGGACAAGTTTGTATGCATTCATAAAGCCTCATTAAATTTCCAAAGTTGGAAGGAATTCCTAAAAGAATAATTTTATTTTGATGTGGTAGATATTCAATTTTTAGGAGTTATTTCGAGCGCTCGCCTCTAAGACATTACAGAAACGTACCAAGAGGTAAGACTCCTCCAATGTCAGAAAGCATTATATTTGTTGCAGTTCTTGAAGAAATATGTTTTGAATATTATTTTAGCAAACTATTTTATATACACTATTGGATATTTTGTATATTTCAAACACTATCCAAATTTGTTAGAATAATAAACCCATAGTTAGCTACCTTAGACATTAATTAATCCATTTTTGTTGTATTTGCCTAGTTTCCAATATTCCACTCTATGCAAGTTGTCTTCCACATGTCCTAGAAGTCAAACTTGCTAAAACTGAGTCATGGAGCTCTTGGGAAACCTCTTGGAATCCATATTTAGCATATCTACTTTATTCCATATCCTCCCTAGCACATGTCTTCTTTTTCTGCTTTATTGCCTGCTTTACTGGGTTTTATGGCAAAAGGGAAAGTAAGACTAGGTGAAGTTGACTTGTTTTTTGACCTCATCATCCTCCATTATTTTATCCTAATAAAAGCATGTATGAGTTGTCTTTCCATCACCTATTATATTTTCTACTTGAATTTTCCAATTCGTGAGCTCCTAGGCAGATTTGGAAATTGCTTTATGCACCTATGGGGGATTTGACTAGATTTAGTAAGCCTGCTTTTGACTATTTCGAATGGAATCCTTATGCATTTGAATCTCTCATGAAATTATTTATTTTACAAGCCTATGACTTCACAAGGTTGGCTATTGTACACTTATTCAATACAGATTAGTGTTATGCTCGAATTTCAGTCTCCTTTGTGTGTAAATTTGCATGTTTGATTAGTAATTTTGTGAGTGCAATTGATCTATCACCTGGGTTCAATTTCCACATGGTATTAGAGACTTTTTAGATCGATTTCACTACTTCCATATTGCTATTGCAGGTTTGACATCTTGACTGGGAGCTATTCTGCTTACTGAAGGGACAATTTATGAGCTATGGATCAATATCAGAAGATCAACTTGACTCCATTTAATTTCTTTGAATGGAAAGCAGAGATGGAGATACCATTGAGAGAAAAAGGTCTCTACAGGGTGACTATGGTTACTGAATAAAATCCCAATGCAGCTGTAGAGAAAATTAGATGGCGCAACAGGAGGGATGAGGCTTATGGTCTCTTGTCTCTGAGCATATCCAAAGACCTCCTCTTCATCTTGATGGATTGGCATCACCAAATGAAGTATGGGAGAAGCTTGTAGATATTTTTAGTAATACAGATGAAATGAGAGGACATCAAATTGAGAATGAATTGATCTTCTTGAGTCCCAACAGCTTCGAATCCCTGCAACTCTACTTTTCCAAGTTTAAAGCCCTTGGTTTGCAGCTAAAACAGTGTGGAATTGAAAAGAAGGAGGAGAAACTAGTTTTGGCCATACACTCGAAGCTTGGTCCTGAATATTTAGTGTTTGTTTCAACCTTCCATGCCGCCAAGTTGGTAGCTTGAGCCTGGAAGATGACTAAGCTTGCAGAGTTCATGGAATCCCTCACACAAGAACAAGATAAACTGGTGATGATGGGCACCATCAAACCTTACAAAGACCAAGCTCTGGTTGCTGGAGATTCAAGGGTGGATTCAAAAGGCAAGAATAAATCTAAGAATCCACTTGAGCAAAAGAGAGACAAGAATAAGTCTCAGGAGGAGCCCCAAGGCTCCAAGAATAAATTCCAGAAGAAGAAGAACAAAGGGGAAATGAGAAAGTGCGCATACTTCAGTAAGGGATTTCATCCTGAAAGCTCCTGCATGAAGAATAAAATTGACATGTTGACCCAAATCCTGGAGAAGAATAACATCTCCCTTCCTGATAGCTCAAAGAAGAGGGAAGGAGGATCAAATTCAGAAGACAGAGAGAGAGTTCATGCATTGGTTGCTAGCACATCAAGCTCGCCTAGCTTCATCATAGACTCTGGAGCTTCAAGACATATGGTTTCAACCAAGGAGGCATTCTCCTCTCTTGACATGTCGAAAGGTCCACCAATAGTTCTGGGAGATGACTCTCTCACTGACAGTTTGGGCAAAGGAAGGATTGATCTTGACCATGGTAAGTTCAGCAATGTATTGTATGTTCCAGGTCTTGCCTCTAACCTCTTGTCAGTGTATCAGATGACCCACACAAGATCTCCAAAGAAGGTCATATTCTCCCCTGGTGATGTTGAGATAATGGAGATCTCGAGTGGTAAATTCATTGCAAAAGGAGTTGTAGATCACACTTCGAAGGTATACTGGTTTTCACATTTTCTACCCTACTCAAACCCCTATGCTCTTCTGGTTCATGTTAATGAGGAAAGCAAGATTTGGCATGAAATATTTGGCCATCTTAACTATAAGTATCTTTCTGATCTAAGTGAAAAATAAATTTTCATAGGGTTACCAAAGATTAAGTTTTCCAAGGGATTCTGTCAAGGTTGTGTCCCAGGAAAACACCCAGAGCATAAATTTGAGAGAGCTAGTCATGAGAGAACCTCTTCACCTCTTGAGTTGATCCACAGTTATGTTGCTGGTCCATTCCCTCATATTTCAATAATTCAGGCCAAATATGCATTAACTTTCATAGATGACTTTTCCAGGTACTGTTGGGTTTACTTCCTGAAGCATAAGTCTGAAGTTTTTGGCCTCTTCAAAGTCTTTAAGGATTTGGTTGAAAACCAGTTTGGAAGGAAACTCAAGATCCTCAAATATGACAATGGTGATGAGTATGTCAAGTCTGAGTTCATTCAATATTGTGAAGATGCAAGTATTCAGATGCAACATTCAATCCCTTACACACCATAGCAAAATGGTGTTGCTGAGAGAAAGAACATATCATTGAAAGAGATGGCAACCTGTATGTTGGAGGCTAAGACTTTGCCACCAAAGTTTTGGGCTGAGGATGTAAACTATGCCTCCTATTTTAAGAATAGGGTGCCTCATAAATAGCTTGATGGTATGACTCCTTTCGAAGCATGGAGTGGGCACAAGCCAGATGTGACCCATTTCAGGATTTTTGGCTCAAGGGCTTGGG
This sequence comes from Pseudotsuga menziesii, assembly GCA_001517045.1. Classification (NCBI taxonomy): domain Eukaryota; kingdom Viridiplantae; phylum Streptophyta; class Pinopsida; order Pinales; family Pinaceae; genus Pseudotsuga; species Pseudotsuga menziesii. Next base: position 35,105 of record LPNX010100778.1, on the reverse strand, counting down.
CTAGAATTCCAATAGAAAAGAGGAAGGATTTGCATCCCCAAAGCCAAGAGTGTCTATTTTTTGGGTACTCTAAAGATTCAAAAGGGTACAAGCTAATCAATTTGAGCACAAACAAAGCCTTCATTGAAAGGAGTGTTCAGTTCCAAGAAGAGCCTTTAGCAACAGTTGAAGTTGTTGAGTCTCTTCACCACCAGAACCATTGAATGTAAGTGAAGAGACAAATGAGTTTGTTGATTCTGATATGTATGATAATGATGATTTAATTGTAGATACTAACAGTCCTACAATACCAAAATGGGCAGCAAAGACCATTTATGCTACTGGGGAACTAGCTGGAAATCCTAGTGATCCTAATGGACTAGATCTCCGTTTGAGAGTGCCCTGAGCATGAAATACCCTTTGTTTGTATAGAAATTCTATCTGATGGTTGAATCAGACCCACATACATATGAATATGCAACACATGATACAATATGGCAAGCATCCATGAAAGAAGAATTCAGCTCATTTCAAAAGAACAACACTTGGGAGCTGGTTGATCTTCCACCAGGGAGGAAGCTAGTTCAATGTAAGTGGGTTTTCAAAACTAATTTTGCTGCTGATGGTTCACCTTTGAAATATAAGGCAATATTGGTAGCCAATATCTACTCACAGGTACATGGTATTGACTACAATGAGACCTTTGCACCAGTGGCAAAGATGGACTCCATCAGGCTAGCCTTAGCCATTGCAGCTTCGAAGCAGTGGGAGGTACATCACATGGATGTGAAATGTGCTTTCCTGAATGGAGATATTACTGAAGAGATTTACATGCAGCAGCCTCAAGGATTTGTTACTAATCCATATTTTGTGTGCAGGCTAAAGAAATCATTGTATGGGCTTGGTATGCCAAAATTGATAGCTTTCTACTGTCATTGAGTTTTGTTCGATGCAAATCTGATCCAAATGTTTATTTGAAGCTGATTCATGGTTCTTTGATGATTATTTTCTTGTATGTGGATGACCTTCTGATTACAGGAAGCTCAAAGAATGAAATTTCCTCCTTGGAGGATGCAATGAACCATGCATTTTCTATGACTGATTTGGGGTTGTTGAGCCAATTTTTGGGTCTCGAAATTGCTCAATCCCAACATGGAATAAAATTACATCAGTCCAAGTATGCTTTGGATTTTCTGAACAAGTTCAACATGAAATAGTACAAGCCAAGAAAGGCTCCCTTCCTTTCAGGAGTTAAGCTTGAAGAAGCAGGTTCTTCTCCTATGGTAGATAGTACACTATATAGACAACTGATTCGACGTTTGATGTACCTTACACACACTCGAACTGATATTTCTTATGCAGTGAGTGTGGATTCAAGATACATGGTTTAGAATCATGATATCCATTGGAGAGCAACCAAAAGGATCCTTAACTTTGTTCAGGTAACAAGAACTCATGGGATCTTCTACAAAGCTAAATCTGATCTTGATTTGATTGGGTTTACTGATAGTGATTGGGCAGGTGACAACATAGATCAAAATTCAACATTAGGTTATGTGTTCATTCTTTTTGAAGAACCAATCAGCTGGTCAAGAAAGAAATAGAGTGCCATTGCACTCTCATCTACAGAAGCAGAGTACAAAGGAGTTGTAAATGCAGCAACTCAATGTTTATGGTTGCAGCGGTTACTTGGTGAGTGTGGCTTCAAATCAGAGTTCTCAACTATTATCTATTGTGATAATCAGAGCACCATTTGAATCTGCAATGATCTTGTTTAGAGACAGAGAACCAAACACATTGAGATCCATATGCACTACATCAGACAGCTTGTGCATGATGGCACCATTCACCTACTCTCATGTGCATCTTCAAAACAAGTAACTGACATATTCACCAAAGTTTTTTGTGAGAAGACATTCATAAATATCAAATCACTGTTAGGGATTTTGATCATGCTGTGAAGAATGATTGATGACAAGATTTTCAAATTTTGTTTTACTGTCCATGTTTGAGGGATGATTTTCCCACTGGGTTTTTTCCTCTTTCCTTGGTTAAATGGACATGCAGTATGTAAAGGGTGACTAATCCTTGTTTCTATTCCCTATAGTTTTCTAATATTTACTCATAATTCAGGCTTAAGGGGGGGTGTTAGAATAATCAACCTATAGTTAGCTACCTTAGACATTAAATCCATTTTTGTCTTATTTTCCTAGTTTCCAATATTCCACTCTATGCAAGTTGTCTTCTACATGTCCTAGAAGTCAAACTTGCTAAAAATGATTCATGGAGCACTTGGAAAACCTCCTGGAATCCATATTTAGCATATCTACTTTATTCCAGATCCTCCCTAGCGCATGTCTGCTTTTTCTACTTTATTGCCTGCTTTCCTGGGTTTTATGGCAAAAGGGAAAGTAAGACTAGGTGCAGTTGACTTGTTTTTTGCCCTCATCATCCTCCATTCTTTTCTCCTAATAAAATCATGTATGATTTTTCTTTCCATCACCTATTAGCTTTCCTACTTGACTTTGCCAATCCATGAGCTCCTAGGCAGATTTGGAAACTGCTTTATGCACCTATGGGGGATTTGACTAGATTTAGTAATCTTGCTTTTGACTATTTCAAATGGCATCCTTATGCATTCAAATATCTCATGTAATTATTCATTGTAGCAGCCTATGACTTCACAAGGTTGGCTATTGTACACTTATTCAATACAAATTAGTGTTATGCTCCAATTTCAGTCTCCTTTGTGTATAAATTTGCATGTTTGATTAGTAATTTTGTGATTGCAATTGATCTATCACATGGGTTCAATTTCCACAAAATCATCATAGTTAAGTGTTTCCACATCAACCATATAATCAAGGTTAACTTGTCAGCAACATCACAAGATGACCAAGATTTGGTGATATGGTTCCTTCCAACAATTAGTTTTCTCTAATATCTATAACCTTAGTTAAACTGCCTATTTTTGAAGCATTCGTTGAGATATAAAAGCCTCCAAGGAATTTTTCTAGTGAGATTATTGTGGTTTCAGATAGATCTTTCCTAGTTTCATCATCTCTCCTATTTCAGAAGGAAGGACACAACTAAGATTGTTGTCTGAAAGAAGAAAACAAGAAAAGTTCTTCAATATGTCCCTGGGAAGAAGGAATTCTTGCACGTGTCCCATGTAAGGAGGTACATTTCCACAAATGTTGTTGTTATAAATCTCAATGCAATATGATGCAAAGAGCTTCAATAAATATTTATTGGTATAAAGCTTGTGAAGGGGTTGTTATGCAACACATTGTAGTGAGATGCGGTCATGTATAAGGCCAATGAGAAAATATGAAAAGATGGGTCAACAACATATTGTTGCATAGGATATAAGGAATCCATTTGCTCAATCTATTGAATATTATTCACTATACTCCAAGATTATAATGGTTTCAAATCTAGAAGGAAATGAATGTGACAAACTTGGAAGCTGAGCACAACTCTTAATCCATGAATCAAATCACAATAGAGTACAATTTGTAATGGAAAAACTCTATATCATACAACATTGAAATGTGTTGTTTAAGCTAATTACAACACCATTATATAATCAATGGGAACCCTTTGTATTGTCATTGTGTTTCGATTGATTTATTCCAATCGTAATAGATTTTAATTTGTAACGAAGAAAATCCATATCATACTAACAAATTCTTCGTGGTTCAGTAGAGCGCCTTGGTTCAAGGATTGCTAGAACAACTTATGTCAGACCCATTAGCAATGTTTCTGTTGTGCAATGTGTTCAAATTAAAGGGAGTGCTCCTATGCCTATGAAGCAAGATGGTCTCGGATAAACAAGCTTATCCTTTCAAGGAGGGTCAATTCCATCAGTACCATTGAAAACCATGCAAGATAACATAAGATCCAGCTTCTCCACATGACTAGGTGATATTACATATGTCCCAACATTAACCTCCGAAAGGATTCTAGGTTCAATGGCTTGTTTCCTAGGTTTATCACTTAATGTACTTTAGACGCACATGTTGTGTTTGAGTTGTTTGTGTCACTATTAGTAGGTTTTTTTTGTCCAACCCACATGTCGCAATTTCCATTTTCAAAGTACATGATTAACTAGTTAAATGAATCACTTTTAGATCTAGTGCAATATTCACCACCCTTTTGACTTCACACTTTGTCACATTTAGATTACTTGTTAAGGGGAAAATTAGTACCTTGAAAAGGTGCAATATAAGCTCCAAGTAAGTTGTAGGTGGTGATTTTTTAACTGAAATTTTTGTCAAGTCATCTGAGATTGATAAACGAGCATAACGCCTTCCATTATTTTGAGTTTCACTTCCTAAGATAGAGAAGAAAGTCTCATAGTGAAGGGACTCATCTAATAATCATGTAAGACTAATATCAGCACCGGTTGTAGCACTAGGTGCACTGGTGAAAATAGTAGTCGTTGCACCATTAAGATCATCAATTGCTTCCAAATTCGCTTGTGTTGCTGCATTTTCCTCATTAGTTGCTTCTTGGATATTATAATTTTTTGTAAACTGTACTTTCTCAGCAAACTCCTTTAAGCTTTCATCAAACATGATTTGGATTTCCCATCATCAATATCTAGCATAAAGTCCTCTTTCTATGTACCTTTAAAACATATCAAAAATTAAAACTTCAAAGCAGTAATAAATTAAAGAAAGAGCACACATCCTGAAGTTTGGCAAAACTAAATAGTCTCATCTCTTTACAACAACACACACAATACAAAACTTTCTATAATCTAATCTAATCTTTTGTTACTACATTTCACATGGCTCTAACTATTTTACATGCCTAGGCTCCTATCCTCACTAATCATGTGCACTTGATATACTAAAATGACTTACTGTGCCATATTATATTTCTTCTGTTGTACTTTATAGTGTGACCTGATCAATTTTTCCTGAACAGTATGTGAATTAATTTTTTCAATGGAATTTAACTCATACATGGAAATATCAGATGTTATGGCTGGTCCACTCTTATATATTGTAGTAAGAGCAGTTACACTTTTTGAACTAAATTGGTGGTAGACTCACACTAAGACCTCGGCATCCTCAAATCAACAATCTATCAGCAACTAGGATGATTTAAAATACAACTATTCTATTGTATTTTTTCAAATTGGAGCACACTTCATTATACAAAAAAACTACTTAGGTATGTCATAACCATATTGGGGCGTCCAAGTGCAATCCAAGCTTGAGAGATATAAGAATGATAAGGATTGGGAACCTAAGAAAAATAATACACAACTCAGAAAACATTAAAAAAAAATCCCACATACCAAGCAAGTTAGCAAAGCTAGCATAACCGGGGTCAGGGCATCAAAACTTTTTGTTCAACACTTATCATGAAAGAATACATGTAATATGGGATGGAGGGGAAATGGAATCAAGCCTAAGTCAATTGAATCCTTGCAACTCACTACATGTCTGTCTCTCAACAATCCACCTTTTAAATTGAACCAAAATACCAAAAGAAGTTTATTAATGGCTAGATTTGAGAAATTTCTAAGTGTGAGTAATTAAGGGATCGGGGCTCTAAAATTTGTTGTGTTTTGTACCAGTCCACGATTCAAAGAATCGACAGGAACATGTAGTAATTTAAGTTATTTAATAAAAACATCTAATGTGTATACCTCTATGTCGAAACCGTTTTCCATGTCGATGTAGGCCACTACCCTTTTTATTGTCTTACCAAAAGGCATGATAATGAGGAAGAAGACCTAAAATTATGGACTTCACCTTCAAAGGATCCCTTGCAATCACATTGGTAAGGACTGATAAGAATATCACGACAATTCAACTTGTCAAATGTTAGTTGATAGTGTTAATTAAATACTTATATGGTAAATTTAATATAAGGCTTACTAATAGTTTTCTCTTACTCTTTGTGTCTTGACACATTTAATATTTAATGGTTGTCTCTACGCCTTACTCAATTTGTATTATAAGGTGATGATGTGCATGCATAATAATCCTTAGTTATTACTATGAGATGAGGATTTAAAGGGGAGAGGATGTAAAGACAAGTAATTTTATATGTATTTTGGTGGCGCTAAGGACAAATGTTGTGAGAAACCACAATAGATGGAAGGACAGAGGGAGATTACATCACGATCATGCCACCCATCAAATTGAAGAATATTCTTGAGCCAACAATTGTTTTTAAAATTTTATTAATAACCATTGTTTCTCCATATTGTGTGCCCAATGACACCTCTCTATAGTAACATTTGCATAAATCAACCTCTGAATAATTTGTGATCCTAGCTACATGACATCGAGTGTTGTTTATAGTTGTCACAAGTCCATGATATTCATGCAAGAAATGAAGTCTTGTAGAGGAGGACTCATCAAACCAACCTTTTGAATTTCATTTTGATGAAAAAAAAGTGGAAATTGGTAGCAAGGTTCACATACGTAGTAGGCACAAAGTTTTGGTCTCATTTCAGGCCTAGTAGTTCTTTTTTGTTATAGCCGTAGCTGTTGAAAAATTTTCACACTTTAGATTGCAGCGCCAAGTGACTCGGGAGTTAGAGTCACATCTCAATGGCTAGTGCCTCGTAGTCATCAATGATTACTGGTCATCTTTCACAACTAAGTAGTGAGTGCATGACATGAGTGAGTGAGTGATAATAATTTATCATATTTACAATATTTTGAATGACTAGTTGAACTTTATAGCATAGGAATTTCAACATCTTGAGAAATTTATATGGAGGAATAATTTCAAATGTTGCCCTTCTTTTGAAATGTTGATATAAATTATGCCCTTCTTAATTGTAAGAGTAAAATTCAGATTTTAAAATTTTTTGAAGGACAATTTTAACATTACACTTCTTGGAAGGGATAAGGGCTGAAAAGTGTTCAATTTTGAACGCTAGATATAACTAAACAAATTTTTTTCAATTATTATCTTAAATTTAATAAGACATATAAACATAATAATAAAAAACAAAACAAAATATATAAAAATAAATAAAACATAACATAAAAAAACATCCCCACCATTTTGAAGCCTCTATACCCTCCTTGAACCTGCAAAGCATCCAATAGTGTGCCATTTGAACCCCTCCTTGACTTCTATAGTGAATTTGACAGTGCATAGAATTTAACAGTGAAGAGCATTGTTATCGTCATTGGAATTGTCGCACATTCATGCACACAAGGTTCATTTCTACCCAACATAGGATGAGCAGAGGAGACCAACATATCATTGGTTAACATTCAATTCGTCATCCGAACATAGGAGACCAATGGCGATGTCTTCAATATGTGGTTTTTGTAACTCAATCATTTTCCTTCCACCACTTAGCCTTGATTTTTGTTGCCAAGGGTTTCAATCACCATAACTCATAAAAAATGGAGGTTGCATTCCTTTAACAAATGGTTAAATTTGAAGTATTTGTGTTCAGTTCGTATATGTAGGGCGGGGTCCTTGGATTCAAAATGTGTTTTCATGCTTTGTCTTTCTGCTCTTTTTTGTCTTTATCATTAGGGGGAAAAAATGAGACAGGGGGATATACCTCCATGCCCCACCCGAGAGAGTGACATATTTCTAACCTGGTCGATACGGATATTGGCCATGGGCAGAGTGGATCTTTCCATTGGAGGATTGCTAGTTCGATTGAGGTTCAATTCCCTTGGATACCAATCGGATTCCAAAAAAATGAGCACTCATAGCTCCAATTTCAATTCCTTCGATGGCGGACGAGGTAGAGGACGGGGAAGGGGAGGTAGTTGTGGTCATGGTTGCGGAGGTACAACAAATAATAAAATGAGATGCACTGCAGACGAGGATCTAGAATCCAAGCTAGGGTTTGATATTTTCACCGAGGGTGAACCCTTCTTAGGATGGCTCCTCACCATGTCATCTGTAAGTTACCTCACTTCTACCACTTTTTCTCAAATATCAACACCGTTGTATTCAATTCGATTGCACAAGTGGTCACGTTCATGTGCCTGCAATTTGAAGTTGTATCTGAACTCTTTGCATTTTTAGTTTGATCTTGCTGGCCATTTTGACAACTATAATAAATATGGCTACTAGTTCTCCCTCCCCACCATTATATTTCAAGCATTTGAATACCATTTTTTAAGTTCTTGAGTTTTGCAGTAGATAAAACAGGTTGTCCTGAAATCCTCCTTACCATTTGTTGGGGCGTGTACCCTAAAGATTACTAGTTGTGGTAACTTCACGGCTGTTGGTAAGCGGAGTTATGGGTCAAGATAGTCTTAGGGGTGTCAGGGTAAGTCAAAACCCTCCTTTTTGTAATAAACCCGTGGTTTAAATCCAGGGTTTAGGGTTTTTTGGGTGCCCATGGTTTAAGACCATGGTTTTGTAAAAATGCGCAGTATAAATAAGCGCTTATGTAAAGAAGATAGGTTAGGTTTTATGATGAAGGAAAGATTACGGTGAAGCTAAGATTGGTTTTGTGGGAAAAGGTTAAGTCCCAATTGTGTGCATGGACGACCTCTGCAGCTGTGTGCGTGGACGACCTCTGCATCTGTGTGCGCAGAGGGTTTTGTAAAGAAGATTGTAAGGAAAAACCTGTAGCTGTGTGCGAAGGGGCCTGCTGCTGTGTGCGCGGCTTTTTGAGGACTGAAAGGATCTGCATCTGAGTGCGCAGATAAAACTGTGGTTTTGTAGCAAGTTGAATAGAACACAGTTTGTGGACGTAGCCCCTACACTGGGGGTGAACCACGTTATATCCGGTGTTGTGGTTTCTTGTGCTGTTTCTGTTTCTATTTCGTTTATGCATTAATAATTGTATACATCTGATAAGTTAGATCGCTGCTAATATTTAGCTTCGCTGTGAATTCCCTGTAGTGGGTTGAGCGAGTCACGACTGTTTATTTATTTTCGAAGTTGTATGTGAATGAATGGTAGAACTGGTAATTATTGATTAATAAGGTTATTAAAAGGCTAAGGTACAGTAATCCCCTTCTCTGCTTGCAGAAACCTGATTCTGCGGCATCCCATAGCTATTTCGGGTGAGACTGCAACCTGCGCGCAGGTTGTTGCCGAAAGGGCCAACACTGTGGGTATTTTGTTGGTGCGACACTAAAGGATTAAACCCGGGTCTGCCCTATTGCCCAAAAAAATGGTTCCGTTGCCGGTTGAACTCAGTACCTGCTCAAGAGGGGTTTTCATTGTACCTCGGGGGCTATGTTCTGGAGGCCCTCTGTGAAGGACATCGGCGGCTGGTTTGCTGAGACTTGTCTGAAATTCGCGCAGCAAGAGAATACGAATCCGTGTCGAAGCGCAAGTGACTTTTTACAACGGTATGTTTTTTGTGATACTTATGAAACTTTCTTTGGTCGTTTCCACATAGAGTTGCACCAGTGGTTGTCTAGGTTAATAGAGAGGAGGATGAACTTTCAAGCTCGACGAATTCCTGTGTGGACCCCCGCAAGGGTCAACCTTGTGCAACACATGAACAATGAGGTATCCCGCGCTGTCGATTTATGGACGACGCGCACATTGGAGGCCTTCATGACGGAGTTTTCCATTGATACAAACACTTC
>LPNX010100778.1:5581-25352 GCA_001517045.1 Pseudotsuga menziesii | reverse complement strand
AGGCCGCCATCATTAAGGAATTTAAGAAACCAAAATCAGAATCGCAGAGCATCACTGAACTCAAAGAGATTCAACAGCGGCGCGGCGAATCTGTGTGGGACTTTGACTAGAGATTCAAAGTTTTATTAGACCAAGTGAGCTTCACTATTAGTCCTGCGCAGCACAAGGAATGGTTTTTTGCCGCGTTATTGCCACATATCAGAACACCGCTCATGCAACAGAAGGTTGCTGACGAGCAAGAGGCTCTGGAAATCGCAATGAAGCTAGAGACCGCTCCCGTCGGAGATGATTCTGGTCTTGCTCAAATCCAAGCGCAGCTAGCAGCGATGGCCCTCGAACTTCGTGACATGAAGAAAGCTAAAACCAGTCGAGAGGAGGTCTGGTGTACGCAATGTCAGTCCGAGGGTCACGATAGGGACCAGTGCTCCGTGGTCCGAACCTATCTAAACACAGGCACGCCCACCCAATTCAATGCCGGTGTTCTATATTGTGAGATTTGCCGCACCTCTGGCCAGCATCGCCCTGAGCACTGCCATCTTCTTCAGAGATATGTTCAAGTTCCCAAAAACCCCTACTGCCAGTTTTGTAAGTCCGTCGGGCATAATGAAGAAGAATGTCGTAGCTATGACCTTATACGAGAGCGCACCTCTGATGCCTACCGAGTCCACAATGAAGCCCAGAATAATGATGGCTATGGTTACCGCGGCGGCACCTCTGGCAGAGGTGATTTTGGCGGTCGCGGCCGTGGTGGGATGACCGGCAGAGGTAGAGGCCAGGTTGTGTGTTACAATTGTAACCAAGTTGGTCACTTGGCTCGCGACTGTCGAAACCCCACTACGACCTGTCGGTATTGCCGCGCAGTGGACCATGTGATTGAACAGTGCCCCCAGCTCCTCGCAAAGATTCAGGAAAACAACCGTGGCCCTACTCCAAGTATTCAGTTGATTTCTGTGGAGCAAAGACCTGCCCCAGCCCTCAATGTGGTCACCTGGAGTGGAGCTACGACACATACTCAAGCCTCGCCAAAGCAACCTGCCACGGTGTGCGCACAACAGGCCTCCAAGAAAGTCCCAACCCTTGGCCCTGCGAAGGACCACGCACCAGTCCAGGAGGCCCTGTGCGATAATGTTGACCTTGGCGCTGTAGAAATACCTGTGTGGCAACATCAGCAGGCTTCGCAGCCACAGGAGGCCTCGACGGATAAAGTAAGTACACTATCCCCTTTCTTGCAGAGCTGTATGAAACTCTTGTGCAAACAGAACGCTCTAAACTAGCTGCAAAAAGTTCTTTCTGTCACAGACCCTCAGAGAGGAATTGATCAGGAGAAAACTGTTAGTCGTGTCCGAAGAACGGGAAGGGAAATGAGGTTGAACGTTCATATAGGAGAATATGATATGACTGATGTCATCCTAGATCTTGGATCAGACGTTAATGTCCTACCCAAGCAGACCTGGGGACAAATGGGAAAGCCTTCCCTGGTTTGGTCACCTATACAACTGCGACTAGCTAACCAGCAAAGGATTGTACCGCTAGGGAGACTTCTTAGTGTCCCAATAGACATCGATGGGGTCAGTACTCTAGCAGACTTTGAAGTTATTGAGATCATTGATGACAGCAACCCTTACCCAGCCCTGTTGGGAATTGAGTGGGCCATGGCCAATGCTGCAATCATCAACCTTAAAAGGAGACAGATGACCTTCGAAGGAAATGTCCTGCGCGTTATTATACCCCTCGACCCATCCCAAGGAGAAAGATATACAGAACCACTCAGAGATGAAGGGGAGCAGGATACTCTAGACCACATCTATAACATCACAGCCAAGGATGCAGATTATGTCGAGCCTAATGCTGATGGTGTAATGGATTGGAAATGTGATAGCTCATGCATGTCTGATTCAGACGATGGTCTGGAGAATTGGCAGCATCGACTGTATGAGCTACATGGCCATAGGTGCGCGCAGATCACTCAGTCTCTTCGATGCATTAGCGCACAGCCTCGAGAATTTCCTGCACAAGTTGGGATGACAGACCCTAGAGAAATTATTGCACCTATGTCAGAACGAGTACCTCAGTCACAAAACATCGAGCGTTTGGAAATAGTAATAGAAGCTACAGCAGCATGGGGGACCGATCATACAAAGCCTCAGCCCCATCGGGGAACTTGCCAGAAATTCTTGTGCCCCAAAGTTATAAGGCAAGCTCAAGAAGTGCGAAGTAAGTTCAAGGGGCAGAGCCAAGATGCTAGTGCCTCAAATCTAATAGTCCTATCGCAGATACTACCTGGTCGGGTCGAAGGGCACTATTGGGCCGAGGTTGCTTATTGCCTCGAGGCTTCAACCATGATTCTGTCGCGGCCCAAAAATGTAGCGAGGCTCAAAATCCGACCGTTGGGAGGCAGCCAATTTGGCGGCGACGGGATTTTAATTGCTTTAAATGACTGTACTAAGACCAGTACCGGAAATCGCGCCCCACATGGACAAGATTTTCGTCAGATTTGGTGCCTTCAATGCACTGTCCTCCCCGATTTGATTGATGGCGTGTATAAGAAGATGCCTAAGTTAGGAAAAATCGCATCCTGCATTTCTTCAAGATTTCTGAGTGAACCCATGACAACCGAACGCGAGATTGACGCCTTGGTCAGAGAATTCGAGCAAGAGGGTTTGATCACCTGCTCTAATCGGCCGCCTGCCATAGCTCACTGTGAAGCCACTCCTCCAGCACCACCACGGCCGATGCAGACACGGTCTGCCAGGAAAAAGTATAGAACTAAAATTCGCACCAAGCGCAACCAAGACCGACCGCAGCAAACAGGGAAAACACCAGCGGCTCATCCTATGGAGCCCTCTGGTTCTGCACAGGCCCCGGCCGGGGGAAGGGAGAATATTCCCCCACCACGGCCACCATATATACCACCTGTTCACCCAGGCACCGCGTTACCCCGTCGGACAAAGCAATTTACATTAGCCACACCCTCGTTGCCACCAGGAGTACAGTTGATCGGAAGTATGACAGGGAAGATTGATCAGCTTAAGTACAGCGATCACGACACCAATGACCATGGAAAGTTCCCACATTTTGAACCAGCAGAATACTTACACGCGTCAAGTACTCCGATCATAAGGTCACACTATTGGAAGTGCAAACATGGGCTGCGGGCCTGGACAAAGCTAGCCTACTCAAGCTATTTAACATTCCCCATTTCGGACGCGGCATACATGTGACTGTAGTGGCTAAGCAGTTACTAGCCCTAGTGCATGACGGCTATTTATGGATAGGGTACCAGCAAATTCCTATTGACGCCGCCCTCATCCATAGGATCACAGGTTTACCCATGGCAGGACCAGATCCGGGAACTGAATTTCCGTCCAAACATGACGATACAAAGCTCGCGCAAACCATGAAGGAACGGTTTGGCCTGACAAAAGGGAAACGGGGGTATCACACTTCCACGATTCGGGAGCAGCCCATTCGGTTTGCAGCTGAACTCTTAGCCTGCAAACTCATACGGAAATGCAGGCCAACTGAAGTACCTGCCCCGGTTATCCGGATTTCTATGAAATGCGCTGAGGGGTATACTTATAATTGGGCCGGATATCTTGCGAAGGAGTTTTTGGAGGATGCCCGCGATGCGCAAGAAAAAGGTAGACCTTTTCATTATTCCTGGCTTATAATCCTTATTGCATTAGTTGGGTGGAAAGAACCCACTAAAGCCCAGTTTGTCGAAATAAACCCTGGCACGCCAGGGGCAGCAAGGTATGCCTCCCTATGGATATCCTCAGATAAGGAAACTCAGCAGATGACGAACACTGTGTTCATCTTCTATGCTATGAGTATTCACTATGATATTGTGCGAACACCTCGACTTACCAACGAAGTGTTCTCTTAATACGAGGGCGTCGCGCACTTTAGTGCCGACATGCATCATGTTTTCATTCAAGCTCGTGCAGATCCTCAACGGCAATGCTTCAAATTACCATATGTAGTCACCGAACCAGATATCAGGCGGATCGTTCAGCAATGGCCGGCCGAATGGCTGAAAGATTTAGGGAAAAAACCCTCTATTCTGGTTCCCCCAGCTACCAATATTGGCGCAGGTACTAGTCAGGCGCAGCAGCAAAGCCCATTGGAAGATAGCGAAGACCTAAGTGATTCACAGATGAATGACAATGGCCAAGGTGGAGATGGCGGACAGGATGAACAGGATGAACAAGATGAGGAGTCGGTCAAGACCATAATAGATCCTACCCCACCAACGAAGCGCAAGTCACTAGAAGTAGCTGAGGTAACCAAGCCACAGTCCCGCAAAAAGGTAAAAGCATCGAAGGATAAAGATATCGAGGAAGAAGCCACTGTCACGCTGGATGCACTGGAGCATGCTCTAGAACAGTCTACGATAGCACTTACTAAAAAGTGGTCAGAGTTTGCGGAACTGCATCTTGCCGGCCTCTCAGGTATCGCAAACAGGGTATCGGAGTTAAAAGAACTAACCGCAAAATCAGCACCTAGTACTGCGACAAACAGTACTATGGCATCCATGCAGCAGGATATTAGGCAATGGCCACCCAGGGATCCCTAGGGACAGGTATCAAGCGCAACTCTGATACAGCCTGACACCGATTCTCGACCCCAGACGAATATAACCATGGAGCTGGATTATACAAAGATGCCTATGTCAGAGTTTCACCTCCGTCAGCTCGCGATTACAAAGGAGATCCATACCCGAACTCAAGTGTCACAAGTCCAATTGGAAGACACCATCAAACAAAACAAAACCTTCATAGCACGCCTAGAAGAGATCGTACAACAGAAGAAAGAGGCTGAACAGACAACAACTACGCTGATGCAAGCATTGGACGAGGCATGTCGGAGTCTTTCTGACTCCAACATACAGGAAGCAGAGGAACCAAAGCAGAAGATTGCTAAGCTGAGAGACTATGCCCAGCAGTCCTGCAGCGAGGTTGAAAGGATGAAGATGGAACACCAGCAACAGATTGCAGAACTTCAACTGCGCATTCCTCCTGAGACTCCACCAGAGGTCCGAGAATAGCGCCAGCAGGACATCAAGGCTTCAGCAACAAAAATATCAGACAACGTGGCTAGTGTCGCAAAACTAATGGAAGACAGCATAGAAGCATGGGAAAACCTACAGGACCATCCAGATGTAGGGAAGATTCAGGAAACCATCAAGTTGCACCAGGATGAGTTAGATGCAGTCAGAATAGAAATCAAGACGCTGCCACCTATGCAGAAGATGGCTAAAGTAAAGCGCAGCAAGGAACTTCAACAGGAAATCGAGTCTTGCAGAACGAAGGTAACGATGCTAGAAAATGCGTTACAGCCCCTGGTTGATGAAGCATTAGAATTGAGAAATACTGCGGAGAGCCAGCTCAAACTTTTGAAGACCTATGACACTTTTGCGCAGGAAAAGGCTGACACAGACTCTTCTTCAGTATTACAAGAACTGGTGGAAAAGGAGAAAGCCGCTGATGAGATACTGCATAATCTCACCAGTCGCTTCCAGGCCCTCGCGCAGAATATTCTCCCACCAGAGTCCTCGCAGAGTGCCCCGGGACGGGCCACTAGTGAGTCTTAGGGACCTGTTGGGGCATGTACCCTAAATATTACTAGTTGTGGTAACTTCGCGGCTGTTGGTAAGCGGAGTTATGGGTCAAGATAGTCTTAGGGGTGTCAGGGTAATTCAAAACCCTCTTTTTTGTAATAAACCCGTGGTTTAAATCCAGGGTTTAGGGTTTTTTGGGTGCCCATGGTTTAAGACCATGGTTTTGTAAAAATGCGCAGTATAAATAAGCGCTTATGTAAAGAAGATAGGTTATGTTTTATGATGAAGGAAAGATTAAGGCAAAGCTAAGATTGGTTTTGTGGGAAAAGGTTAAGTCCCAGTTGTGTGCGTGGACGACCTCTGCAGCTGTGTGTGCAGAGGGTTTTGTAAAGAAGATTGTAAGGAAAAACCTCCAGCTGTGTGCGCAGGGGCCTGCTGCTGTGTGCGCAGCTTTTTGAGGACTGAAAGGATCTGCATCTAAGTGCGCAGATCAAACTGTAGTTTTGTAGCAAGTTGAATAGAACACAGTTTGTGGACATATCCCCTACACTGGGGGTGAACCACGTTACATCCGGTGTTGTGGTTTCTTGTGTTGTTTCTGTTTCTATTTCGTTTATGCATTAATAACTGTATACATCTGATAAGTTAGATCGCTGCTAATATTTAGCTTCGCTGTGAATTCCCTGTAGTGGGTTGAGCGAGTCACGACTGTTTATTTATTTGTGAAGTTGTATGTGAATGAATGGTAGAACTGGTAATTATTGATTAATAAGGTTATTAAAAGGCTAAGGTACAGTAATCCCCCTCTTTGCTTGCAGAAACCTGATTCTGCGGCATCCCATAGCTATTTTGGGTGAGACTGCAACCTGCGCGCAGGTTGTTGCCAAAAGGGCCAACACTGTGGGTATTTTGTTGGTGCGACACTAAAGGATTAAACCCGGGTCTGCCCTATTGCCCAACACCATTACATTTTGAAAAGGGGGTAGATGACAAATCTTAGTTTATACTATCTTTATCTGAGAGGGTAAGGGTTTATTTGTTCATTTTTCACCTAAAACAAAATGGCATCCACAAAATATTATTCATGTAGGTGAAATGAGAGTGTTGTTACATTTGCACTTACCGGGGTTTGATTGCTCAAAAAAGAGGCCAGCGTGCTCTTGCAACGTGGCCATGGTTATACCATCATGGTTGTTATCTCAGGCCAAGGGGTCACATGCCTCACATGTGCCTCATAGGTGAAACTTTGTTCTACCTATTGATAAGTGATAACTCGTGCAAGGAGGTCGTGGCTGCACCGGTCACATGCCTTACAAGTGAAACTGTGTTCTACCTCTTGATAAGTGATAAGCGGTGGATACTCACTTCAATGTAATAAGGAAGCATGTTCGTTACTAAAACAAAATGCCAAAGTTATCAAGACTACAAATCCCTTTTTACCATGTATTTTCAATGCACTCTTATCATTCATTTTCAACATGCCTTGCAAAAACTAGTATTTTCAACATACACTTATCATGCATCTTCAACATGCCCTACAAAAATTGTTTGAGTATTCTCCATCTGGATTAATTTGCAATTGGTTGGACTTTATGTAAGAAATTATTCTATTTACATCGCCAAACATTCTCATTTTCAACCATTAACCCAATTAATAGTGGCTATATTAAAGCAATACTGTATATTCTCTTACTTAACCCAATTGCATAGTGACTATATGAAAGGTATACTATATATTCTCTTGTTGTTGTTTGTAATTAAAAATATTTCTATATTTGCAATGCTTCCTTTTGACTAGTTACATAAGACAACAAGCTATTATATTTCTCAATTTCTTTCTTACGTTTTCTATAGACATCATTTGAGGGCCAAGATGACAACAAAACATTCAGCTGTGTTGATCTCTACTTTGTATCTTAGGTGAATTTCCAGATATTTTATTTCAAAGTAATTGGTATTCATGTCTGATTTAGTTGCAGTATTGTAATACATTTCTATACTATTGACATTGTTTGGATTCACACTGTGATTTGGTTGTGCTCTTTTGGGTGGCAGGATGGATCTTCAATCAAATCTAAGTACAAGTTTGCTTCATATTTCTACATTTTCCACAAAGGTCAGTAATATAAGATCAACATGGGCATGATTTTCCAATATTCAGTCTGTAGACTCAATCTGATGACAACCATGTTGATGTATTTGTAACTTCGGAATGTATTCATTTATGTATATTATGTATTGTAACCCGATGTTTATTCCGGGATGTATCTATAATATAATTGAGTCATATTGTCATGCCCCGATGTTCCGATCAGGAGGATCAATAATGTAAACAAGTCATGTCAAGTCATAGTGGGTAACCCTCCAATTGTCTAAGGGTTAAAGTCCCCGCAGTTTCGGGGCACTAGGGTTATTAGACTCTCCTAGTAGAGCTTGGCCCTAGTAGGGCTTTAGTCATGTCGGGATTAGTATAAATAGAGAACTGGAGTCTCTATTTAACACACAACTCATCCACACTCAAGTGTAGCACATAGTTGAGGAAGTAGAAGATTACTGCTGTCGGGAGATCACTTACTCTTTTTGGGATTTTACTATTTTGGTGTTGATTCTATCTCTGAGGAATTTGTGGGGTTTTATCCTTTATGGTTTCCTTGAGGAAAACACTGTGATCATTGTCTCTTGTGTTTTGATTGTTGTACTTGTTTATTCTCTCAGTAAAGATCCTAACATAATGCTAGCTTAATGTTGAAAAACTAACATGGTATCAGAGCTAACCTGAGAAGAAGACACTATGCAGCTACGGGAACTAGGGATTCCTAGTTTGTGGATCTTCCTCCACATATTTTCATAAAAATTAAGGTGGAATAACTCTCCTCCTTAGGGCGCATCTTTCTGTCGAAGCAGAATCCAATTCTGAGGTTTTTCAGTTTTGCACCTAACACTGCTGCCGGAAATTAGGGCTTTTCACATAAGAGGAATTTTTCAGTGATCCTAGGCCTGGATTGATATCCTCCCCAAAATTGAAGTTAGGGACAAGTTTCAAGGCATTTGGGTGGATAGAACTCCAGAAAAGCAAAACCCTAATTTTCTCCTGAACCAGCTCTGCAAGATTTTAGCTCAAGTTTCAGATCCGACATCTTGAACCTGGTAAGATCTAAAATATTTTGTATTTCCAATTGAGGTTCTCTGCTAAGATGTCTCATCATACCAAGCTTGATGAAAATATTGAGGGAGCTGATACCTTCCGAGCCTGGAAGTATAGGATCTCCCTGGTCGTGGAAGAGAATGAATTAAACTGCTACATTCATGAGGAGGTTCCAGTTCCAGAGGGAGATGAGGAAAAGGCCTTACATAAGAAGAAGATGGTTATGGCAAAGAGGATCATTGCTGATTCTATGAAGGATCACCTTATCCCACGGGTGTCCTCTCTCAAGACACCTAAATCTATGTTTGATGCCCTAACCCAATTGTTTGAAGGGAAGAACATAAACCAGAAAATGAATTTGAGGAATCAACTAAATAATGTGAAGATTCAAAATGCAGAGACTATCCAGTCCTAATTCACAAGGGTTTCTCAAATCAAGGAACAATTAGAAGCTGTTGATGAAGAAGTGGAAAATGCAGAGATTGTGATGACTACTTTGAATGGCCTTCCTAGGTCATGGGATTCTTTCATCCAAGGAATCTGTGCTAGAAAGAAGCTAGTCAAGTTTAGTAGACTATGGGAAGAATGTTCTCAAGAAGAAGCTCAGATAGCAGCTAGAGAAGAGAAAAGGGGAAATGAATATCAAGCTCTCACAGTTCACTCCAAGAGAGGCAGAAGAAAAACTCATCACTTCAAAGGTAAGAATCCTCATCATAGAGATGACAATAGAAAGGAACCATCTAAATTAAGATGTTATAAATGTGATGAAATAGGACACTTTTCAAAAGACTATCCTAAGAACAAGGTCCACTCTCATAAGAAGAAGGGGAACAAAAGAAGACATCATGGTCATGCTGCAAAGGATGATGAACCATCCAAGAAGAGATCCAGATATGAAAGTGAATATTCTTCAAGCGAGGATGAATATGTTTTGATCTCCGCTCTCACAAGTAACATTACTCATGGTAGTGATGATTGTCTTATTGATAGTGGGGCTTCCAAACATATGACTGGATTCAAGGAATCCTTTGTGAGACTATCAAAACATGAATCACCTCATAAGGTGAAGCTAGGAGATGACTACCAATATCCAATAAAAGGTAGTGGGGAATCTTCATATAAACTAGACTCTAGTAAGTCTCTAACAATGAAAGAAGTATTATTTGTGCTAGGACTCAAGAAGAACCTTCTCTCCATATCAGCATTAGATGCAAAAGGAATGTGGGTTGCATTCATATATGGTCAAGTCATCATGTGGCCAAAAGTAAAGAGTATTGATGATGCAGTAGTAATTGGAGAACAAGAAGGAGGATTATACAATTTGAAAGGCCATCCAGAACAAGCCTTGGTCCATGAAATAGTAGAGCCAAGTGAACTTTGGCATAGAAGTCTTGCACATGTGCATTACAGAGCACTACCTATTGCAAGCAAAGCTGTCGAAGGTCTTCTAGAATTTCAAGCAAAACATGATGGGGTCTGCAAAGGATGTGAGAGAGGAAAGAATACAAAGAAGACATTTCCCAGCAGTGAAAGCAAAGCCAAAGGCATACTAGAAATCATCCACTCCAATGTATGCGGTCCGATGTCATCAAACTCACTAAGCAGGTATGCATACTATGTTTCTTTTATTGATGATTTTTCTAGGATGACATGGGTTTACTTCATGAAGAACAAAGATGAAGTATTCAGTATGTTTAAGGAATTCAAAGCCTTGATCGAAAACCATACTGAAAAGAATATCAAGACCATTCAATCAGATAATGGCGGAGAATTCACTTCAAATGAATTCAAAGAGCTATGCAAAGAATCAGGTATTAAGAGGGAGTTTTCCACTCCTTATAATTCACAACAGAATGGGGTTGCGGAACAGAAGAACAGAACTATCATGGACGCTGCAAAAGCAATGCTTTATGATCAATACCTTCCTATGCATATTTGGGCAGAAGCTGCCAAAACAGTGGTGTATGTACAGAACCATACTCCACATAGAGTACTTGAGAACAAGACTTCTAAAGAAGTATTCTCCGGCAAGAAACCAGAAGTCAGCCATCTTAGAATATTCAGTTGTCCTGTGTACATCCACATTCCAAAAGAGAAGAGGACTAAATTAGATCCTTCAGGAAAGAAGGGTATATTTGTGGGATACTCTGAAAGCTCGAAGGCTTATAGAATATATTTCCTAGGATATAAGAAGATTGACATCAACAGGGATATGACATTTGATGAAGACACAGCTTACAACAAATCCAGAAAGAGACCTGTTGAAGAACCTGAAGAAACAGAAGCACCCAGAATTCATGATACAACCATGAATGAAGAAACTCGAGAATTTGAAGAACCACAAAGACCTGTAGATCCACATCTGGAGAAGAATCCTCATAAGAGGAAACCTACTTGGGTACGTGAACTTATCCAAGGTACAGAAAGATATGGGCCTCCAGAAGAGAATCATAGAGAAAGAAAAAGGACCAGATCCTGCTCTGGGTATGTAGCCTTACTATGTGATTTTATTGATAAAGAACCTTCCAGTTATGAAGAAGTGGTAGAATAGAAAGAATGGAAGGATGCTATGATTGAATAATACCAATCGATCATGAAGAATGATGTTTGGGATGTTGTTCCAAGACCAAACAGGAAGTCAGTTGTAACTTCCAAATGGATCTACAAGATCAAGCATGCTGCAGACGGTAGCATTGAGAAATATAAAGAAAGATTTGTAGCTCGGGGTTTCTCTCAAAAAGAAGGAATAGAATATGAAGAAACCTTTGCACCTGTATCCAGATACACTTCCATCAGATCAGTACTTGCTCTGGTTGTAGTGATGAAATGGAAGATACACCAGATGGATGTCAAGACTGCTTTCCTGAATGGTGTAGTGGAAGAGGAAGTGTATGTAGAATAGCCACTCGGTTTTGAGACACATGAAAGGGAGTCTCATGTGTGCAGATTGAAGAAAGCCCTGTACGGTTTGAAACAGGCACCCAAGACCTGGTACAACAGAATTGACAGCTTTCTATCCAGTTTGGGCTTTACCAAGAGTAAAGCCGATTCCAACCTTTAGTACAAGGTTGAGGATGGAAACCCAGTGATGCTTCTACTGTATGTAGATGATCTATTTTTGACAGGTATGGATGGGTTGATTGCTCATACAAAGAGAAAGCTTGCTGTTGAGTTCGAAATGAAGGACTTGGGGATGATGCATTACTTTCTAGGTATGGAGGTGTGGCAGAGTACAGATGGAATATTCCTTGGACAAGGGAAGTATGCAGTAGAGATCCTGAAGAGGTTTGGGGTGATGGATTGCAAGGCTATTGCCACACCTATGGCATTGAACCTGAAGCTATTGAGTGGTGCTTCATCAGAGTCAAATGATGCTATGATGTATCGTCAGATGATTGGATCATTGATGTACCTAATGAACACGAGACTAGACATTTGCTTTGCTGTGAACACTTTGAGCCAGTTCCTGACAGATCCGAGAAATGTTCACTTGATTGCTGCAAAGCATATTCTGAGGTACCTAAGGGGTACAATTGATTATGGGCTCAAGTACGATGCAAATCAGAAGATTAACCTGGAGGGTTATGTTGATTCAGATTGGGCAGGCAGTGCCATCGATAGGAAGATCACTCCAGGGTGTTGCTTCAGTATGGGATCAGGTGTGATCTCTTGGTTTAGCAGGAAGCAATCCTATGTGGCACTGAGTACAGCTAAAGCAAAGTATGTTGCATCTTGTTCAGCTACTATCTGATATATTTGATCTCTATTTGGATGCTACTTGTATACATTGTGACAACCAAAGTTGCGTGAAGTTGTCAGAGAATCTAGTGTTCCATGACAAGTCGAAGTATATTGAGATCAAGTACCACTATATCAGGGATATGGTGCATAAGGGAGCAGTGAAGCTCCAGCATGTTGCGATGGAGGAATAGATAGCTGATGTGTTGACGAAATCATTGGCTAGGGTGAAGTTCGAGTACTTCAAGGAGAATCTTGGTGTTCTCCAGATCGAGGTTTCCTCCAAGGGAAAGTGATGAGTCCCATAGCCATTCTGACATGGTGAGAGGATTGGTTCCTTCCATAGTCAGATGTAAGGGCTGATCCATTCTGTCATGGTGAGAGGATTGGTTCCTTCCATGACAGATATGAGTGCTAATATCAGTAGCCATTCTGACGAGTAGGTCAGATGTAAGGGCTGAGCCATTCTGTCATGGTGAGAGGATTGGTTCCTTCCATGACAGATATGAGTGCTAAGATCAGTACCCATTCTGATGAGTAGGTCAGATGTAAGGGCTGAGCCATTCTATCATGGTGAGAGAATTGCTTCCTTCCATGTCAGATATGAGTACTGGCCATTCTGTCGAGTAGGACAGATGTAAGGGCAATTTCCATTCTTTGAATGGAGCTGCCTGGTGAGGTACCAGGAACACTCAGTCTAGGACTGAGTAGCCATTCTGATGTGATAGAGGGATGTGTTCCCACTTGATCAGATGTAAGGGCTGAACCATTCTGTCATGGCTAAAGGATTAAGTTCCTTCCATGTCAGATGTGAGTGTTGGCCATTCCGATGAGCAGGTCCAATGTAAGGGCAACTGCCATTCTCTAGGAGATTGGAGGCACCTGGTCAGTTACTAGGTAGCTCAGTCGAGGAGGACTGGGGGCCATTCTGATATGACTGTAGGTTTGGTTCCTACAAGATCGGATGCAAGTGCAAGCCCTTCCATCACTATGAGCAGGATGTGTTATGGCCTGGATGGATGTAAGTGTAGAGCCCTTCCATCATTGTGAGCAGGATGTGTTACCGCCTGGATGGATGTAAGTGTAGAGCCTTTTCATCACTGTGAGCAGGATGTGTTCCCTCCTGGATGAATGCAAGTGTAGAAATCTTTCATCATTGTGAGCAGGATGTGTTCCAGCCTAGATGAGAGTCTTCCATCATTGTGAGTAGGATGTGTTTCGGCCTAGATGGAAGTGCAGAAATATTTCATCATTGTGAGTAGGATGTGTTCCATCCTAGATGAGAGTCTTTCATCATTGTGAGTAGGATGTGTTCCAACCTGGATGAAAGTGAGAAAATCTTCCATCATTGTGATTAGGATGTGTTCCAGCCTGGATGGAAGTACAAAACTCTTCCATCATTGTGAGTAGGATGTGTTCCAACCTGGATGGATGTGAGTATTGTGCCTTTATGACGAGTAGGTCAAATATAAGTGCTGAAGAATACCTACATGGAGGATAGTCCTACAACCAGCATGAAAAAGTGTTGGCTCTGTAGAACTTCCTGTGATGAGAAGAATCATGAGATAGCACCAGGGATGATCCAGATCGAGTGATGATCAAGATCTAGTGATGATAGCCATTGATGACCTAGATCAATAGATGATCGAGGTCCAGTGATGATGATCCAATAGTGATGATCTAGATCGAGTGATGATCGAGATCCAGTGATGATAGCCAGTGATGATCCAGATCCGATGAATTGAAGATGAAGATGACTTGAAGACTCAGAAGACTTGAGATACAGATGATGAGATGATCCAGTTGATACAAAGAAGAAGACCGATGCTGAAAATTGTGTCGAAAGAATACCTTCCTAGTTAAGAGGGAGTGTTGATGTATTTTTAACTTCGGAATGTATTCATCTATGTATCTTATGTATTGTAACCCGATGTTTATTCTGGGATGTATCTATAATATAATTGAGTCATATTGTCATGCCCCGATGTTTTGATTGGGAGGATCAATAATGTAAACAAGTCATGTCAAGTCATAGTGGGTAACCCTCCGATTGTCTAAGGGCTAAAGTCCCCGCAGTTCCGGGGCACTAGGGTTATTAGACTCTCCTAGTAGAGGTCACCCCTAGTAGGGTTTTAGTCATGTCGGTATTCGTATAAATAGAGAAGTGGAGTCTCTATTTAACACACAACTCATCCACACTCAAGTGTAGCGCATAGTTGAGGAAGGAGAAGATACTGGGGCTAGAAAAGAAGAATATTACTGTTGTTGGGAGATCACTTACTGTTTTTGGGCTTTTACTATTTTGGTGTTAATTCTATCTCTAAGGAAGTTGCGGGGTTTTATCCTTTATGGTTTCCCTGAGGAAAACACTGTGTTCATTGTCTCTTGTGTTTTGATTGATGTACTTGTTTATTCTCTCAGTAAAGATCCTAACATAATGCTAGCTTAATGTTGAAAAACTAACAAACCATGCTTAGAAATTTAGAACTATTGAAGGCAAGTTTAGAACTAAGTATTTTTTCCAGCATGAATCTAAACATGTTTCTTTTTTGGATATCCTTAAACATCTAACTTATTCTTTTTCTGTTAATCACTGTCCTAATTTTTGTTGTTAGTCACAGTTATCTACAGTCATATAAAGGCCAGGCCACCTGATATTGACAACTGGTTTAACACTTATGTCCATGTGTAAAATACCTTACCTGTACTATTTCCATTTTAAGGAAGGCATTTTCACACATGTTGATTTACAGGATAAGATGCAGTTGGACGTAGAGGCATAGTTACGCTGTCGCTATGAGGGTCACATTATTGGCATAGAAATTGTGGATAAAGAAGATCTTGATTTGGTGGGTAGTCATGGTCTTTATGCCCATATTCTCTTACTCTAGTCTTTATTGCCAGTGAAGTATGCTTTGAAGTATGGCATGGATGTTTCTACTGTTACATTACAGAATTTTGCATGCCTTCTCATTTCATACATACTACCTTTACGGTTTTACGGTTAATACATGACTATCACATTCTATAAACTTGCTTTGTATTTGGGATATGACCACACTTTTAGTTCGTCATTTAAATAGCAAAATTTATGGTATGCCTATGCTAATATTAAGCAGGTTACTAAATGAGTTTTCTATTTGATATTGACCAGATTACTAAATGAGTTTTCTATTTATTGTATCTATGGGTAGACAATTCTTTTAAACAGAAGTTGTTATGAAAATTTGTTGCTTACATAATTTATGTTAGATCATTGTATTTTAAATTCCTTGATTAGATTAAGCAATTGAGTGTCATTTAATGTTGCTTGAGGATTTTAAAGAAATCAGTTACTATTGCTTGAGGATTTTAAAGAACTCAGTTACTTGAATTGAATTAGTAAATGATAGATGTTATATAACATGTTTACATAAATGGTTTGGTATGATAACATTGGAGATAGATTGTTTGAATACTTGGTCAATTGTAGCAGGATGCATTTAGTTTTGCAACAAACTCATGTCTTCATTTTAGTCACAATATCTTTAGACTCAAATGGTCCATGGAAATAAGGCTTACAGGCGAGGATTTGTTTGATGTTTGTATTTGGTAATACATTGTATGGATTGACTTCTATTTTGTCCATGACTATTATAATAGTATCGCCCGACTATTTTGTTCAACAGGGATTCGGTTAACTATTTTGTCCATTCATCCATATGTAAAATGGAGCAACCCTCCTTTCATCACTCACATCAGATTGGCTTGAGAGTGTCAAACTCTGCTTTCTCCTTACCAGGGAGAGTAGTATGGATATTTTCATGTGCTTAGGGGTCTTTATATTTGAGTTTCCTTATTTATAGGCTATATCATATGCCATCTTAGTGAAGGGGGAGAGCATGCCTCCTTAAAAAATATTTCATGTGCATAAAAAAATTGCAATTGCAAGGTCATCTTTTCCCTATATTGTCAAACAAGGTTGAGATTAAGGGAATGGTTTTCCTTTTCTATGGAATTCTAGGAGGATTTTGTGTTTTTTAAGAAATATTTGAATGGGAAATAGAACAATATCCTCTAGTAGTGCCACCAATAGCAGTAGCAAAAGAATAATTTCCTTTAATAACACATTTGTTTATCCATCACTCTCTTCATTCATGCAGTGTTAACTTAGTGCTTCTACATGCAGACACATTATAATGAGGGAGCTCAAAAATTCAGCCTTCAATTTTGAATAGCTCACTTGCTAGTTGGCATCATACAAACTGCACCTCCCTTTTTTATACCAATACTTGAGTAAACTGTAAATTTCCAGAGCGGGGTTTTGGGATATTTTTGGGTGCTATATTTTTTTTTTTTGAGAAATATGTCTTATAGAATTTCTTTGGCTAAGCTACTATGCTATGACAAGTGAATCTATGCCATCAAAGTCACTTGGGACTTGCACCTAGCTTCATCTCCACCAACTGGTTGGGGGGGTGTTGAGCCTGGGTCTCCACATTAATACAAGCCCGATGATCTCTCTACTTGTTGCTTGTTGTTTGAAATTGCAGGGGGAGGCTCGATTTATCATGTACACCTAGAATTTACCATGTACACTATACTGGTTCAGTATTGGTTGGTTAATAATACATTGAAAACCTGATAATTTAATGATAAGCTAGGGGTTTATAGAAACATGCAATTTCAATCCAATCATGCATAGTGGCATACTGTTATGTTTTCAAGATGCTTTTGAACAAATAATGGCTTGTCTCTACATCATAAGTCCACATTCAATGTTTTCAAGATGCTTTTTAACGAAGAATGGCTTGTCTCTACATCATAAGTCCACATTCAACATCCTTTGTAGCAAGAGTTTTTATATACCCAAAAACTAACATTCATTCTTTACTTGTTTATGGATTTTGCAATCTTGCAGATGCAAGATGTGGACAATGGTACACTGTTAAAGTGGACTCTTCAAAGGTTACCTTGGAAAATAGGGCAGATCTTCTTCAACAAGCTGAAGTTCGTGTGTGTGCTTTTGATATAGAGAAAACCAAGATTCCTTTGAAGTTTCCTAATGCTGAATATGACATAATAATGATGATTTCACACATGGTGGATGGTCAAGGCTATCTTATTATAAATCGAGAGGTAGAAAACACTTGTCATTTTTTTATTCCTATTGGTCAGCCTATCCTTTGTTTTGGGATTTCTTTCATCTATGCTAAGCTGGTCAGGGAGGAAAAGTGGTGTGAATCTAAAGTTTGAAGAGAGAATTATACTGTTCTAGTAAATGGAGAAATAGGCAACACCTTGGGAAAAATCAAAAGTATTAACTGATTTATTGTAGGGAAACTAGCAGTCATGGAAAAACTGAATTATGAGATTAGGATGGAAATTTATATAAGTTCATGCACAAAGGGTGAAATTGTAGGGGAAGGAGGTTGGCTTTTACAAGAGGAAATCCTAGGTTTCATTTGAAAATGTTCTGAAGCTTCTTGCTCATTTTGAAGCATATTAAAAATATCTTTCTAAGCTTTCGAAAAGCTTTTTTGGTAATGAATCTCATTTTAGCTGCACCAAGTGATAAATATCAAGGATTAGGTGATAATGTCTCTTCCAGTTGGACTATGCTGCAATTCTCGATACATTGAATGTCTCATGTAATATTTTGGAAACTTCTACATGTTTTAGATGATACTTTGATTTTTGTTATGGAAGTCACTTAGTGGCCTCATGAATGTAAAATTTTATATAGCTCTGTGAATCAGTCTATTCTTTCCTTTTAATTTTGTTTTATAGAGGTTGTAGATTATACTATTCTTAATTTCAACTTAGTGAAATCCATGATTAACCTGTCTGAATTCAATGATAGTTTGTATTGACACTTTTTCTCATAAAGTCCCCTCTATAAATTTTTTATAGTAAGTTTTTTAATTAGGTTAGAATATGGTTTGGATTTTGGTGGCAAAGTGTAGAAGGAGCAGGTCGACATAAGTCGACTTGAACGAAGACCGACTTAGTCGATCAGCCGACTAAGTCGAGAGACCGACTACGTCGGTCGGCCGAGTAAACACAGTAGTCGAGAGACCGACTACGTCGGTCGGCTGAGTAAACACAGTAGTTAGTCTGTTAACTAATAGTCGTGTCAGTTCGGTGAACCGACAGGTAGTTATGATTGTAACTGTTTGTAACCTGTATATTAGGCTGTTGAGCCACACAAGAACGCAGTTCAGTTCTTGGCTTTGTATGATCTATTGAGAATAATATAATCTGTTCATGTTATCAGTTCTTGTCTCTTGCATCTGTGTATATTTTTGTATGTATTATTGGTAACCTTATGTGATCTGAAGGATTACAACATTGGTTCCGTTGCCGGTAGTACATAACTGGAATATATGCTCACATATGATACCAGAGCAGGAGATCAAGGACTGGTGGGAGCAAAAAATTGCTAACTATCTACAAAATTACGCGAGAAGGAATAGATTGACAGTCGCAGAAGCCAAAGCCCGATTTTTTACTGAAACTCACGAAAAATTTGTCGAATCCGTGCCCCACCTACTGAAGCAGCTTTTGGATGAGAAAGCCGGACAACACTAAAGAAGCACAGTTACTCCAGAAACTGATCCGAGGAGGACGTACGAATCTCTCGGAGTGGTTCAAAAAGATAGCCGACGACTTCTGTGAGGAACAAGCAGTCGAAGACAGGACTTCTGTGGAAACCGTCCGACAAAAATTTTTCACAGAATTTACTGATCAATTCTTGTGTTCCTTTCCAGCTTTACTGTTCAAGTTTTTAATAGAGAAAGGAGTCGGGCACATTGTTGAACCTCGACCTCTATTACTCGACCCACCCTCAAACATTAATTGGGCGGAGAAGCAAAAGCAGTGGGAAAAATTCATTGCTGAAAGGGAGTGGGAATACTTCCTGAGTAAGTAGACACTATCCGAGCTTTCTAAAAAGCGTCGGGTAGGCCATGGGGGGGTAGCTGGTCGTGTGTCGGACCTAGAGCATAGTGGATCCTAGTCGACCAGAGTCGTCGTCGCCAGAAATGCATAATCGACCGAAGAGGAACTGAAGGCATAGTATTGTACTACAGTATGTCGGACATTAAGAGAATCGAAAGGGATGAAAGACAGAAGAAGAGGGAAGCCAGACGAGAAAAGGCCGCAGAGCTGCAGCAAAACCCTAGGGAGACCGACCATGATGAAGTACCGCCAGAGTCGGGTCATGACCGACGCAGAGAAAGCGAAGAAGAAGAAGCGGCGTCCCCTGAAGACGATGAAATGTGGATAGAGCAGCCAGAAGCTCTCCAACTAATTGTTCCCGACGAAGGAGTAACCCTTTCCGCAGTAAA
>LPNX010100754.1:0-10253 GCA_001517045.1 Pseudotsuga menziesii | reverse complement strand
TCTCATTAAGTGACTTTTAATGTGAGGGTCACCTTTTTGCCTCTTAAAGTGACTTTAGGCAAAAATTAAAGTCACCTAGGGAACATCTGCCTAGGTACAAAAATCAACAGAAACCATTCATTCTTTATTCCAGTGTAATCCAACACAGATGGCCCAAACATACAAAGTGAATGAAGATTTTCATACTTCCTTTTCAAACATTAGACATTGGACTAACATTTATTGTTTGTGGATTGGCTAACATTGAAAAGCCAGATCACATCAGAAAATAGTTAATTTCTCAGACTTTCCAATGTGAAATAAGGTTGGCCCTAAGTTGCACGAAACGGGGAAACGGGGACGAGTTTCTGAAACGGGGACGCGTTGGAAATGAGACCCCCCAAAATTTAGGAAACGGGGAAACACGATATATATATATAATTATTTACATATTAAATTCAACATCACATTTAACATTTTTCTCGTAATTTCATAAGTGGTTCCATAATGCAAGTACTAAGTAGTAATATCCAAAAACAACACAATGATTTTACCCATAAACGATTCCATAATGCAAGTGGAAATAGGAAAAAAAAAACCTTCAAAATAAGGTTAAGCTGCTAATACATATATATCCAGATTCCAAAATCAGCCTTTATATATGAGCCTTGAGGCTACAAGTACAATACTACATCAACATGAACAATGAAAATATAAAGAAAACATGAGTTGAAGCCCGAAGACTAATAGTCATCATGCTCGGGCTCATCTTCGTCCTCCACTAATCTGCAAAACAAAATGGCACCACCATGACCACACTGTCAATATTCAGCAACCCAACCAACTGCCAACATCGTGTCCACTTCTTGAGCCTCCACCGTGACCTTTGCACCACCACCACGAGCTGGAAATGGAGGCATGGGCTGCCAAAGAGCCGTGCGCGATGAGCCGTCCTGCCCAAGATAATGTATACACTAAAGCCAAAGATCCGTGATGATGAACCGTAAGCCTTGAGCTATGCCAATGCACCGTTAGTTATGCCAATGGACCGTGAGCTGCCAATGAGCGTTGGGGATAAGCTGTGATGGCAAAAAGGAGGCATGGGTGTTATTTTATAACAAACCCAAGGCATAAAGAACATTCCAGAAGCCTCTAAAACCCTAGTCGAAAAAGGCAAAAACCCAAAAAATTAAAAAAAGAAGTGTTTTAGGCGGACTATGAAAGGAAACGCGGGATTTTAGTGAAATTCGATTTGGAAACGAGTTTCCGACACGTGAAATAGAAGGGAAACGGGTTTCCCTTCCGTACGGTATGGGTTTCCGAGTTTCCGTCAGGAAACGAGCTGGAAACGTGGGGGGGGCAAGTTTCCTGCAACATAGGGTTAGCCTATTGGAGTTAGGATGTGTGCATTATATGAAAACCAAATACATAAATATAAAACCCAAGACACAAGATGAACTCACCAGTACAAATGAGTTAGATTTTCAAGTTAGTCCAAAAGTATTTACACGATGTCTGGGGTGCTTCCTAAGATTTGGGGTACATGGCATATGTTCAACTCCTAGATGGTCCGAGATGCATTGTAGCATGATACAGTGTTCTTGCAAGAGGTACCTACCCCAATGGAGTATTTTGCTTCGGAGGATGGATGGAGTCCATGGAGGTTCAGGATGAAATGGTGTGGACTTGCCTTATGTAGCTACATCACCTCGGATTCTTTATTGTGCATGAAATCATCATTGGAGCATGACACTTATACTGTAAAGTGGATGTCTCAATTGTGTGTCCTACAAGGGCTCATGTAGGTTGCTTGTAAGGGCTTCTGCCCACATAGTATTGTTGGCCTCCCTTACCTCACATATAAATAGAGGAAGGAGAGAATCTTTCATTCATATGACTTGAATGTTTAATATTTCTCACTCTTGTGTGGACTTGTCAAGAAAAAGAGAAGAAGAGGACGTCTTGCCATGGAGATAGTGTTGGAGGGATTCTTGCACCTGTTCTTCTTGGTAGAGCTAGGGTTTAATGATTTATCCAAGCTAGGTCATTTTGCATGGTTGAATTTTGTAACCTTGAAAGAAGTCTATGGTATGTACTTCATCATTTGAGCTTATATATTAAGTTTCAATCCATAGATATATTGTGTCAATTTCATATTTAAATTTCAGCTATATGCATTCTTCCTATTTTGCTATTTACATCTATTTATGATCTTGTTGATTGGACATAAGTAAAAGAGAAAACTGTTAAGTGATTTGACATTTAAAGAAGATAAAGGGGATGATTTTACTACTGAAATATTGTTGTTGTTTCTACTGTAACAGTACATTTTCAGATCTAAATATTCACTGAAGGCCTAAAAAACTTATCTTAATGGTTGGTGTCTTTCTCCTTAATTGCAAGGAAGTTTAGGGTTGTTTGAAAGTAGATGTTGTGGACTAACTCAACTCACACACAAACTATCCGTAAGTATAGTAAAAGTAATCCATATTGGATAAAAGAAATATATATTGATAATATGAAGATGATTGTTAAACATTACAATACGTGGGTCATATATATAGCCCATCGTGCCCTTCCAAATGTAAAGACACGTCTCTAGACTTTTTAATTAATAATTATTTATTGTTTAAAAGTTAGTATGTTTATTAATTATTTAATATTATATGTATAATTTGTTTATTACATTGCCTTCCTCTTCATAAATGCTTTGTCCTCAAAGCATATTAATGAAGAATATTTACCCTTTTATTTTCTCTTGTAATGTCGTCTCGCGATCTTTTGTGTTGATAACTGCGACACTTGATGAAACGTGACGATATCAAATGTGAATTCCCAAGTAAAAATATTGCATTATTTGTAAAGTGGCCCATCACAGGTTAACTTTCATTGGGACCTTTTGCTAATCGATTTGTTGGATGGAACTTCTCTTTTTCTGCTCCCACGGATTTGTTGATTTCGTCTCCATTCTTTTCTGAAACCATAACTCATTTGTTTATGTTCCTTTTGACCTTGTCGTTGGTCATAATGACTTTTATAATTTGGATGACGATAAGGTATTTTGATCTCTTGTGGTTGTTTGTTGGAGACTTTGAGTTTTGATATTTCTGGTAATAATTAGGTCTATGTTTGTTCCTTTTTCTAATATATGGATTTTTACCTCTCATGACTTCTTTGTTTCAACAAAATCAGTTATTGTTTCTTTATTGACCTTCGGTTCCTTGTTAGTAAGTTGCTCTACCCTTTCTTGTAACAAATTTGTATCATGCTTTACCTTCATAGTTTGTGTAAGTAAACTCGGATTATGATTCCTTAAGTGTGAAAGTTCATCATTGTTCTTTCGTTTTTCCACTTTGTCCTTAAGGTCTTGGTTTACTGAATCTGCTTCTTTAAAAAAAATTATTTGCTCAAGCAACCTCTGGTTAAGGTTTCTTAAGTGAGAGTTGTCTTCATCTTTTTCGGATAATTTCATCTCAAGATCTTGTTTTTCTTGTTTTAATTTTTCATTGCATGGCTTCGCCTCCTTTGACTTCATGATCTATGTAAGTAGTTTTTTATTGTGCTCTTTTAGGCGAGAAATCTCTTCATCTCTTTCTACTATACTCTTGTCAAATTTCCTCTTGATATCTTTATATTGTAATTCCCAATTGAGTTGCCTTCCATGCCTTAATTCTTTAATTTGAGTAAATAAATTGTCCAAAAGATTTTTTTGGTCAAATTAAGCCTTTTCCTTTAATTCCATTTGAAATTTCTGTAAACCAATCATCATTTATAATTTTATGGTTTCATGTTGATAACAAACTAATTCATCTTCTAAATTTCTAAACTCCACGGTTCATGCTTTGAATTCTATTCTTTATTTTTCTTCTTCCAAAATAATTGAACACAAAAAAGTGTAAAGAATACCCAATGTAGTCCTTATGTAAGGAGCTTAAATCTTCCTTTGACAAGGTTTAATAATCTCTTCCTTTTATGCAAGTATAACTTTGAAAGAATATATATTCTTATATTTATTAATAAATAATATTATTATAATATAGATATTTTTGAAATGGACTGAATTTGGGTTTTAAAAAATATAATAATATTTTATTATTATCTTCTTTTTCTTCTTTTGAATGGGAGAGATTAAGGTTTAAAACCCTAATAAATGGTCGTAAGATATTTTGCTAAGGGGGTTGGAAAATAAAAACATGTGTTGGTTATATATATTTTCTTTTTATTTTATTTTTCCCATTTCTTTTTCCTTTCTTCTTTCCTTTTTTATTAATCTTCTTTCTCTCTTTTTTTTCTTTTTTTTTAGTGAATCGCCACAGGCCAATGTTTTTGTCAAAGACCAAATAATTTAGAAAAACTCTAACTTGATGGCCAAAGGCCGGACCAGCAGAATGCCCGAGAAAAGGGCTCTAATACCAATGTTATGGACTAACCCAGTTCACACACAAACTATCTATAAGAATCAGTGTTACATATATCGCCGATATATCGGCAACATCGTGATATATCGACGACATCGCGATATATCGCGATGTTAACTCACTGGCGATATATCGGCAATATATCGCCCCGATATTTTCCCGATTTTTTTGGCGATTTTTCCCGATTTTCTTGCGATATTTGCCGATTTTATCACGATATTTGCCGATTTTTGGCGATATTTGCCGATTTTTTCAAATATACTGTGATTTTTTTCTTTTTTTGTATTTTTTAATATTTTTGTATTTTTTATTTTGCCGATATATTGCCGATGTTTGCCGACATTTTTGCCAATAAATCCGATAACTCTTAGGATCTGATTAATAGAAAAACTTTCTTGTGGATATTTTTGGATCTCCTTTGCATCTGGTGTTCTTAGATGGTGATTGGAAAGTCTTTTGCTTCCTAGCATTCGAGAAATTTGTGTGAGATCTATATTTTTTTGGGATCATTGTCTTGTCTACAGGAGGGCGACTTCACTTAGGTGTTTTTGCAGGGGGGCATCAACTCGCTTGGACTGGCTTTGTCTGTAACAGGGGGTTTTCATTAGCTTCATTGTGATCTATGATTATATCTTGTTATTTTTCTGTAGATTTTGCCTTTTTTCATGACACAATAAATCTGATATTGTTGACGTTTGCTTGTGTAGGAGAGAGGGCGCATTGGTCACTTGGAGCAAAACGTTGGGCTTAGAAATCACACAGGTCTTCTCAAATTGATCGAGATAGTAGGGATCATCACCTTCAAGGCATCTACAAGGATTTCCAGGTAAGATCTGTAGGTTAGTTCCTTTCTTCCGGATCTCAACCCATTGACACATGCTTTTCTTAATTTTACTGAAAATTCCATAAATAATTTTTTTTTTAAAATACTAAAAAATAAACCGCTCGATCTCTAGACAAACCACAGGTGGGTTTTGTAGATTGGGTCCTCCCCTCACCATTTCATCCTCAACGTTGAGCTAATTCTGCCTGGTTTGCCCTAGATCTGAGAAACAATCCTCCCAAACCCTAGCGCTCCACATCATTTTCTAACTTTTTTCGAGATCTAATTTTTCCTGCAAAATTTCAACTTGGGTTTGTAGATTAGGTTCCCCTCTCTCCATTTCTCCTTCAACGTTGAGCTAGAAGTCTCTAGATTGCCCTAGATCTGAGAAATTGACTTTTCAAACATCTAGCGCTAGCCTACCTTGCTGTTGGTTCTCCCTATAGACTGACTTTTCCGGCCAAATACCTTTCTGGGTCTGTAGATCAGGGTATTTCCCAGGTGGGTTTCCCCCAACGCTGGGCAGATAGTGACTCCATTGCCCTAGATCTGACAGGCACTGATCTCCAACCCTAGCGCTACCCCCTCTTTCGCCTTCTTTCCTTGTAAACTGACCTTTCCCTAGTGACTCAGGTACTTTGACTTTGTCATATCTTTCATCGAGTCTATCCATCGGTACTAGATAGCCCCAATCCTGTCTTTGACCTCCTTGCATTGGTCACGTTTCCCAAGGCAGTGGATTTTCTCACTTGTTGCTAGTACCTCAACTCCAAGTCTAGTTTTTACCTTATAGGTCACCTGTGTCCCAATTTGGATCGAACCTCATACTTCCTAAGCCCTGATCCAAAGCCTTGGCTCACCTCGTGACATCATCCATAGATCTAGGGTTTCCATTACCTAACACCTTATGTACCTCAAAGTCCATTTGATCTGATCTGGTGTCTAGGTTTGATCTCTCCTATTGGGAGTAGATCTGGGTCTCCCCCTTTGTTGTCTTGGGCTAAGACACATAAAGTGAAGGTTGTCTTGATTGGAGTGATAACCATCCATTTAGGAGTCTAGGCAGTCTTGGTTCCACCTCCTTAGTTGTTTGTCCCTCTACCATCCATCCTGGATCCACCTCACATAGGCAACTACAAGGTTGGTGATAACACGATGCTTTAGTGTTTAGCAACATTGCTATGATGGAGCATTTGCCTTGAGAACTAAAGGAGAACTACCCTGTGAACCCAGCCAAGTTGGGATAAAATTGAATGTGGATGAACTGGATGGACGGGGACAAATGACATGGAACCATCCTCGCACCAAGGTTTGCAATTTGTACAAAATGGCATGAGCAACAGTTTTCACATCAAATTCCTCAGTTAATCATAACACATGTTAAAGCACAATAGATATAGACATAGGTCACCATATCATCTTAACATGATAACCATACGCATCTGACATACATCATAGAGCAAAATCAAACCATGAAAGTGTATACCTGATCTCACCATATATACTTGTCTCCACTTGATAAGCCCCTCTATAACTGTGTGTACCAACTCTGATCTGCTGCTCTGCTACAATGAACTAGATCTTCATCAAAAGCATCTCAATGGACTCCTGAATCTCAGTCTTGGCAAGGAAAATCTGATGAACAAGGCTCTGGAATAACTGAAGCTGTAAAAATCCATGCTAATACCCCATGTAAAAAGTAGCTTGGAATAGAATAAGAGACAAGTCTGCATGTTGCATCATGGAAGCCCAACTGCAAATGTATATGTGATAACAGAGGACTAGGCCAAGGCTGCCAAAATGCAGACCGACCATTATACCCTAACCAACCGTCAAAAGCATTCAAATAATGAATAACAATTGCTTGGTCCTTGGGTTTGATCTCGTCTAGGATGTTCCCTAGAGTCTTGTCAAATCTTAGGTTAAACTCATGGACTGTTTCATTTTCCCTTTTCTTGATGTCAAATAGTTAATGCAAGAGGAATTTCCCATCTAACTTGTGAGACCAATCACTGTTAAGTTTTGCGACAAAATTGTCATACCCATTGATGGATGAGGCAAACAATCTGTCAAACCACTTGTATACATCTCCTTCAAGATAATGCAAAAGGCCCCTCATGAAAACATCTTCATCAGATGCTCCATATGCTTCCATATGTTCCCATAATTTGTCAATATGATCTTCAATGGAGATAGCTAACACACCATCAAACCTAGGAACCTTTTCAAAGTATTTCTCAGGCATGTCATGGGGGGCTCCCGGGATCAGGGAAAAATCTAAAGGAGATGGCTTAGCCTTCCTTCCAAAAATCCTAAGGTTTTGTGGAGGAGAAACATTTTGATTTCCACTAGTGTTTGTTCCGACCATTGGACTAGCTGAAGTTGAAGGAGATCCTAAAAGATGACTGCGGAAGGCAGTAGGACTAGAAATATTCCAAAAGAAGTTTAAAGAACTTTCCTTAGTTTGTCTTCGGTTCCTTATGTAAGTTATGGGGATCTCTTCAAGATTTATGGGACGTTCTAAGAACTTAAGATTAATACGTTGGGTACAGTCCTCAGTAGAGTCGCGAGGTGGAGTCGCCAGGTGAACCACACAAGTAATTCACCGAGAAGAGATACGTCGTAGGAGAGGTGAGGTATGTCGAACCAAGGTAGGCCTCTACCTCCCCGGCAACGGCGCCAAAATGTTATCACCAACCTTGTAGTTGCCTATGTGAGATGGATCTAGAATGGACGGTAGAGGGACAAGCAACTAAGGAGGTGGAACCAAGATTGCCTCGACTCCCAAATGGATGATTGTCACGCCAATCGAGGCAGTCTTCACTTTATGTTGTCTTAGCCCAAGACAATCAATGGGGGAGACCCAGATCTACTCCCGACAGGAGAGATCAGACCTAGACACCAAATCAGATCAAATGGACTTGAGATACGTAAGGTGTATGGTGATGGAAACCCTAGATCTATGGATAACGTCACTAGATGAACCAAGGCTTTGGATCAGGATTTATGAGATTTGATCCAAGTTGGGACACAAGTGACTTATGAGGCAAATACTAGATCTGGGGTTAAGGTACTAACAAAAGGTGAAGATATCCACTGCCTTGGGAAACGTAACCAATGCAGAGAAGGTAAGAACAGGTTTGGGGTTATCTAGTACCGAGGAATAGACTTGAAAGAAGGTATCACAGTGTCAAAGCACCCGAGCCACAAGGAAAGAGTCAAAACGCAAGAGGAAAAGGCAATGGGAGGGGTAGCGCTAGGGTTTGAAGATCAGTGCCTTGGGATCTAGGCCAATGGAGTCACTTTAAGCCCAATGTTGAAGAAGACCCACTTAGGGTTGAACCCGATCTACAAACCCAAAAGTAGTTTTGCCGAAAAAGATCAGATCGTGAGAAGAGAAGGCAACATGAAAGGTAGCGCTAGGGTTTGAAGCCCAGTGTTTTTCAGAGCTAGGGCAATGGAGTCACTTTTAGCTCAGCATTGAGGAAGACCCACTTAGGGTTGGACCAGATCTACAAAACCCAGAAATGGTTTGCCCCGAGATCAAGCGGTTTGATCTATAATATTTTTGGTTTTTTAGATTTAGGGGTTTAAGATAAAATGGAGATGCAGATGCCAATGGATTGAGATCTGGAAGAGAAGCACTAACCTAAAAATCTTACCTGGAAAACCTTGTAGATGCCTTGATAATGATGATCCCTACTATCCCTGTTAATTTGAGAAAATTTAAGTGAGTTCTATGCCCAACGTTTTTCCCCAAGAAGCTACTGCGCCCTCTCTCCTGCACAACAAACGTCAACCATATCAGATTTGCTGCATCATGAGAAAAAAGCAAATGCTACAGAAAAAATAGCAAGATGAAATCATAGATCGCATTGATGCTAAGGAAAACCCCCTGATACAAAACGCATCCAAGCCAAGCGAGTTGAGGAAGCCTTGCAAAAACGCCCAAGTTGAAGTCACCCTCCTGTAGACAAGACAATGTTTCCCGAAAAAATATATAGATCTCACAACAAATACCCAAATGCTAGGAAGCAAAAGATTTTCCAATCACCATCGAAGAACATCAGATGCAAAGGAGATCCAAAAAAATATCCACAAGAAAAGTTTTTCTATTATCCAGATCCAAGAGCCTAAGACCCCTTACAAATAAGATGATCTCTCATTTAAATAGGAATGAGAGAACCAAAATCCTAACCACTTTTCAAATGGGTGGCTAAGATTAAAAGATCCAAAAGTTCTAATCAACGGTTGAGATGAGGTCAACATAAAGTACATGGATCAATACAATAATATAATATAAAAATGGACCAAATCACCCTAGTAGAGGGGATCCCACTAAATAAAAATAAATGAAGCACATGGTGGGTCCAGGGAGTGTTAACTAACTCCCCTAAGGTGTCCCCATGGCACAATAAAAATAATATAATTTTTAAACTACAAAATAGTGCCTCTGAGGAAATCGTGAGCCTCCAAAAACTCCTAAAAATAATATAATATGCCCGAAAAATAGATGTGCGCCCATCCAAGTGCTGCTACTGCTAGAGAAGAAGTGGAAGACATCACCCTCATCATCCGAACTCATCCCATTCCATTTCTTTGCCTCAGTAGCCCAAATCGAATTCTTCAGTAGCCATTTTAATTACTTTTTATCTGCCTCGAGAAACGTGATATGCCAAAAAAAACCTCCTAGGGTGCCTGCGTTATCCAACTAAGCCCACCAGGCTCTCTGGGAGGGGGGTAATATGGTACAAACGAGTGGCTGGACCCGACCTTCCTCATACAGCGCCCTAGGAGATCCAAGAAAATCATCTCCCTGCTCAGATAGGCCTGTTGCCCACCTATTTCGACTAGGTGGCAACTCCATGTACATGAAGATGTACATAGTT
This sequence comes from Pseudotsuga menziesii, assembly GCA_001517045.1. NCBI lineage: Eukaryota > Viridiplantae > Streptophyta > Pinopsida > Pinales > Pinaceae > Pseudotsuga > Pseudotsuga menziesii. The sequence goes on along the minus strand of LPNX010100754.1, from coordinate 144 downwards.
GTATAAATTGTACCATGGAAAAATCTGAGGATTTTTCACTTCCGCAGGGCAATTGCCCCTTTGTAAAATGAAATGTCCGCTCCCCTGCGTGGGAAAATTAATGTAATTATATGTGCTAGTGTGGGTCATATGATATGGATGCCA
>LPNX010100733.1:0-56175 GCA_001517045.1 Pseudotsuga menziesii | reverse complement strand
ATTTGGACAAAAGTAGACGAAACCACAGACGATATATAAGACATACAAACTTTGGGCTAAATCTGAGGCTTTTGGGGATCCATTACCATTATTTTGATCTCCTGACCGAAACTAAACATTATAACAGAAAATATTGCATTCGCACAATCCTCAAGACTATTTAAAAACATAAATATGCATAACTCAACTCTACGAGCTTTGCAATCTAGCATGCATTTGATAAAACTTATATGCATCCAATATTGAGGCTTACAGTAAAAATTATCAAAAATTGACAAACCTTCTGTACAACACGACAACCATACATCTGAAGACTTAAAGTCAAGACACGATCAACAAGTTGATTTGCAAGCTCCTTTCTCTGTTGATCAATATCGTGCTCAAAAAACTGCAAGAAACATATGCTTTCAAAGATTAAAATTCAACTCTACTGTCAACAAACAATGCATGTAACTTCCAAAAGATTGCAATCTGCAAAAGTACCATCCACCACTTAAAGTTTAAAATATCAACAATACAATAGCAGTTTGAAGCATTATAAAACTCAATGTAGATCAAATAGCATAATGCGGTCTTCAAACCATAAGGTTTTGCTCAGCTCTATTATCACCTTCTGTATAACATAGTTACCAAACACATCCGTCATCAGTGTTGAGGATTGTGGCAACACTTCTTGGAAAACTAATGCTTTCTCTTCAAGGCTAGTTGTTTCCAACTTTTGTTGTATGAACCGGCTTCCATGTTGATCAGCACTGATACAAAACAACAAAATAGTATGATACGCATGCTTAGCATGAAGCAAAAATCTTGAACAGGTTAAAAATCATATTAGATTTACAAATAAAATTATTTCAAATATTGCAAATGTTTACCTCAACTCAACCACATGTCCCACAATATCAGATAATTCAAATTTGCGAGTTTTACTGTTCTTCAATTCCTCAAGGACAGAAGAGCATCTCATATCATCCAGCTTTTCATTTCCCCTCTGTGACTACCAACCAGAATAGGCACCCATCGATGTTATCCTGTTTGACCCTAGTGGAAGGCAAAAGTTTCGCTCATTTGGTCTTCCAGGAAGACTTGCTGCCATTACTGAAGACCCTGGTATTACCGGACTCGCCAATGGTGAACTAGGATATTGCATTACAAGGGCCATATTAGAAGGGCTCCCATAATATGCTGGACTTACTGCACCACTTTTGCCAGCAAACGGTACACCCAATGTCCCACTTCTGATTAACTGAGACTTCTGTTCAGCTGTATAACCAATCATTGAAGCCCTCTGTAGCTCAAGGGCATCCATCTGACTTCCACCAACAAATCCTCTACCTACTGGCAACCACAATATTAAATACTTCATCTCTACACTATTAACCAACAAACCTCCAATGATTTGGTAAAAATAATGGCAAGAACAGATCCGTGTTAACAATGATTAAGGCATTCAACTTACAGATCGCATAGTTTATCCTCCACAAGGGTTGCTGAACGATTTAATTTGCAGATGAAATCGAAATGCTCAGACAGATTCAATTCCAGGGTTCCCCAATGCATGTCGACTCCACACGTTCTCTCCACATGTGATTAGGGTAGACTGTAATAGCTAAAGGGCAGCTCAGTCTCTATTGATGTCAGAGAGTTCACCTTCACAGTCAATTCTCCACCGTTAGGGTATGTATGCAAATAGCTTCCAGGTAAATAAAACCCATTACAGACATTAGCAAATGACAAAATAACAATAAACAGGAATCTAGCTATACTCATCTGTATGGATTTGCCCACCATCGGAAAACCCATTTGGCCCTAGGTTGATTTCGGATTCGCCCCCAACCCTGAATAAAATACCCTTGAAGATACTCGATCCGGGATCTTGGAAACCAGCTTTTCACAAACTGTAACAAAAACTACACGCCGACCTCGATCCGCAGTAGAAAAAGTCAATCAAAATTTGGAAACATAGAATTTCGCCCTTCCCCAACAAGACTATTGGAAATGAAGTAGAGATTGGCGCCATAATGTGATGCAAGTTTGGTGGTTGGTTCATCCTTCAAGTATAGTTTTCAGTATAGTTTTTGTTGGATTTACCCAATGGTGTTTTAGTTGTAGTTCCAAGAGGGATTCTAAGCTTTCCTTGAAGATGATTTTTTACCACCACATATGACCATGCTCAAAGAAATGTATTCATTAAAAAGCAACAAGTTTGTAGTCCAATTTTAATGGTCACATGCAAACACAATGTGGTCAAGAAGACTATGCTCAAATATGCATAAATGCGAACCTTGCATATGAAATGGAAGTATAATGATTAGTTTTTGAAGCCATGGAGATAAAAGTGCCTACATAATTGTCAATAATGGTAAAGGTTGTTAATGGCCAAACTTCTTAAGGAAGACTGAGCAATTTGACTCATAGTGGAATGTAATTAGAGCTTTTGCATCAGGGATGATGTTTGGTTTCCGTCATTTTGTAAATTACCTAACACCATGTTGAAATTGGATTCCATTACTGACAACTTATGCTTTTATCTTCCATTATACATTTTTTATTTGAATATTTAATAGTCCTTTTTTTTCAATTATTTTTATCTAAATTCAAAAGAGTTAGTGAAGTTATCACTTGTTAAGAGTGAAAAAATCCAACTATATACCATCCTATCTAATTACTATCATGACTTATCCCACCATACATATGTTTTTCCCTCCCTTAGTGTATCTTTTATGGCAGTCACACCATCCCCACCTAAATCCTTCTCCCCTTATCCCACCCTACATATGTTTTTCCCTCCCTTAGTGTATCTTTTATGGCAGTCACACCATCCCCACCTAAATCCTTCTCCCCTTATCCCACCCTACATATGTTTTTCCCTCTCTTAGCGTATCTTTTATGGCACTCACACCATCCCCAACTAAATCCTTTTCCCCTTTCTTGTTGCTTCCCTCCTACTAGCCCCCTTTGGCACCCCACACTCCCACTTTCTTGCACATATCCCTCCCATTTTCTAGTGCGTTCTCTCACTCCCTGAACCGTTTAAACCTAGGTAACATCACTCTATCCACTTGGAAAAAGCCTTTCCACTAGCTCCCTTCCATAGCCTACCACCCCTTTTAATCATCGACTTATATGTCTTTTCTTGTGTGGAGAGATGAGATGGAGTGGATCTTTGTAATATTAGAATACACATTACAAAACACACTCATCCTTTCTTGTTCAGAAACTTCAGCGCCATTTCTGCGGATCGAACCCTCTATCGACTCGGGAAAATAATTGGAGATACTAACCTTGAATGCCAGAATAGGGACTAGAAAGTCCAATTCTCATAAATGTTACTCGGCATTTTATTTTAGGGAGTGAATCAATTTTATTTATAGTTTACAACTTGGCCCGTTCTCCTAATAAATTATAACATCCCTCCTTAGATTGTTGTGTAGAAACGAACAGTTGATGTTGTTCCTTGATGTGCTCAGAAAACATCATGGACATTTATTTGGAACCATTGATAAAGAATATGTTGCTCATGACCTATAAATGAAAGGTCATTTATGGCATGTGGTGTGATTTTTTGGAAATCAATGACTTTTCAGTGATGGGAATATGCTCATGTATGAAGGGCACATGAAGTGTTTGCAACCAGGTCATCATTTTTTCAATCAAAGAGATATTTTAATGAATAGATCGAGGCAAGACTCCCTCCTTGAATCATGATGCTAGTAGATTGGCTAAATAAGATTAAAAATCTTACATGGAATCAATCTAAAAGGATATGTTCAATGGAGACCTATCTAATATTGACAACAATATAATGACTTAAAAATTCCTATTTATCACATGCCAAAAGGCATGAAGATGTCTTCCAAACTCTACAATCTCCCACATTGGCAAGAACTTGTGGATCCAATGCATGTGTTCAATAATGTGTCATATGCTCTTTAGAAACATATTTGTTAAATTGAGAAAGATACAAATGCATCTAGAAGATAATTGGAAAGAACTTAAAGTGGCATATATATTGGATCCAATGAATGTCTTCAATAATGTGCCATATATACCCTTTCAAAACATATTTCGCCCTCCATGAAAGAAAGATGCAAATTTTATGCGCCGTCGCTTAAGCGACGCTTGCTAGGCTAGCCGTCGCTTAAGCGACGCTTATGAGCCTAGCTGTCGCTTAAGCGACGCTTATGACTAAAATTTTAAAAAAAAATTTAACTTTGTGATTTTTGGTAGGTTTAAAAGAAAAAATCCACGCGCCGTCGGAAGTAACTGTCGGATTTTGCATCGAAATGTAGTAGTGTCCATGCAATCGAAAAATCTGTTTTAGAAAGATATCAGCTATATTTGCAGCCTTATATGTAGTTTTAACAGATATAAAGTGAGCTGCTTTACTTAACTTATTGACCACTACCATTATATAATCATTTAAATTCTGATTTCTAGGTAGTCCAGTAACAAAATCGAGACTAATTATCTCCCATTTCCAGCTAGGAATGGGTAATGGCTAAAGTAATCCAGCTGGGTGTTGATGTCCAGTTTTCACCTACTGACATTCAAAACACCTAGCGATATATTCTGCTAATTCAGTCTTCATATTTGGCCAAAAATATTCTTTTCTTAACATAGTTATAGTCTTTTGATAGCCTGGATGACCTGAGTATAGAGTTTTGTGGATTTCATCCAAAATTAATAGCTTAACTTTAGGTACGTTAGGTACATACATTCTGTCTTTATACAGTAAAAATTCTTTTGCATTCAAACTATACCCTTTACTTGAGCTTTCTGTTGGATTTTCTTTCGTTTTAGCTTGTAAATTTTGGTAAATTTCATCTTGTTCTATACTTGCTTTAAGCTGTTCATCCAAATCTGTCATATAAGTGCTGATAACTGCTGCAAAATTTAGCCTTGCAATCCTACTTAATGCATCTGCAACTTTATTTTCTTTACCTTTAATGTGCTGAATTTCGAAATCATACTCACTTAGAAAAGCTATCCACCTAGCTTGTCTGGCATTTAGATTAGGCTGATCTAACAGATACTTTAATCATTTATTATCAGTCATTAAAATAAATTTTCTGCCAATTAGGTGATGTCGCCACATCTTTAGAGCATGTATAACAGCTGCTAATTCCAGATCATAAGATGCATAATTCTTTTCATGAATTTTTAATTTCCTAGACTCATAGGCAATAGCATGCCCTTCTTGAGTCAAAACACCGCCTAAACCATCATTACAGGTGTCAGTGCACACTATAAATTCTTTATTTGGATCATCTATTCTTAAAATAGGTGCGCTGGTTAATAAATTTTTAAACTTTTTAAAACTTTTATCGCATTTCTGGTTCCAATCAAACTTCTTTCCTTTCTTCTGTAAAGAATTTATCGGATTCGCGATCCTCGAAAAACCTTCAATGAACCTTCAGTAGTAACCGGTAATTCCCATGAAAGATCGAACATCAGTTATATCCTTAGGAACCAGCCAATCTTCAATCGCCTTTATCTTTTCAGGATCTACTGAAATCCATTCCTTGGTCACCACATGACCTAAGTACTGAATCTTATCCTTGAAGAAATCACATTTACTAAATTTTGCAAAGGGTTGATGATCTCGTAACTCTTGTAAAAAAAATTTAAATGTTCTTTATGTTCTTCTTCAGTTTTTGAATAAATTAAAATGTCATCAATAAACATGACCACAAACTTATCTAGATACTTGTGCATAACGTTGTTCATTAAACACGTAAAAATATCTAGGGAATTAGTAAGCCCGAATGGCATGATAAGAAATTCGTAATGACCATATCGAGTCCTAAAAGTTGTTTTAAAGATGTCTTCATCTTTATTCCTAACTTGGTGATATCTAGACCTTAAATCAATTTTCAAAAACATCGTGGCTCCACGTAGTTGATCAAACATATCATCTATACGAGGTAACGGGTATCTATTTTTAATGGTCATCTTATTCAATTGACGGTAATCTATGCAAAATTGCATGGTTTCATCCTTTTTCTTAACGAAGATGACAGGTGCCCCCTAGGGAGACACACTAGGTCGAATATACTTTTTATCAATTAGTTATTTTAATTGAGACTTTAATTCATTAATTTCAAGTATGTTCATTCGATAAGGGGCCTTTGAGCTAGGTACTGCACCAGGTACCAGCTCAATGGTGAAATCCAATTCCTTTTTTGGAGGTAGTCCCAGAATTTCTTGAGGGAATACATCAACATAATCTCTTAAGACGGGTATGTCTTCCAATTTTAATTTATCTGTCTTATTTAGATTCTCCTCATCAGTTATTGTTACTGCATAAGCTTTATAATCCTTCCTAACAACTCTCTTAAGCTGTAGAGCAAAAATATACCTTATGGTGGTTTTTCTAGAGATTCCTTTTACACTTACTGGTTTTCCATCACTAGTAAACACATAAAGGTTTTATCATAACAATTTAAAATTACCCTATGTTGTTCTAACCAATCCATACCGATCGATAAATCATAAGAACCAAGAGGTAATACATTAAGCTTCACAACAGTTTCAAAATGATCCATAACTACTGCACATTCCTTTACAAAACAAGTTACCTTTATTTTAGCACCAGTGGCTAACTGAACTAACCAAGAATTTTCAAAATTTTCAACATGTAACTTATATTTTTCTACCATTTTAGGTGAAATATAACTGAGACTAGCTCCTGGATTAATCAAAATAGTTATAGGGGTTTGATTTATCATACCTTCTACTTCCACCATGGAAGTTTGATATTCTGCTTGTCGATTCTCCAAGGCTGCATTGATTATGGGCATAGTCCTCGCTAATTCTCCAACAGTCATCTCCTCCTGTATGGTATGAATATTACTGACAGTCTTCTTCCGATTAGGACAGACTGAGGCATAGTGTGGGCCATTACACTACCAACATTTTATAGGTTCTTTGCGCTCAAAGTTCTTGGTGTAACTACCATGGTTATTAGCAAATTCTGTATCCTTAGAATTATTTTGAACGCTTGGTGAATTATTCTTATTTCCTGGGAAATTTTTGTTCGGAAAATTTCTAGCCTTATTGTTCTTAGAATTTATGTTGGGCACAAAATCTTTCTTCTTTTGATCATATTGGTTATTATTCTTCTTGGCCTTCCGGTTGGCCATGCTTTCCTTCTTTTGATTCTGTTATAACAGAAGTTGGCCTTCCTCATAGCTTTTTCCAAAGTCTTTGGATTGTCATACTCAATCATGTCCTTAATATGGTAAGGTAGATAGCTGAGGAACCGCTGTACCTTTGGTTTCTCATCTACAAGGTATGGCACATACCTAAGCAGACTCAAAAACTTGTTGTTTAGATCTTTCATTGTCATTGATCCTAATTTGAGCTCATAAAATTCTTTTACTCTCTCTTCATAGTATTTCTCAGACATAAATTTGTTTTTAAAGTACCTCTTGAAGGTACTTCAATTTACATTCTTCTCTTTTATTCCCTTAACTCTCTTCAAGTCTTGCCACCAAATGTCAGCCTTTCTTGAGAGATTGTAGATAGCCATTCTAGCCTTTAATTGGTTAGAATAGTTATATATCTAGAAGTACTTCTTCATCCCAGATAACCAAGATTCCGCTTCTTCCCCCTTCTCAGTCTCTCCATTGAATGTTGGTGGTTTTATCTTTTTGAATTCCCCAGAAATTTGCTCATAAGGTTTGTATTTCCTCTTTTTAGTATAATGATTGTCATCACTACTATCACTACTAGAATGTAATTTACATTGTTCACCAAACACCTCTGAAGATGAACTGCTTTCATTTTTAGTATGTTTCATCTTTTTAAATTTATGTTGATGACTTGTATCTTCTGATTCAGTTCTTCTACCCCTACCCTCTATTTGAAACCTTTCTGTTAGGATCTGATTCAGCTCCTCCTGATCCCTCGGAATCCTTTCATTCTCTCGTTTTACAAATTCCATTTCATATTTTAGGTCTTTTACGGTTTGTAACAGTTCTGAGGAATTGGTGGTTAAATCTTCTAGTATATGATCTCTTGGTAAGTTTTCTGGTTCAGTAAATGGAGATTACTCCTCTGCATATTCCTTCAACCTTTCCATATCTGTTTGTTAAACTTTAGAAACAATTTCTCTATTGAATAACATTTAAAATAAAATACATTAGCATAATAATTCAATTTATTGTTTCAAATCCAAGAAGGATGATTCCAAGTTAGAGGTAAACTCAGTTAAGTCTTCTAATTTAGGTATGATTGATGAGGTCTTGTCTGTTTGTAATATTTCTAAATGTAATGAGGAATGATTATTAGATTTTGGTGCTTCACACCATATCCATCTTCATAAATATTGGTTTGCTTCCTATCAAACAGTTAATGATGGAATCGTTCTTTTAGGAGACAATCATTCATGTAAAACTTTAGGGGTTGGAAGTGTTAAAATTAAGATGTTTGATGGAGTAATAAGAACACTTACAGATGTTATACATGTACCTGAGTTAAAGAAAAAAATAATTTTTTTAGGAGTATTGGATTCTTGTGGTCATAAGTTTACATGTTTTGATGGAACTCTAAAAGTTTTCAAGGGTGCTTTAGTGGTCATGAAGGCACATAGGACAGGAAACCTTTACAAACTAGTTGGAAGGACGCAAGTTAATGGTACTACATTAGTATATGAAGAAGAGTTAGGACCCACTCAGCTATGGCATCAACGTCTTGGTCATATGAGTGAAAAATGACTTCGGGTATTAATGAAACGTAAATTTCTTTCAAACTATGAATTTTATGTTTTGTAAACATCATATATATGGAAGGCAATGTAGAAAAAACTTTAAAGCAGGTAGTCATGTAAGTAAATGTGTACTTGACTATGTTCATTCTTATTTATGGGGTCCGTCTCTTACCATTTCTTATGGGGGAGAAAAATATTATGTATTATTTATAGATGACTTTTCTAGAAAGGTTTGGGTCTATGTCCTAAAAAGAAAAACTGATGTGTTTAATACGTTTAAACAATTTAGAGTTATCGTTGAAAAAAGAACTAGTATGACAATCAAGTGTTTAAGGGAAAATAATGGAGGTGAATTTACTTATTTGGAGTTTGAAAAATATTTCAAAGATGAAGGGATTGTTAGACACAAAAAATAATGTATACACTCCTCAACAAAATGGCATTACAGAACGCATGAACATGACTCTTCTAGAAAGAGCAAGGAGCATGCTCAATAATACTAATTTAGGGCAAGAGTTGTGGGTAGAAGCAGTTTCTACTGCTTTTTATCTTATAAATCGATCACCTTCAATGGAATTAGATTCTAAAATTCCGAAAGAGGTATGGAATAATCACTCCTGTGATTATTCGAATTTGAAAATATTTGGTTGTGAAGCTTATGCACTTACTCCTAAAAATCAGCGTTCTAAGTTAGACCCTAGATAAAACGAAGTGCAGCTTTGTTGGTTATGATGATGTAATGAAAGGATATACATTGTGGGATCCTACTGGCCACAAAATTGTCATTAGTAGAGATGTATTTTTTTATGAATCTTCTCTAATTAAATCCGAAAGTGTAACAGTTGATGTGGAATAGGAACAAGCAATATCAAAACAACTAATTCAGTTGGAGAACCAATGTTCTAATGACTCAAAGAAACAAGAAGAAGTTTCTGGTGAGAGAGTAGTCATAGAAGATTAAGAAATTCAAGAAATTGTGGAAACCCCACAGCCTACACCAAGAAGATCATTAAAGGAGAGAAAATCCTCCTAAGAGGTATACTGATTTTGTTTCATCTATTTTATTTACTGATGAAGGAGAAACTTTTTGTTTTCAAAAAGCCATTGATTGTATTGACAATGCTAAGTGGAAGATGACAATGAAAGAAGAAATGGATTCTCTGGAGAAAAACAAGACATGGGAATTGGTTAAACTCTCCAAAGATAGAAAATCAATTGGGTGTAAATGGGTCTTCAAATTGAAGAAAGGAGTTGATGGTAAGGTTGAAAGATTGGTCACAAAATGGTACTTTAAGATGGAAGGTATAGACTATCATGAGATTTTTTCACCAGTTCTCAAGCTTGTATCTATTCATGTTGTGTTAGCATTAGTTGCATTGCTTGATTTGGAGTTAGAGAAACTAGATGTTAAAACAACTTTCTTACCTGGAGATTTATATGAGGAGATTTATATGGAACAACCAGAAGGTTTTGTACAACATTAGAAAGGTAGATTAGTTTGCAAGCACAAAAATCATTGTATGGCCTGAAAAAGTTTCCTAGGCAAGGGTACAAGAAGTTTGATTCTTTCATGGTGAGCCAAGGTTTTACTGGAAGTGAGTATGATCATTGTTTATACTTCAAAACTTTGAATGATATATTCATTATCTTAGTATTGTATGTTGATGATATGCTTATTGTGAGAAAAATCATGGATGAGATTAATAGGTTGAAGGCTCAAATGGCTAGGACTTTTGATATGAAGGATCTTGGAGCTGCAAAACAAATCATAGGTATTGAGATACACAGAGACAAAAAAAATGGTAAGCTCAGTTTTTCACAGGAGAAGTATGTTGAGAAATTACTTGAAAGATTCGAAATGAATAAGGAAAATCCTGTGAATGTTTCTTTGGCTTCCCATTTTAAAATTTCTTCAATTTTATGTCCTAGTGGCGTTAAAGAAAATGATTATATGTCTTGTGTACCATATGCCAATTCAGTAGGATGTTTAATGTATGCAATGGTGTGTACTAGACCTGATATTTCACATGCAGTAAGTGTTGTTAGTAAGTACATGGCAAATCTAGGAAAAGGACATTGGAATGCAGTGAAATGGGTGCTTCACTACTTAAGAGGCATAAGTGACTATTGTATCACCTTTAATAGTAACAATGATTCTGTGTGCGGTTTTGTTGATTCAGATTTCGTAGGTAATTTGAACAAAAGAAAGTCTACTTCAGGTTATGTCTTTACTCTTGCAGGTGGAGCTATAAGTTGGATGTCAAAGCTTCAAGGCATGGTTTCTTTATCCACCACATAGGTTGAATATATTGCTACCTCACATGATTGCAAAGAGGAAATTTGGCTGAGAGGTCTGTTGAGAGAAATTGGAAGGATGCAGAACAGTGTTGTTGTCTTTGGTGACAGTCAAAGTGCTATTCATTTGGCTACAAATCCTATTTATCATAGTAAGACTAAACATATTGATGTGAAATATCATTTTGTAAGACAGGTCATTAGTGAAGGTGGACTAGATTTGAAAAAGGTCCATACTAAAGAAAGTTGTGCATATATGCTCACAAAACCTGTATTGTTAGAGAAGTTACGTTGGTGTGTAGCTTCTCTTGGTTTGAAGAAAATGTGATAAATAGTCTTGGGAAAAGTATTTTTAATTTTGTTGTTAAGATGGACATTGTTAAATGACAACTAAACTAATGTGTTTATGGGAGGTTTCTCATTACGGATGTTTCCTGGAAGTTTTTCATAACGGGCATAACCAACAACGGTTTACTCATGTAACTAATTTCATAAAGTATGTAGTGCATGGTTGGGATACACAATGTAGAGAGTTGTCTATGAGATTAAGACTATCTTGTAATCTCTCCTTCTTCATTAATGAGCTTCAATCATTTTCTCGTGGATGTTTCCCCTTTGAGGTTTTACCACATGAAATGTTGTGTTCTAATGGTGTTATTCATTGTCTGATTATTTAAATGTGTCTATGAAATATAACAGGTGCCACCCAAGTTGAATGTATCTAAAGTTAAAGTGGTTTCTCAAATAAAAAAGTAACCCAACAAATAAAAAACATTAAAATAAAAAAAATAACACTTTATTTGTTTTCTCTCTCTTCCCCCTCCTTTTTAGATTACATATCATTGTATATATAGACTAGGCTGAGTTGAAAAGAATCAATCATAGGATGAGATCAGCTCCAAGAAATTAATAACAACAACTCTAAAAATAGAAAACAATTTACATGTTTATCCATGAGAAGCGAATCTACCATGAATCATCGACTTCATGTTTATGTTATCAATTTTTTTTTAAAGAGTCTATAATTAATTCATGACCAATTATTTCATGGTAAATTTAGGCGTTGAGTGATGCTTGGGTGTTGGTTGCATGTTGGCAAAACCTACCACAAATGAAATCTGGGCGTGACATATCACTTGGGCGAACCCAAGTCAAACAACCGCAATTATCTCTCAATATGTTCTCAAATTTGAGAAACGGCCCATTGATAAGCTAAAGTGGACAATTTTAGAAGTGGGTTTTCATCCATTTTATCATATTCTTGATGGTTTGCACGATCAAATCTTCTAGCTGGAACTCCATGGGGTTGATCTTGTTTCACTCTTGTTTTTATACAAAACGTCAACCTCTTAAATGAAAACACAAATTGTTAAATCACAAATAAAAATGCTTAACTATTTATTGTTTGAATATTCAATGCATTATCTATGACATCCATGATCTCATTAAACTTAAAATAACGAGTAATTTAGATGAGTAATTTGTTTATAAGAGAAGCAAAGCAAATGAGTGATTTAGATGAGTAATTTGTTTATAAGTGAAGCAAAGCAAACTTATCGTTGACAAAAAAAATTATAATAATATTTTGTTTATGAATGTTTTAAGTCATTTTTATTCATTAAAATAATTAAGTAGATAGACTTTTTTTATTTGAGATTTGGGGTGGACTACGGCCTATGCTTTTTCATCTACGAACAAGGATGGGACAAGTGTACAGTCGAGATTGATTCTATGGTAGTCGTTCAAAATTTTAAATAACAATTATAAAAAAATGAATATAAAAAAAAACTTCGTCCATCGTAGATAACTATAAGAATGTGAGATAAAAATAATATAAAAAATAATTGATAGTTGATAAACAAAAAATATGTGGTTGATAACATGTAGCTAGGCATTGATAACTCAAAGTTGAACCTATTTTACTAGAATAATATGAGGAATAAAAAAAATCCAAGTTGTCTTCCATTCCATAACTGTCTCTTAACCACTTGATCCCTATCGACGTGATCCAACCATAAACTTTGTGGGTGTGCTAGTTACATATAGTTAAAAAAAAAAGATAAAATAATAATTCTTTTAATGTGTTATTTTTATTTTATTTTTTATAATTATTTATTTATTTTAATTTAAAACAATGCCATAAAGAATTATTAGTAAACTAAAACTCATCATCAACCCATGATTTAAACGTGTATATGTAAATATTATGAAACTCGCAAAAGGTAAGTCAACTCGTCACATAGTTATGTTATGAAGAATAATCCAACGAACCGTAAGAAGCATGCTAGACATCATCTAATATCAATCCATCGTTAATTGAATTACAACGCTAAGTTTGTCATCAGAAATTAGTTAAAACCTTGTAAAATACATTAAAAGTATAAACACACAAGGATTTGGGAGCTAGGAAGGAAAAAATAATTTCGGAACTGCTCAACTATTTACTTTTCGGATGAACACAAACCACACTAGAGGGTAACGAATTGAAGGTTTCATAATTTGGATGAGTTATAAATGGTCTATGCTGATAGAAGCAACTTTTAGATCTAAAATTAGTGGGGGGAGAATTCACTCAATTAACTCTATTAAGAAAACTAGCCAAAATCTATCAATATCTAGAGCATATGAAGAAATATTCACCAGAATACATAATTTCAGCAAGATTGAAACTTAATACTGATATATATTGTTCAATAGGACATGGATTACATCATAGGGCTGCAATGGTAGCAGTCACAATAGTCTGAATGTACATTTCCATCCAAAACAACAACTAACTCACTGAAATATTAGCAATAAAAACTATTACTCCAAAAGGCATTCAAAGGTCTCAAATATGCATTAAACCATTTAGAAGAAATGAGCTGAATGTTCTTTAACACAATCATGTCTCAATAGTGTTGAACTAGTTAAATCTGAAGGCCCTCCTCATAATTTTGTTGTGTATTTGATGCATAAAGGACTTTTTGTTCCTTATGTTGTATTTATGTAAAAAGAGACATTATGTAAATAAAGAAAAATTTGGTACGTTATGAGTTGTGGGTCATTTAAGTGATGTCTTAGCATTTATTATTAAAAGTGCATTTAATATTGACCCTAGATCTAGTTAACTAATCCTAGCTTTTAGATTGGTACTTAGGAAGGTAGTTACTATAATTAAAGTATAAAATAATGAGAAGGGAAAAAGGAAAGATGCACCACCAAGAAGAGAAAGAGGAGAGTATGAATAAGAAGAAAGGGTTCCCAAGGCAAGTTAGGAAAAAAATCCAAGAAGATTCAACAACAGATTTCCCAAGACAGCTAGGAAGGGTGCCTTACTTCACTCTAACAGTATCGTACAACAACATGTGTGGGCACAAATCCCAAGGCAACTGTTGGTGTGTTTATTGCAGATTTCCAATACTGTATTGTAATAGAGCTATTCTGGCACATTTGGAACTAATTTCAAGGCATAGAAGTTAGAAGGTTGTATAGCAGGTACATGCACACGCGGACAGGTCGTACTTCTATTCATTAGCACAATTTTTAGGTAGATGTCTGTTGTTATAATTTGTGAAATTTTTTCAGTGTGGGAAAGAAGAAAAATTCTATGTAAAGGAATTTTTTGGGTTTCTTCTTGAATATAATTTTCTCTTTCTATTTTCAACGGGTTGGGGGTTTTCCCTGGTCAATATTGGCAAAAAATATAACTATGTTCAATGTGGTTGTTCAATATCTTTAGTTGAAGTGTATTTTTCTATGGTATTTTAAGTTTCAAAGTTTGCATGTGATTCTTTAATATAAATCCTAGCTGTTGAAAGTGTTTGAAAAAATGCCTAAATCACAAACTTGATCATTTTGTATTTTTCTTCATGATATCAGAGCAGTACTGAACAAAGTAGTAAGTTAGTGTGTTTCATAGTGTGTTGAAATTGTCAATCTTAAAGTTAATGGCTACCATGTTGAAGTTTGAAGACCGATTGGATGGAGAATCCAACTTTAGTCCATGGAAGGAGTGCATTGTTTTATTATTGGAGGAAGTTGAACTATGGGACCTAGCTGAGAAGGTAATCATAGTACTTGATAAGATTGTTGATGCAGCTGATTTTGCAGCATATAAGAAGATAAATGTGAAATCCAAGAGGGTGATACTTGATGTTTTCAAGGACCACCCTGTTCCTCATATTGCAAGGAAAGCAAATTCTTTTGAAATGTGAACATATTTGAAAAACATGTAATAGAGTAGTAATGAGAATAGGAATATGGTATTGAGAGTAAATTTGAGAGACATCGGAATGGATGAAAATGAAAAAGTGGCCTCATATCTCACAAGGATCACTCAAGCTTAGGTTGAACTTGTTGTAGTTGGGGAAGTTGTAACATATGCAAAAATGGTGAGAACTACGCCGAATAGATTTTCATGTGCATGGAACACCTTTGTAAAAGGTGTGGTATCCAGAGAGCATAAAACTAGTTGGGAGAGACTTTGGGATTATTTCATCCAAGAAGAGACTTGGGATGAGGCTCTTAAAAGACAACAATCCAAGGGTGGTGAGATTGGGGAGAATGTGTCTCTTATGGTTAAGAGAGAGAATAAGAAGAAGAAGAAGAAATATTTAAGCATGATTAAGTACTTTCAATGTAATCAGTTAGGCCATTATTATTCAAAATTTCCTAAGAAGAAGGGGAAGGTAGGGGAAGGTAGAGAAAGACACAACAACATATGTTGTAGTAGAATAATATGCAACAAAATTTGAGCAATAATTTTCTCTAACCTCCATTGAATCTATTGTGGGGAGTTCGGTATTTGAGCATGTATAGATAGTTGACAGTGGCCAACTAGACATATGACTAGACTATATGGTGCCTTCCAGATCCTTACAAAGTTAGACCCGGGGCATTTTGTACAGACATATATTTACAGTCCGTAGGTATTTGTTCGAGGTGTTGGAAGAGTAATTTTCCAACTGGACCTTGGTGAGGTCCTAGAGTTATTTGGAGTTTTTTTTGTTCCTGGGATGAGAGTTAGTTAACTCTGGGTGTCATATTTAGAGGATGATGGTTATGGATTGATAGTGAGGTTTGGTCATGTTTTCCTTTTTCGGGAAGAAGAACTAGTTAGCACCACAATTTTTCTTGGTTATTATAGGGATAAGTTATATGTGTTGAGAGGATGTGTTGTACATCTAGGTTTAGGAGGATGGATATCTTAATTAGATTATAAGGATGATGCAGGCGTTGCACCTGATCAACATGTTATCTTTATTTCTTCTGATGAAGAGAGTGGATCTCTTCAGAGAACTGGCGGTAGACCCAGAGATTCTAGGGATGATGAGCAGGTTCATGAGACTCAGGTGGAGTCTCAAGCATCAAAGTTACAGTTTAGGGTTGGACACTTGTATACGAGACGCATTATAGAGTAGGGGAGAGTTGCTTCAGAAATCAAACATGGAGATTTAAATGGCACCAGAAGGACCTCCCTCGTTAGGAGGTAGTGTTGAAATAGTTAACTCTAAAGGTCCTCCATCATAGTTTTGGTGTGTGTGTGTGTGATGAGGGGGACATTAAGGCCTTTTTGTTCCTTATGTTGTATTTATGTAAAAAGAGACATTATGTAAATAAATAAATGTTTTTACTTTAAGATTTGTGGCTCATTTAACTGAGGTATTTAATAATTAGCATTTATTATTAAAATTGCATTTAATATTGAACATATATCTAGTGAACTAATCATATCCCTTAGATTGGTATTTAGGAAGTTATTACTGGAATTAAAGTATAAAATAATGAGAAGGGAAAAAGGAAAGATGCACCACTAAGAAAAGAAAGAGGAGAGTGTGAACAAGAAGAAAGGGTTCCCAATGCAAGTTAAGAAAATTTCCCAAGAAGATTCAACAACACATTTTTCAAGACAGTCAGGAAGGGTACCTTATAGCACTCTAACAGTATCGTACAACAGCATGTGTGGGAACAAATTTTAAGGCAGTCGCTGGTGCATTTATTGCAGGCTGTAAATACCATACAACATAGTATTTTGGCACATGTGCCACAACTTTCAATGTAGATAAGTGAGTAGGACGTACAATAGGTACAAACACATGTGTGCAGGTTGTACAACAGATCGTACTACTATTCATTGGCACAATTTTCAAAGAAGATGTTTGTTGTTATAAATTTGTGAAATTTTGTCAGTGTAGGAAAGAAAAAAACACTATGTAAAGGAAATTTATGAGTTTTTTCTTCTTGAGTAAATTTTTTTCTTTTGGTTTTCCCCAATTTGGGGTTTTACCCTAGTCAAGATTGACCAAAAATATAGCTATGTTCAATGCGGTTGTTCAATATATTAGGTTGAAGAGTCTTTTGGCATGGTGTTTCAAGTTTCAAAGCTTGTATGTGATTCTTTAAAATCTAGCATATGAAAGTGTTTGACAAAATGTTTGAATCACAAACTTGATGATTTTGATAATTTTGTCCCACACGTGCTTGGCCAAAATCTTCTAGATATTTTTTCTTCTTAAGGACCCCCAAATATTATTTTTCCTCATGTTCACTGTGCACATGAGGCTGATCTAAAATTTCATATGTTCAATCATCCACACATATATGATCACTAGTGGTTCTAGAAGAGGAATGTGAGTCACCCAAATCCACATGAAGTTTCTCTCTAGCTGTGGTGGCTGGTACTTCTACCAAACTCTCTGGTTCACACCCAACTGTTGTGTGCTTTTCTTATGCTTCATTATGAAGTTCAAGTGGTGACTGGAAATTTGATTTATGTTCTTCTTTCGGATATGATCCAAAAAATGTCTCACCACCATTGACAAAATCAATCTCCTTTGCAGTGATCTTGAAATCACCAACAAAGAAGCTTGAATGTCCCGAAGTGGAATCTCTTTCCACATTGTTGACAACTTCAAAACTTGTTTTTTGGTCTTGTGCTGTGAATTATTTCTCTACCTTCTTGGAATTTTTCACAGTTCTAGGTCCATCATTTTCATTGCAAGAAATGAGGAATTCATTTGGTTGATGTGAGAAAGAATGGTCGCTATAAAAATTACATTTTCTCTTATATATTTGTTTGATGTTTTCTTCTACCTGCTTCATGTATTGAATAGGGAAACTACATGGTTCTTCTTCATCTTCTTCTTGGATCAAATTTCTACATGCATGATCTTCCTCATCATATTTCACAATAACACTCACATATGCAACTTGTGGTTCACTCTGCTTCGCTTCTTCATTTGATTGGAGTGAATCTATGTGCATGCCTTTTTTATTTCCAATTGGTTTTGCTTCATTTCTACCCTCATCCAGGAAACTTGGGGCTTCTCCATATTGAGTGGTACTATGATCGTAACGTTTGGAGACTCTTCTTGAAGAAAATACAAATATTCTAATGATGTTTTAATATATAAATGGCTTTGACGAAGCTTCACCTTTGGTTCCTTCTTCTTCTTCTTTCCTAGAAGAGGTGGAATAACTTGGTTCCTCCCTATAAGTTTTGTTGGTTTAGAAAGATGTATAATATACATATTGGGGCCAAAATATATTATTTCCTTGAAACTAATATTTGAAATATATGTTCTTATGAATATGTTACCTCAAAGATAGATACTCTTGATAACGATGAGGCATATTTTCATGGCTACCGTTCTCCTTGCTAAATCATATTTTGATATAGAATTTAATGGTTCATCCCACTGGTATTCATTTTTCATTTTTTCACTAAAGTAACCATACTTATCTTGTGGAAATCCCCCCCTATTAGATGATTTATTCTTCCTCATATGGCTCGAAATCTCCATCTCCAATCACTGAGACTAGCCTCATAACTGCAAACTTAAAAATGTAATATGCAATCTTTCTTTAATGTATATTTTAAGGAGATTGGTATTTCTACTCATATGTGTAGAGGATCATTCTCTGATACTACTATAGTGTACCTTCTTAGGATCAAGGAACACTATACATAAAATTGCAAAAATACACTAACTAGTTTATTGCCAGATTTGCTTCAAGCACTTCAAAAAAATTTCTATTCTCCCCAAATTAGGTTCTGAGGTCAAATATATCCTGAGGATGATCTAAAAATTCCTAAAAAGTCTCCAATATTCAACAAAAACACATTTACTGGGCTACATCATGCATTGGAAGAATCCTTTGGTAAAACCAAAGGATTCAAGGCAATGGTCCCAAGATTTATATGGAACCCAAAGGATTTTGGTGTAGAATGGAAATGTATGGTATGATCTATACCCAAAACTGCTAGACAACTCAAATGTAAAGGTTCAGAAACATTTTTACAAGGATATGGATCTAGGAAGGAAAAAGAGAATTTTAGGACTGCTCAGCTAGTCACTTTTTGGATGAACCCAAACCACACTAGAGGGTAAAAAATTGAAGGTTTCATAATTGGGATGAGTTCTAAATTTTCTTATCTGGCAGAAGAAACTTTCATATCTAAAATTCATGGATCAAAAGTCATACAATTAACTCTATTCCAAAAACTAGTCAAAATATATCAATATCTACAGCACATGAATAAATATTCATGAGAATACATAATTTAGGAAGGAATAAAACTTAATATTGAGATGCATTGTTCAATAGGACATGAATTACATTATAGGATGCAATGGTAGCAGTCGCAATAGTGTTAAAGAAAATTTCCATAAAAACCCACAACTAACTCACTAAAATATTAGCAATGAAAACTGTCACTTCCAAAAGGCACTCAAAGCTCTTAAATTATAAAGTAAATAATTTATAATAGGCCAAATAATGTCATTTAACAAAATCATGTCTCAACAGACTTCCAGGAGTGGATTTAACAACTAAATATTGCAATGAATACAACATGCTCAAGATTCACTATATCTTGAAGCCTATAGGAATAAATAGATGAATGGAGAGTAAGAAAATGAATATTTATTCTTGGATAAGAGAATAGAAAAATAGTACATTCCATTACATCTCATTCATGACTCATGAACAACTGCTATAGAGCACAGGGTGTGCACTTCATCAATTCTTTCTCTTTACTGGCTAGAACACTTGGCTCTAGCAATACTACCGCTATAGGATTCAACCACATCAACTAAGGACTTGACCCCATCATAAAATATATAATATCAGACCTGAAAAATACCTCATTGGATGCATTAAAATCCCATGAAAATTACTGGATGTCCTCTTCCTCAAACTGCAACAGAAGAATCTCTCAATCCCTCAGCTATATCAATGGATGTAAAGGGGCACATCACCCAATGTTGGAAAGGGGCCCATCACAAAAGCCTCTAAGAAGCACAAATCTCTCTAATATGAATTAAAAATGTAAACTGACCAAAACGTTTGTATGGGTACGCTTATCCTCCTTTTATTTACTCTTGTTATCTTGTTGTTTCCTTCTTCCAAGCCCTTCTTTCTAGTCATTCAAATTGGAGATTAGTTTGATGTTTCTTTGGCAAGTAGCTTTCAAAATTAGCCCACTTGAATTCATGAATGCACCCTCACTGGACAAAATTAGTACCTGTATCTTTTGTAATTTCTTTTTCTTGCTTTCCTTCTTTTGCTTATCTTCAAAATATAGAAACCTCCCGCCTTATCGATATTTCCCTGTTTTTGTTGCTTTTGACTACTTTTGACTGCTTTTAGTTGTTTTCTCTCCAGATTTTCCTTAGTTGACAAATCCTATGCCTTATCCTTCTCCTATGCGCTCTTATCCTTTCTTTCCCTATTTTTGTTAAAATCCTCTGCAAGATTGAAGCCAAACCCTGCGAGGGATTTTCTACATCCTTGACTTTCTATCCATGAAAATAATTGATGAAATAAGTATGATTTTATCCTACTAGATTATGATCCTAGATGATAAAAAAAAGTTACTATATAAATATTTGGAGTTAAGAGTGGCTATTCCAGAGACTGCTGCACCATGTGACACTGCAGTGTTTTCTCAAAGTTATAGGTACACCATATCCCTAATATGTACAGTCCTCATGTACGAATAAAATCAAGTAGTAGATGATTCTATTCCAGGTTTCCTACTATAAATAACCCATGTATCAGGAATGGACACCACAAAACTTGATGTTTGCAGCTTTATAGACCAATAGAGGAATGAGAAATTGGATAAAATCTTATCACTAGAATTATTCAGATACACCTCCTTTTTATTATTCATGCTTGTGTACCAAAACTATGAGCATTTTCATAATCTAGGCATGAAGAGATTTGATGAGGTTAGGAGTGAAATCCCTATTTATGAGTGGAATGACTTGTTATTGAAAAACAATAACAAATCTAATTATAGGGAATTCACAAACGTAGTAGAAAAGTTGACCTATATGTTAATATATGGGGAAGACCCTCCAAGGATGTTGCAAGAAGAGGCAATATTATTACAGTTTGACCTAGACATGAAGGTGGGATTTTGGTTTTTATATAAAGACCATACAATCATTAGAATATATGATTTTGATGAGGAACCATACGAGCTCCCTCCCTTCCTTACAATCAAGGTGCTAGCCATGTAATACATTAAACAATGATTTATCTCAGATGAGATGCACTTCATACACTTTAGGCATCATAGTAACTTTTCTACTACCACGGGACATATGACCTTTTGAAGTGAGAGATTTGAATGCACTTTAGTACATGGAGGGATATTTGAGTCAATTGAACTTTGACAAGTCTAAAAAAGGGGCTTATGATCCACACAAAGTAATATCAAATCAAAGGGTTAATTCAAATAAGTGGGAGAGAATATCCAACAAAAACACTTGGGAATAAGTTCTTAAGGAGAAAGAGATCATGTAAGAAGTAGAAAACGAAATACAGTTAGATGGACAAAAAAGAGGAGGGTGGGAAGTCTCAGACATGGATATAGATCAAGTTGAGGAAGGTCTACAAGCAAATAATGCTAGAATAGAACCTTAGAGTGAATAAATAACCCTGAAAAAGAAATAGAAGGATGAAGAGCTTCCATGGGAGATAAAAGAGTTAATTCCCTAAGAATCAAGCATCTCAGGATTTCCTTCCATAAAATATACACATTACTCTTATTTGGAGTACAAAGTTCCCAAAGGATTGCAAGAATCAACTAATGGATGACCCATATTAGCCACAAATAAATTTGCAATCAAGATATAGAGATATAATGGAAAAAAAGTATAAAACTAGGGCAGAAAACAGGAAGCAAGTTCTAGTAGTAGAAAAATTAATCCTCACAATGTCATATTTTAAAGAGGGTGCTTTTAAATTCTATATCTTGGATCCAAAGGTACCTAATCCATCAAATCTCAGTGAATGGAAAACATTGGAACACAACATAAATTGGAAAGAGATTGCAATATGGACAAGTTATATTTCTATAAGCATGTCAATGACATGATTTTTCATGAAGTGGTTACATCATCGAAAATATAAGGAAGTTGAGAGAATGCCTAATCAAAATGGAGGAGCTTTGGAAAGTTGAAATGTCGACCAACAAAGCTAAGAAGGTCATCATAAAAGATTTGGAGGATAAACTCATAGTTTTATGATTTAGTCCCTCAAATGGTTCACATATTAAATATTTGATAGATACCAAAGACAATGAGATAGCACAATTGAAGAGGAATTGAATATGCCCACTGTAAAACCAATGTAAACAATTGAAATCATACAAGTGCAGAAGGAGAAGGAACAAATCCTTTTTGGATTTTCACATTTAAGTCACTAGTTGAATAAAGGGAAAATAATATTATGAATTATAACTGCATATTTCCTCCTTAAAGCTCCAAAGAACATCTATCAGTACTAGTGTCCCCATCCAAGCATCGGTTGCAAAGCAAAAAGAGGATATTCATCCTACAACAAAAGTTGGGCAGAGTGTATCAGAGCCCCAACTAAAGGGGGCTCTGATAAAAAAAAGTGGTTGATGTTGATGCAATTGAGGAGGATAATGCTACTCATCAACCAACTAAAATACAAGAAGACAAAGATACCAAATTGAGAGAATTAGAAGAAAATAGCATCTAAAAGAATGATAGGATTGTTGAACTAGAAGGTGATGTTAGCAAAAAGGAGGATGATATCTCAGATTTAGAAAGAGAGGTTAGTGATCTCAAGAACCACATTATCGCATTAAATCTGGACACTTAAGGATAAGTTGTTTTCCAGGAATATTTCAACCAGTGCAAACACTGCTTGTTCCTCTAGCCTGTATGGTACAAGTCTAGAACAAAAAGACACATCAACATATCCTTCCCTAGAAAACCAATCTACTTGAATAAACAAACCTCTTGCCATAGACATGGAGGTTTGTCTTTGTTTCACCAGTCTTGATGCGATGTACTATACCTGAAAAGAAACACAAGAAACTAGACAAAGGATGAGAGTAACAAGATAAATAAAAAAATCTATATTAGTGATCAAGGAGTCTAATAATAAATGATCAATATTTACATAAATCATGTATGGGAAAAGGAAACACTTTTGTATTAAAAGATGAAAAGAGAAAGCTACAACCAAATCCTTGATGTCAATAGCTTTGTCTCCGCAAGGTATTTGAAACACTCACACAACTCTCAACTATTACAAACTCTTGCTCACACCACACTCTCAAATTTGCCTTAATACCAAACTTCAATCCAATAGGATAAGGATGTTCTACTTGGTCTCTCCTCACATGGTCTATGAAGATTTCTTTTATAGGCCAAGGAAGGCTCAAATGAGTTGAGATATTTTGGGAAGAGGATAGTGAATTATCCCTATGGGATAGGAGGTAGAGTTCCATCTCTCCCACATGTATAGGATCATCCTCCATGAGATATTTCTCTTGGAAGCATCTCGAAACTTCTATTTTTTCCTCCTTAAGCTTGTTGGCACTCCTTTTAATAGGGGTAAGTGTGTCGATGCTCCTTGTAGTGAAGAAAAGGTCACCACCGATGCCTACTGTAAATATGCAATAAGTGCCAGAGTCGGATGGTGCTCTGTGTCAGAAGGAAGAGTGCACCAGCTAGTCTAAGAGTGAAAAAAAGTATCCAAAAGAGTTCTTGGCCAGGTATTTTGAGGGATTGAAGCATTGGTACATATTTTAGGTGCAACAGAATGCCCCCCAAAGTACAAATATAGAGGGATGTGATAGGTAAAATACTTTGCTATATGTTGATATGGTATCAGAGGCAAAAGAGAGATGAGTTTACATTCGATGCGAGATTAGTGACCAATTATCTGACTCAATCATGGTTGAGGACCAATACATTGCAGATCCATAATGATGACTATGCCCTGGCTATTTTTATACCAAAATATCGTCACCCTCATGTTATGAGATAGGTATTCTCTTGAATACTCCAATCCCTCAAATTTTTCCCTAGAGAAATGAAGGTTCAAATGATCCCCTTGCAATTTTTCCCTTTGTTGAGCTGGTAACGCTCCTCTCCTATTGAAAAAAAGCATTGCCCAAGTCAGCACCGATCCTGATACATGACAAAGAATTGGTGCCACCGCTCCTGCCCTCACTGCAAGAAGCGGTGCCCCCTTAACACTACCTGTTTTATTCATTGGAGGAGTAGTGCTTGAGTTTTCAAGGCAAAAAGAGAAGCTTCGAGAGGATTCTCGAAGATGACCTCCATGGAGACTCATCCCTATGGTTTAGGACCAGCTGGAGCTCAAGATCCTCCCTTTTAGGATCTTATATCCACCTCAACCATGAGATTCTCAACCATTCCTATCCTCCCATGCCTTTAAATACTAGCTCACCTCCCATGGGAAAAAGGAGGAAGAATTGTGTTACATACCCAAACTCTGTCAAAATCATTCTTGAGTCTTTGGAGGCAAGGTGGAGTTAGAGGCAAGGAGCCATTGGAAGTAACTCTCAACACCAAGGCATGAAGGTTGTAGTCTCTCCAATCATTTATTAAATAAGAAATGTATTTTCTTTCCCATATTTATTGTTTCATTTGTATATATTGCTTGATTCCTTGGTCACAAGCATAGATCTAGTTGATTATATTGTATGCATTGTATTGGTTAGCAGCCATGTTGTGAGTCATTTGGGACATGTGTCAAAATGTGCTGCAGAAAGTTTGTGATGTTTGAGAAGTTCCGACCATTGGACCTTTGCCTCGAGACTATACCGTGTTCTTTCAAAGTATATTTCCTATTGTTTCCCTGTAGCCATTATACTTTGGGGGGAATTATTTTATACCGAAATCTCATCACCCTCATGTTATGAGATAGGTGTTCTCTTGAATACTCCAATCCCTCAAAGTTTTCCCTAGAGAAATGAAGGTTCAAATTATCCCCTTGCAATTTTCCCCTATATTGAGCTGGTAACGCTCCTTTCCCATTGACAAAAATTGTTACCCAAGTCAGCACCACTCCTGATACATGAGCAAGAAGTGGTGCTACCGCTCCTGCCCTCGCTACAAGAAGTGGTTCCCCCTTAACACCGCCTGTTTTCTTCATTGGAGGAGCAGTGCTTGAGGTTTCAAGGAAAAAAGAGAAGCTTCAAGAGGATTCTTGAAGTTGACCTCTGTGGAGCCTCATCCCTATGGTTTAGGACTAGTTGGAGCTCGAGATCCTCCCTTTTAGGATATTATATCCACATCACCCATGAGATCCTCAACCATTTCTATCCTCCCATGCCTTTAAATACTAGCTCACCTCCCATGGGAAAAAGGAGGAAGAATTGTGTTGCATACCCAAACTCTGTCAAAATCATTCTTGAGTCTTTGGAGGCAAGGTGAAGTTAGAGGCAAGGATCCATTGGAAGGAACTCTCAACACCAAGGCATGAAGGTTGTATTCTCTCCAATCATTTATTAATAAAGAATGTCTTTTATTTCCCATATTTACTGTTTCATTTGTATATATTGCTTGATTCCTTGGTCACAAGCATAGATCTAGTTTATTATATTGTATGCTATCATGTTTTCTTTGCTGTCTTCCATCTTTTATAGGTTCTTTTGCAGCAAGCTTCAAGGATAGCGAAGACAACCTTTGAGAAAAGTATCATGGAATTTCTTTCAATTGATTAACCAGGTATAGGGAGAGTCTAGCATTCTGTGTTTGTGTTTTGTTCTAGATCTGAACCATTTGGACTAGGAAACTAGCTCTTGTCTGTAGGAGGTGTTTATTTCTGCCTAACAACTACCAAGAATACACTATATATCCATGAAAATGACTATGTCATGACTACCAAGAATACACTGTATATCCATGAGAAATAAGACGGAAGACAGAACATGGCTAGGGAACATAGAAAGTAGATCCATGTTATTTGAACTCAATATTGGACACAACCACCAAATATGCAATGTGTATCCATGTCATAACTCCAAATAGTACTCCATCGTAACCTAAGGATAGGAACATATTTAGATGAATGCCTAACCACTCAGGGTCTTCATTCCAATCCCAAATGATATGATGCTAACCATGCAAATAGATGTCCTGATGTCGAACATGGTAGAAACCACTCGATTACCGGTCATTGATGTACACTATTAACAGGTATGAGGGAGATCACCATTGATGTCAATGATTGTCAAGGTATATCAACACATTCTCCCAAGTGTGAATAAAGGACTTGAATTCAAACACTCAGTATAATATTCCAATCAAAGGTCGTTGATGAAAAGCTACTGTCGAAAGTGAGGAAACCTTCCATTGAGACATGCATGCTTCAAGGTACTTGACTTGGTTTATAAGTCCAATTCCTGGATGATGTGCTGAATTTGACAAGAATAGACTTGTTGAAGGAGGGCCATGATGATCCCCCCATCATCAATGCAAAACATGGAACAAAATATGATGTCAAAGTGATGAAAACAACCACAAAATTGACTCAGATATGATTGACTTTGAAGGAAGGTAAGGTAACTTAAGAGGTTGATTGCAGAGGAGGTTCCCTTTGAACATTGAACAACATGAAAAATGACTTGAAAACATTGACTCAACAAGGAAGATACTAGACATAATGCAAGGGTATGGCGATGCATTATTTGAATTGAATCAAAGGAGTATGAATGACTCACGAAAGTGGATCGACTCGAGGACAAGATGAATACCCAACTGTTTGAAAATGAAAATGCAAACAAGTGCCATGTTCAAAGGTGGACTATGAGCTGTCATTAACAAAAATGAAAAGATGTTTTCCATTACTTTAATTTCCCCATCACGAAGGATGGGTGCCTCTTTTTGTTTTAACGAGTTCAAAGAGGGTAACAAACACTCCTTGTAGCTCATTGGATGACAGATCCATTCTCATATATTTTATGAACCCGAGAAAGGAATATCATTCCCAGAAAGGGATCTTCATCATTTTATTTTATGGGTCCAATGAAAGGTGAACTCAGACGTCGTTTTATGTTTAGAGAGTCTGAAAGGACTAAGAAGACTTCAGGGTGGACTTTTTTGTAAATTTAGTCCCCGAGGCCCAAAAAAGTATAAACTAATGCCCAGGAGAACTCTTCTAGTTGCAATAAACTAGAGTATATTTTTTTCGTAAATGAGTCTAATAGATCTGAAAAAGGGGTAAACTATCATCGACTAGATGATCATTCAAATACTTTTACACACGTGAAAGTATCAAGTTCGCTTGGTGATCTTTTCATATTTTAGGAGTCTAAAAAGAGATTAAAGGTAACCCCATAAAAGGTTCTCTTTTTCATAATCCAATTTTAACGACTCTGAAAAGCAGAAAAAGTGTGCTCGATACCTCTTCACTGAGTTTTTATCGAGCACGTCGAAGGTATAAAAGGTGCTCTATACTTTTTTCAACTTAAGCTAGAGTGTGAAAAGAACAAAAAGAAACTTGATCCACTTTTCATGTTTTAGCCAAAGCACAGAAAATGAAAAGCAAGCTCAACACCATCTTACTGTTTTTAATGAGCTCAAATATCGGTTGAAAGAATGCTCAGGGCATCTGCTTCATTTTTTTATGAGATTTACACAAAATAGAAACTATGCTAAAAATATTGTTTCATGGTTTAGCGAGCTCGAAACTAAAAAAGAAAGTATGCTCAAAATGACTCCTATTGATGGGTGTTTTCCCAACATGATGTCCAATGGTTCGTACTTTCCCTCAGTATAACTGTCAAGTAGATTAACTCCAACATAATATAAAGAGGTTGGAGACATGCCCCCCAATCTTCATTGCGTTTGCTTACTCTATTCTTCATCCAACTAAATTCTGGGTTATTTCTATGGAAAGGTTCACCAGAAACAAAGGAAGAAAGAGGATCAAGTGCTACAGGAAGATGAAATGAAGGTTCAACTATTGAGTTTAGTAAAAGACATGACACAATGAAAAAATCCATTTTATTTTTTAATGATCTTGACATGAAAAGGGAACTTTTCTCAAGATGACATGTTTCATTTTTACACAAGATTGAAACATAAAATAACTGTGCTTGAGGAAACCCGTTTCATTTTTTAATGAGCTTGACATAGAATGGGAACTGTGCTCGTGGGCATCTATTTCATTTTTTAACGAGCTTGACACAGAATGGGAACTATGTTCACCTTCATTTTTTAGCCAACATGATGTCTAAAGGTTGGTGGGTTTCCCCTTTACATAAGAAGCTAGCGGCTTAACTCTAGTATGATGTCCAATAACTGGAGACATGCCCCCAAAGCTTCCTCATGATGGGAAGAAGATATTGGTTTACAAACGACTGAAATTTGACATGATGTTTAAAGTCAAGAGACATGGCCGATGAAGGGGAAGGAACCATAAGAAAATGCAGGACATTCAGGGAAGTCTGATGACTAGGAGTTATACGATGATCAGGTTTAACGAAAGAAAGTTGATAAATGGTCACAATATTCCCATCATGGGGAAAATGCGTCACTCGAAAGAGTGTGGACACCACAACTTTCATGGCGTAAACATGATCTTGTCCAAGGAGTAGATTAAAATCTAAGGGACCTTGGACTACCATAACATCAATACAGACAGTTTTCCCTCCTAAGGTGATAGGTAAATGAGGAAGGAGCCCTAAAGGTGCAGCAGTTCTTTGATTAAAATCTAGTATCTGATTAGTGCTTGGCACAATCTAAGGAGAACCCTGTAGCTTTAAAAGCATTTGAGAATAGAATACTAACAGAATCCCCTTCATCAACAATAGTGCAGAATGTGCTCTTAGTGATAACTCACACAGATATCTGGAAATGAACACTTGAATGAATATGAGATTCTATTAGATTACTCCAATAAAAGGAAATAACCTCATTAATTGGAGAGGATTCTGTTGAAATAGAAAAAATTTACCCTTGCGTAGAACAATCTGAATCGACTATGAAAAATTTAGCAGGTTTCAGCTCACCCTCAACTGGAAGAGAGGGACAAGATGAAGATTGTGTCAAAGTAACTACCTCAGTATTAATACTCTCTGATGAAAGAGTGGGATTGGGTGGATATGACATTGAATTGACCACTTTAAATTCATTCTCCAGAGGAAGATTGGGACAAGATACTTTTTCTTCACTCTCTAAAGAAAGAGTGAGATCGACCGCGGATGGAACTAGATCGACCAATGTATCAACCAATGGGAGGTCAAGGGACAAATTGCGATAAACTGTTGGAAGTTGTTTATGAGAAACAATAATATCTTCCAACAACTTTGAAGCTTCATCCATGATAGGAAAAAGGTAAGTAAGGTGCATGTCGTTACATAGAAAGCAAGGATATGTGACTTTTCCTTTTCAACTCTTAACCACAGAGTCATTGGTTGAAGGAGTATTATAAGTATGATGACCAGAGGCTGATGACATGGTTTATTGGGAAGCCTCAGACCATACTTCTAAAATTTGGGACAAACCATGACAATATTTAAGAATATTGTCTCCCTTGCAAGGTCTATAAGGGAGGCTTAGGATTATGAGGTGTTTTTATGGGAAAATCAACACTCTTAGCACTGTGAGGAGTATTTGGTTGAGATTTGATTTCTCGTTTTCCTTTCTTCTTCCTACTATTCCTTTTCTTCTTCTTGTTATCCACCTGATTACTAGTTTCACAACTTTCAATGGGAGAAGAAGGAGAAAGGGAAGAAGACACATCTGGTGAAGAAGGTAAAGGGTCAACATGATGTTGACGCTCTTGTAATGGGGAGTTGGGATTTGAAGCAATCGATGCACTTGGGATAATTGGGCTGGAGAATAACCATGCATGTAATCCTATAGTCAATCCAGGAAGACTTAACGTAGCCATGAGAGGAGAACCAACATCTCCAAATGAAGGAATAACAAAAGGTTCCCATTGAGAAGGGGTCTCTTGGTTGGTAGTTCCAGAAGACATAGCCATAGATAGGTAAAAAAACTAACTCTCTCTTGAGAATTTAAACTGTACAAGAAACAAGCACTACTCAAGTTAAAGAAACAAACAAACATGTGAAAGGTGTGGATAAAAATTCAGGATCCTCTCAGGATTGTCAAACCATCACAACTCTCTATATACCGTAGGGTCCAACAGTAAAATGCGACTAAGAGGATTGGGACCATACCCTTGCCTGAATAACTGACTACCTGGACGGTATATGCATAGTAATCTCCCAGATTTTTGTTCTCGAAGTATTGTGATGATAGTACGACCAAAGGGATTTTCTCAGATGGTTTCAAGATCCCTAATGGTGTCTCCCGATATACACAATGTATGTGAGAGCTCAAATCCATAGTAGTGTTGTCTAATGAAAAATCGTATGAAAGGGGCCTTCCTATATACCGTTGAGTACGCGAAGTACCTTTCGATATGCCTCGAAGGTATGTGAAAGGCTGCTCGATATACCAATGTGTATGTGGAAGAACCGCATAGTCCCTGGAATGCAGTGCAGGAAATAAATGACAACTCCTATGCTTAACGAATCTGGAACATGTCTCTGACCTATCACACATGTATTGCTAAGAATTTTAACCTAACTAGCGCTTATTTTTATCTGAAATGGTCAAGTGGACATGTGGAGTGAATACTGACTCATAAACCATGCAAGGATGGGTGCAAATCGTTCACTCTTTATTTTAATGGATTCCCTACTTATAAGAGAGTAAGAGGTTCTTTTCCCAAATGCAAAAATTGAATAACATGCACCCAAACTCAAAACTAGAATTATGTTTCCTATGTTTCCAACAAAAGTGAAAAATAGGTATTTATGAAGAAAAAGATCTAAATAGTGTTTCCAATCAAGAACTAAAACAAAGAGTCTTTACATATCATGAAACTTGAAATCATTTTTTCCTTTTACATAAAACTAAGATTTAACAAAAGAAAAACCTGAAGTAAACTAAAACAACAACAAAATGTTTTTTGATTTTCAAGTATTTTCTGATCTAATAAAGATTATCAAAACAAAAATTTCTCTTCAAAATATGAAGGAAACGAAATATAACTTTCCCTCTACTAAAGGGATCAAAGAAAACAACTAGTATTTTCAATACAAGAGAACTCAAGACAAACTCAACACATGCATGCAAAAATGAAATGCAAATTTTCCGATTTCAATGAATACAATCCACAGAAAAGAGCAAGAGGTCTGGAGCAAAGAAACAAATGTAAAATTCAATGCAAGAAACATAAACACTTCTCTGAATGCAAAGGGAATATAATTCAAAGCGACTGCAGAAAATGTGATTCCTGGCCCCGCTAAGCTAAAAACACCCCAAAAATCAATTGAAAAGGGTCACTGAGTACCTACCTGGACGCACTATGAACAAATACACCAAGGTGTTAGGAGGGTGTCAGTGCACCTTGTATACTAGGTAAAGGTGCCAACGGCACACTATGCAGTCAGAAAATAGGCACCAACGACGCTACTTGTCAGAATGCATAAGGAACCAAAGTATGGTCGATGCTATTTCAAGCCTACCCATAGGTGCCAATGAATCCTCAGACTTAAAAAATCCAGTAACCTGCAAAAGAAATCAATTATGGATCAAGATGGAATAATAGTGAGGTCAAACACACATCACAAGAGGCAATTGAAATCATGGTAAGGTGGATCACTCACCTTAACAACTCAAATGAGTCAATAAAACAAGAATCACAAGTTTTCAAGCAAAATGTAATAAAAAATCTCAGATCTAACTGGATCTACTCCAGATCTGGTCGGATATACCCCAAATCTGACTCGATCTATCCCCAATATGGTCTCCAACTTTGTTTTCCAGGAATATTTCAACTAGTGCAGATGTTGCTTGTTCCTCTATCCTATACGGTACAAATCTAGAACAAAAGACACAACAACATATCCTTTTCCTAGATAACTAATCTACTTGATAGACAACCCTCTTACCATAGATCTTGAGGTTTGTCTTCATTTCACCGATATTGATGCGATGTACTATATTTGCAAAGAAAAACAAGAAACTAGACAAAGGATGAGAGTAACAAGATAAACCAAAAATCTATATTAGTGATCAAGGAGTCTAATAATAAATGATCAATATTAACATAAATCATGTATGGGAAAGGGAAAAACTTTTGTATTAAAAGATGAAAAGAGAAAGCTACAACCGAAGCCTTGATGTCAATAGCTTTGTCTCCACAAGGTCTTTGACACTCACACAACTCTCAACTATTACAAACTCTTTCTCACACCACTCTCTCAAATTTTCCTCAATACTAGACTTCAATCCAACAACAACTTGTTCTTTACTCACATGATCCATGAAGCTTTCTTTTATAGGCCAAGAAAGGCTCAAATGAGTTGAGATATTTTTGAAAGAGGATAGGGAATGATCCCTATGGGTAGGAGGTCGAGTTCCAGCTCTCCCACATGTATAGGATCATCCTCTATGGGATATTTCGCTTGGAAGCTTATTGAAACTTCTATTTTTCCCTCTTTAAGCTTGCTAAGGGTAATTTTTCATGATTCTAATATTATACTTAAGTATAGTATTATAGGCGATTGTTTTGGATTGAAAAAAACATGTTTATAGAAAGGTAGGAAAATATTAAATATGAAACATAACATTAACACTGAAATGTGTAAATTTTGGCAAAAATTATGATAAAAAAACATATTTTATGTAAATATAGATGATATTAGACACTAAAAATGACCAAATAGCGAAATTATTTTTTCAAAAAAAACCCCAAAAATAGCCAATTGGCGAAATTTTGCCCCTAAAAATTACCTTGGCTAGCGCTCCTTGCAATATGGTTAAGTGAGACAACACTCCTTGTAGTGAAGAAAAAGGCACTACCAGTGCCTACTGTCAATATGCAACAAGTCCCAGAGATGGATGACACTCTATGTAAGAAGGCAGAGTGCACTAGCCAGTCTAAGAGTGAACAAAAAGTATCCAAAAGAGTTCTTGGACAGGGATTTTTAGGGATTGAAGCATTGGTACAGATTGTAGGTGCAACATAAGCATTACTCAAAAGAACTAAACAATATATGTGGGATAATATATCACATTTGTTTAGAATAAATGACATGTTTGTGATTTGATGCAAGAATAACTTGATACATACAAATCAACAAAAGAAGAGACTAAATAGGTAGAGATTACATTGGAAGAAATGCCAAAACATGCAAGAGACATTATTGAATACTTGAATAGCAGAAATAGATGTAAAATCTATCTATTTCTGATGCATTATTGCATTCCACTGACCATCTCTGTTGATTATCCTCCAGGCACTATTTTACACTAGCACCTTAGAGAAAGCATAAATATTTTTGACACCCCATCCTCCTTGTCTTTTGGGGAGTGCTATTTTTTGGCACTTGATCCAAACCATCCCCTTTTTCACTGGTCTTCTAGACCAAAATAAATGGAAGATAATTCTCCTAATTCTATCCAGTATTTTTCTAGGGATCCATGCTAAGGTCATCCAAAATAGTGGTGGAACCTCCAAATCAAACTGTACCAGTACTAGTCTTCCACCTTTTGAAATCTATCGAAGACACCAATTGGATATGCACTTCTTAAATTTTTCCAGCAACTAGTCCCAGTATTTTATTCCATAATCTACTGGTTTAAGTATGAACCTAAGGCCCATTTCATCTCCTCATTGAAATTTGTGTAATTTAATTGAAAATATGTCCTATATCGATTCATGTTCGTCTCATAAATTCCTTCACCTGTAATTATGGATTTTCCATTGTTTACTAGCATATCCGTGGTAGCATAAAGCATATTGAGAAATGATGAAAGTTTCTCCATGTATCTAAATGAATCATCACATAAAATAAGTATGGAATCAACAAAAAGAATATGAGTGAGATAGAAACTACCCCCTATATTCACACCTTTAAATCCTTTGATACTTTTTTCTAATAATATGACTCTACTCAAAACTTCCATTATTAAGAGAAAGAGTAGGAGTGCTAGTGGGAACCCCTGTCTAATACTACAAGATGACCTGAAAAATATGATGTTGTGTCATTAATTAGAACAGAGAAATATACTGACAACAAGCAACGCATAACCCATTTGAGACATAACCATACTCAAGTATAAA
This sequence comes from Pseudotsuga menziesii, assembly GCA_001517045.1. Classification (NCBI taxonomy): domain Eukaryota; kingdom Viridiplantae; phylum Streptophyta; class Pinopsida; order Pinales; family Pinaceae; genus Pseudotsuga; species Pseudotsuga menziesii. The sequence continues at coordinate 21,740 of LPNX010100733.1, read as the reverse complement.
TAGATTACCTGGTCATGTTCCTTGGAGAGGTCAATTTCAATTACTAATGCCTTCAGTTTTTTAGTTCTTATAGAGTGAAGGCCATCCTGGGAAACCCCTATAGCTTCATGGATTTGTCTTCCAATTAAGAACTTGTATTGCTAACTTGAGATGGTTCTTGATAGTAAAGGATTAATTCTACTAGCAATGATTTTTGCTACTATCTTATAGATGGATATGCATAAAGATATAAGTCCAAATTTTTCAAAGGACCTCAGTTTGTCATATTTTGGAACTAAGGCTAATAAAGTTAAATTAAAGGTTGCAAGATTCTTACTACTTCTTCTAGAATCCTCTACCATGCGTAAGAAATCCTGTTCCAAAACCTTGTATATCCCAATAAAGAATTCCACAAGCATCTCGTCTAGACTGGTGCTTTTTTCCTTTTTAAGTTTATGTATCACCTCCTCCATCTCTTTAGTATTTACTTCCTCCATGAGATAAATATTATCAACTTCATTGATAGTTTAGGGGAAAATTGGCAGATTCTTATAACTTCTGTGATATTGTCCCTTCCTTCCTCTCTAAATACTTTGTCAAAATAGTTGATTCGCATGTTTACAATGTCTTCAAACCTATTTACCTCATCTCCTATTTCATTTTCTATTTTCAAGATCAAATTACAATTGTGTGATATTGTCCCTTCCTTCCTCTCTAAATACTTTGTCGAAATAGTTGATTCGCACGTTTACAATGTCTTCAAACCTATTTACCTCAACTCCTATTTCATTTTCTATTTTCTAGATCGAAATACAATTCCTCCTATGATTTGCAAAGTGGTGAAAATACACTTTTATTTTCATCCCCCTTCTCCAACCACAAAGCCCTACTCTTCATTCTCCAATCAACTTCCCTACGCTCCAATATATTCCGCCTCTAGAGTTCTAGATCCACTAATTATTTCTTAGACTCCTCTGAGATGAACCTAAGTCCCTCCACTTCATTCCACTCCTTCAATCTAGATTCAATGTCAATTAAAGATTTATTCTTATAAATTCTCATTTTAAGTGACCACTCAATAAAGAGAGCTTTGGATTGTTTAATTTTTTCTCAAATTTAATTGAGGTCAATTTTCTTCTAGTTCCATTTCAAGGAACCCATGCATTCTTAAGGATTTGTACACAGTTTTCATAATTCAACCATGGTGAATAAAATTTGAATGGAACCCACTCCCGCCATTTCCAAAACAACTGGCATGTGATTTGATTCACGACCAATGCTAACCTATTGTCTGAATCTAACTAGTAAATCCATGGGACCGTCACTTACCAAAAATTGATCTAGTCACTTTTCTATTCTAGCCAGCCACACTCTCATGTTGCTCCATGTATGATTTAGCTTGACAAGATCAACATCTAGAAGACTTCATTCTTCCAATTTCCTTAAAAATTATTATGAGAGACTATCATTCTACGTAGACACCCCCAATACCTCGGAGCATCCCAAAGAAAAGTTCAAATCCCCCCAGAATGAGATTCTTATTTTTCATGAATTCCTTCGAAAACATACTTTCCCAGTAACTAGGAATTCATGAATGTGAATGCGAGGAAATGAAAAAAATGTAAAAGCAAAGGCTGCATTCAACAATCAAGAAGATCACAACCGTTGGGAGCTAAAAATGGTATAAAGTAGGAGAGAGGATAGTAGTTGAACCTATAGAGGAGAGCAGGAATTGCAAGAATGGGGAGAGTGGGCGATTAGGAACCACATCTCTGTTAATGACATCAAAAAGGAAAACAAAAAACTACTTCCAATAGAATCTTGGTGATAAGAAATGATTGAAATAACCTAACTTAATTTTTTAATAACTGGATTACTGAAGTTCATTTTGGAACACGACTAAGAATATTTAGTCATCTTAGAAATTTAATCCTTCATTTATGAAAAATAAAAATTTGTGGAAACCTCACCCAATGTTGAAGTATAAACCCTTTGGTAGTAATTAGATTACTTTTATTTTTTTGGAATGTAATGGAAGACTATTGTTAAACTAAGCTAATATTATTTAATTATCCTATCCATATTAAGTTGTATTTACTTTCTTAAAGTGCAATTTAACTATCCTTAAACTAAGAGGTAGAGATCTTGTCTTAAAAGGGAAAAAGTAATTTTCTAAGGAAAATTTAAAAAATAAAAAATGGCTTCCACTTCTCGCTCAAACATGTCGAGCTTGCAAAATCCAATCTTTATAGGAAAGAATTATGAATATTGTTCTCTAACAATGAAGTCTTTGTTCAGAGGTCAAGATGTCCGGGAGATAGTCCAGAATAGTTATGCAGAACCAATATATCAGACGACATATAACAATCTCATGCAAGCTAAGAAAGATGCCCCGAGGGAACATAGGAAGAAAGATGGAAAAGCTATATTCTACATACATCAAGCCATGCATGAAAACATACTCCCAAGAGTAGCAGCAACAATTACTGCTAAGCAGGCATGGGACACATTGGAAACTTCCTATCAAGGTTTGGACAAGGTAAAGGCTTCCAAGTTGCAGATTCTTAGAAGAGATTTTGAATATGTGTCAATGAAAGATTCAAAGTTGGTAGACTCATTCTACACTAGAGTTGTTGGTTTGATAAATCAACTAAAATATCATGAAGAAAAAATAGAAGACCAAAAGGTGGTTGAAAAAATTCTCAGAAGGCTTCCCCCAAGATTTGAATCTGTGGTTGTGACCTTGGAAGAAAACAAAGATATGTCAATGTTTACCATTGATGAGTTGCAAGTTTTATTCATCAATCATGAACACAAAATTAGCAGAACAAATAAATCATTTGAAGGTGCATTCATAGCACAGTCATCCATAAGTCGTGGTAGAGGTAGGGGGGAAACAACTCCATAGGCAGAGGAAGAAGTTATTCTAGAGGAGGATGCAACAAAAGTCCTACAAATGTCGATGGTAGAGGAGAGAATCAGAACCCAAGTCAGCCAAGTGGTCAAAGGTTTGATAAATAAAAAATTCAATGTCATTATTGTAAGAAATTTGGTCATTATGCATCTGGATGCATGAAGAAACAATATGACCAAGGAAGGAAAATCCCAAATCAGTCGACCAACACCAGCAATCCGTCAAGCGCAATGTTAATGGCATATGCATATCCAGTTGAATGCAATGTTGTTCAAGAAAGTCCACATGACATATGGTACTTAGATTCATGTTATAGCAATCATATGACTGGTAATTTAAATATTTTTTCCAGTCTAGATAATTCAGTTCAAATTGATATTACACTTGGAAATAATGTCCAACTCGTTGTTTTGGGAAAAGGTACTATTGGTATTCTAACCAAACAAGGGGAGAGTAAGTTTATTCCTGATTTCTATCATGTCGAAGGTATGAAACAAAATTTGTTGAGAATTGGACAACTGATACATAAAGGTTACAGAGTCTACATAGAAGATGAGCACTGTGTGATTAAAGACAAACGCCCAAGAAACCAACTGATAGGAAAAGTACCAATCACAAGCAATCGCTTGTCTCCATTGAGGATAATTCCAAACATGAAGGGAAAGACAAATACAAGGGCTGCATTCAAGGAAGAAAGTAAAGAAGAAATCGAGCACTTTGACAAGAAAGAAACTGACATCGTTGAATTTCAAGCAGTTTTTCAAATAGAAGTTCAGGATGAATTCTGGTTGTGGCATTTCAGATTTGGACATCTGAATTTTGGTGGGTTGAAGGTACTTCACACAAATAATATGGTGAAAGGATTTCCATTGATCGAAAAACTAGAGAGAGTTTATGAAGGCTGCATTTTTGGCAAGAAACATAGAGAGAATTTTCCATTCGAAAAGTCATATAGAGCACGCACACCACTTGAAATTGTGCACTCTGATATTTTTGGTCTAATGCAGACATTATCCATTGGTGGTTGCAATTAATTTCTTACTTTTATTGATGACTACTGAAGAAAAACATGGGTATATTTTCTGAAACATAAATCTGATGCATTTAGTTATTTTTAGTAATTCAAGGTACTCGTGGAGAACTAGAGTGGACAACGCATCAAAATATTAAGGACCGACAGAGGTGGTGAATATGTCTCGACCAAATTTCTAAATTTTTGCAAGACCATGGCATACAAAATCAATTCACTGCACGGTATACACTTCAGCAGAATGGTGTCGCCGAAAGAAAGAATATAACCATTATGGAGATGGCGTGCAACATGATGGTAGCCAAGCATTTGTCAAATGAATATTGGGCTGAAGGAATTGCAACTGTTGTATATATCATGAACCGGTGTCCGACAAAGAGTGTGAAGAATAAAGTTCCTCAAGAATCATGGATAGTTATGAATCACAGTGTAACTAGTGTCCGACAAAGAGTGTGACGAACAAAGTTCCTCAAGAAGCATGGACAGTTATGAATCACAGTGTTTCTCATTTAAAAGTTTTTGGTTCTGTTGCATATTCTCATGTTCCAGATGAGTTGTGATCAGAAGATAGACAACAAGGGACATAAATGTATTTTTGTTAGCTATTCTGAAGACGCAAAAGCATACAAGTTGTATGATCCTGTCGCAAGGAAAGTAATCATCAACTGAGATGTTCAATTTGTCGAGAATCAATCAAGGAAAGTGAACTATCGACATAAATGTCAATATTGCATCGAATGTTGACCATGATGACATGGTCGAGGAAATGGTTCAAACACCACATGTAATTTAACCAGTTCCAGCACCACCATTTCCCATGACACCGCGACATGGTTCAAAAAAAGGAACATCGACACAAGCACACCAAGAGGACAACACACTCCATCAAGTATTTCGTCGAGGTTGACGTCAATAGAACTAGTGAAGACAAGAAGTTTGCATGAAATATATGAAGATGGTACACCAAATTCATTCTCTCTCTTTGCATTATTTTCTCTTATATATGATCCACTAACATTTGAGGAAGTTGTCAAAGAAGAAGTATGGGAACAAGCCATGGATGAAGAAATATAATGCATTGAGAAGAATCAAACATGAGAGTTGGTAGATGTACCAAAAGATAAAGATGTAATCAGTGTCAAATGGATTTACAAGACCAATAAAACTGTTGGTGGGAATGTGTAGAAGCACAAAGCAAGAATGGTCGCAAGAGGGTTCACAAAGAAGCTGGACATAGACTTCAATGAAACTTTTTCACCTGTTGCATGCATGGATACAATCAGAACAGTCTTGGCCATTGTTGCACAAAAGAAATGGCATGTTTATCAAATGGATATTAAGTCAGCATTTTTGAATGGATATCTAGAAGAGGAAGTATATCTGGAATAGCCACACGGCTATGAAATTCCAGGTCAAGAGAATAAAGTGTACTGGCTGAAAAAGACACTTTATGGTTTGAAGAAATCTCCTAGAGCTTGGTACAGTCAGATTGATTCCTATCTCATCGAAAATGGATTTCACAGAAGTGAAAGTGAACCAACGTTGTACACCAAAGTGAATGAGCAAGGTAATATGTTAATTGTCTTCCTGTATGTAGATGATTTAATATTTACTGGTGACTTTGGCATAAAATATTTTAAAGCAGTCAAGGAAAATGAATTTGAAATGACTGATTTGGGGCTTATGAAAATTTTTCTGGGCATTGAATTTTATCGGTATGAAAGTGGTATATTTATATCACAGTATAAATATGCAAGTGCATTTTTAAAATGATTTAATATGTCAAATTGCAAGGCAGCCCCAACACCAGTAATAACAAGTTTAAAATTAAGCAAGGATGATAATGGATCAATTGTAGATCCTATGTTGTTTAAAAGGATTGTTGGAAGCCTTATGTATTTAACAATGACAAGACCATACATCATGTATGGAGTAAATCTGATCTCAAGATTCATGGAGTCACCAAAAGACTCTCATTGGCAAGCAGGTAAAATAATTTTGAGGTATGTAAGTGGCACAAAAGGCCTTGGCATTATGTCTTCAACCTCAGAAAATTTAAACTCATTGGATACATTGACAGTGACAATGGAGCCGAAACATAGATGACAGGAAGAGCACATCTAGGTACACATGTCATTTTGGTACAAGTGTTGTTTCATGGGCTTCAAAGAAACAACCCATAGTAACTCTGTCTTCAGCATAATCAGAGTATGTTGCAGCTACAAGCACTACATGTCAAGTTGTCTAGATGCGGAGAATGTTAAAAGACCTGTCACAGAACCAACAAGAACCAACAACCATTTTATGCTACAATAATTCAACCATTGCATTATCAAAGAATCATGTGTTCCACAAGAGAACCAAGTACATCGACACAAGGTTTCATTTCATAAGAGAATTGGTGAACAACAAAGAAATTTGTTTAGAATTTTGCAGGTCTAAAGATCAACTTGCAGACATATTTACAAAACCATTGGCAAGGGATACATTTCAGTATTTACATAGTTATCTTGGAATGACAAGTTCTACACTGTGAACTCTGTCATACACAGAGCAATTTTAAGCTCTGAAACAGTTTGTAATAGTTTTTTTTGTGATCCCCATCTACTCATAATTAAGGGGGAGTGTTGGAAATATTAATTACTCACATCTATTCATATCAGAATTCAACCAACTTTTCCAGAGTCTGTATCAGTTCAGTCTATGTCAGACAGTATGACAAGATAAAGAGTTCAAGTCTGTCATATATAAACCTGTCAAATTAAATATCTGAAGCTAACTGTCTTAGGTACATAGTTATTACAGTCTTTAATGTTAAATCAGTAGATTCATGGAGAAGCAATTTCTAGTTTTCATATAAATAGAAGAAGAAGATTGTAAATCAAAGAGAGAATTCTGAGTAGACAGTGAAGAGGATAGTGTCAAAGCTCAATCTTCTGTGTGTTTGAAAATGTCGAGAGCCGAAGCTCTGTAAAAGGTGAAACATCTCTGTAAATTTTCAAGTTTGCATTTATGACAAACAGTTCTCTGGGTCCCGACATGTTATATAAACAAAAAAGTTTTTGGTTGAATACATGTTTATTTAGCCGCACGTTCTCTCCATAAGTGATTGAGTAAATGTTGTTTACATTTACAGTTTGAGTGAAAGATTAAAGAATCCATAAACATTTCACCCAATAAAAGTTCGAGGTTTTACGACAGAGTGGTTGACTCAAGTCTTTCATAATGTTTGGTTATATGATTTTGTAATTCTGTCGAATTGTTGTTGTGTCGATTTTTACTCCATGTTACTCGTCAGTGAAAAATATTTGTAATTTCTTAATTCTTTAGGCTAAGAAATATCCTTTGTAAATTTCGACTAAAAGAAAACCGGTCGAAGTAAAACTGGTTGAACTTAGTCTTTAAAATCTTGTCAAAATATTTTTGGTAGACTTGTCTAGTCAGATTTGGACAAGTTTTACCCGACCAGAAAAGAAAAATTCGAAGTCTTGATGTGAAATTTTTTGTGATTGAGCGGTAACTCAAATTTAGTCGACTTAGTTCTGTTACCTCATATCACTTTGATTCACTACTCTCAACCTCTACGCAATGCAACCAACTTGTTGGAGATCCATGCGGGCTCAGTTACATCTGCAATTGATGGCCTTGGTGTCAATTCACTCCGTAACTGACGGCATGCTTCAGATCTCTCTAGACCACCACTATGGCATATTTCCTTATTTCTGCTAATCACAATAGATATTATGTATTGTAATCTTTCTCACATATCAATATAGAATTTATTCATTCCTTCTCTCTAGTTTTCATTAATTTTCTCTTTTGTAAGTTGTGTGTTCTCTCTTGCTAGCTAGATCTTTCTATGCAGATCTTCAAAACTCATCTACATGGTATCAGAGCATAGGTCTTGGGTTCAATTCCCTCGAGCTACACTGAAGGGGCAGTGTTGGAGTATCGATACAACAACATGGTATAACCGTCGCACCTCTAGGAATTTTCTGACGATAGGCCCTTGTGTTGGGTTTCAAATGTTCATCAATATATGCATGTTTTGGTGTAACGACAAACCTTAGATGGTATTAGAGAAAAGATGGATTCCATTCGATTGGCAGTTTCCATTGTTGCAGCTAAGAGGTGGGAAGTCCATTAGATGGATGTGAAGAATGCATTTCTTCACGGTGATCTCTTTGACGAGATCTACATGGAGCAACCACAAGGATTCATACAAGATTCATCCTTGGTTTGCATACTAAAGAAGTCTCTGTACAACCTTAAGAAAGCCCCAAGAGCATGGTATGCCAAGATGGTCTCCTACCTATTGTCCCAAAACTTTGTACATGTAAGTCAGATCGGAATGTATACATGCTTAGGACAGCTGACTCACTTCTGCTACTAAATTTGTGTGTGGATGATTTGTTGATCACAGGTAGCTTGACTTCAACACTTGCTGCAGTCAAGAGGATTCTGCATGACAGGTTTTTTATGACGGACATGGGTCCATACATTTCTTCCTTGGTCTTGAAATCAGCCACAATGCCTCAGACATCAAACTATCTCAGGCCAAGTATGCTCGAGATCTCCTAGAGAGATTCCATATGACAGACTGCAAGTCTGCACAGACTCCTTTCCTATCTGGGGTCAAACTTGAATATGGCGAGGACACTCCATTGGTTGAAAACACTTTGTACACAAAACTAGTGGGGAGCTTGTTGTATCTTACACACTCTAGAAAATACCTCTCATATGCAGTTGGGGCAGTCTCTCGATTCGTGCAGGAGCCACATGAGCTACATTGGAAGGCTGCCAAACAGATCATTTTATACATACAGGGTACCATCACCTTTGGGATTCACTATGCAACAGATTCTGCATTGGATCTCATAGGATTTACTGATTCTCACTCAGCTGGCAATAACATTGATTGCAAGTCCACACCTGGGTACTCACTCAGTCTAGGCTCAGGGCCCATTTGTTGGTCGCGCAAGAAGCAGGCTACTATTGCTCTATCTTCAGTTGAGGCCGAATACAGAGGGGTAGTCAACATAATCGTTCAGGATTTGTGGCTACAACATTTTCTCACTGAGTTGGGCATCCAGTTCCACTGGCCTACTGTCATCTGGTGTGACAACCATAGCACTTCAAATTTCTGCAGAGATCGAGTACAGAGGCAGCGGACGAAGCACATAGAGATCCACATGCACTACATTAGAGATTTGGTACATGAGTGGATCATCGACTTGCAGTTATGTCCTTCAGGTGAACAAACTATCGACATCTTCACCTAGTCCTTCACTACGCAGAAGTTCCACTCTTTGCGCAATTGTCTTGGTGTGAAGGACACAGTTTCCTAACAATTGTCTTTTTCTTCTTTTGTTACATTGTATATTGAGGGGGGGTTTTCCCCACGAGGTTTTCCCTCTTTCCTCGTTTTATTTCAGTGTTCATTAGTTGCATTGTTTTTGGGTGACCTATTATGGCCTTAGTTGTCGAGGTCTGTAACTAACTGCCTTGGTGTCAGTTCACTCCTTAGCTAGCTAAGGGCATGCATCATCTCTCTAGACCACCACTATAGCATGTTTCCTCATTTCTGCTAATCAAGATTGATATTATGTATTGTAATCTTTCTCACATATCAATATAGACTTTATTCATTCCTACTGGGTTTGCAGGTGTTTGAAACACTCATCTACATACTAAGTGCAATTCAAACTCTACACAATGCAACCAACTTACCAACTGCAATTCTGAGAAGAGAAACCCGTCTCTTACCCTTATTCCTCCACATAGCCATCGTCACCTGATGGCCTCTAATATTTCATAATGCTTCCTTCCTTTCACTCACGTCCTTAAAAGGAAATTGCATCTAACTTCCAAATCTTGCTTCACCTTTTACCATTACCACCATTGTCTATGAAGAGATTCGAAGACGGGAGGTCGTCTCAAGTAAATAGCTTACCTCTTGAAATAAAGAAAATAACTATACGCTGCACATAGAAACAACTAACGAATTTGACGATGACATAATATATATTATCCCTATAATAACCGTATCTGATTTCACCGAATTATTTAGACCCGTATAGAATTCACAAATTTGGTAATTATGAAAGTAACCATTTATAGCAGCATTGTGTGGTATAAAGGTGTGTGTTGCCTAAGGTTTGCAATTGCATTTAAAAAAGGTGAAGGTGAAGGTGCACAGAAATACATACAGTACGATGGATATAAGCATAGTGGAGTCACTAGATCAAGCCTTCCAGACCTACGAGGCAGCGATCGAGAGCATTTTGGAAGCCTACAAATCCTCAGGTGGTGCCACACACGCCGCACTCGAAAACCTCAAGCAACAGCGGGAGCTGCTCCAGGTTGATTGTAACATGGCACAGCACTTCGTGCAGTCCACTGAGCAGAGGATCGACTTAATAGACTGCCTCGTCGACCAGGCCACAGGAGACTCTTCTTCCCCCAGCACACTCAAGCGGGAGCAGATAATGTTGTTCGTCGACGATTTCGAGCTGGGAGGAGGAGCCTCCAATTCCAATCTCGCCACAGCCACCACTGCTCCGCTTTTGGCCTCAGCCGGAGTTCAGCCTGGCGCCAGCACCGACTTCAACGCGGGCTCTCGACAGATGCAGTTGGCCAGTAAGGTAAAAGAAAGGCACCCGTTCTTTTCTTTTTTTCCGTTTCGGATTTCGGGTTCTTGGTTATTGGTTTTGGGTTTTCTGGTTCTTGCATATGTAGATGTATCTACGATCTAGATATAATTATTGTGAATATTTCATTTCATAATCTTGTTTAGTCTGTTACGTAATGGTTCAATGTATTTTGTGGTTAACCCAGAATTTACAATTTTTACGCACAGTTTTAAACACATCCAAACACATTTGCAGACGTAGCTTGCAAATCAGAGCAGCAGTCAAATTTACATAGTCAACAGCAGCTTTCAGAGCTGGAAACACAACAAGTAGTCATTTCATTAACCCATCATAGATATCATTGTATACTACAGAGACAGACATATACTACAAAAATATCATTGTATACTACAGAGACAGACAGACATATCCTCCCATGATTGTATAGCCTGTCTCCTCAGACGACAATATTGATCTACTTTTAGTGGTTATATGTTGGTTATTAATCATATTATCTTTTTTATCGTATACCTTACCATGAACAAATTCGTTTGCCGAAGAGGAAATCACCACCCACAATTCTGCAATTGCAGGCGCACTCAAAAAATCACAACAACAATATCAGGCGCACAAAAGAGTTTATAAGGATTGGTCTCGTTAAAAATCATGATAATCCTCCAAATACTAAAGAGTTTATAAGGAATGGTCTCACAAATCATTCATGACTATCATAACGTCGTTGGATCCTTGCAAATTTGAATAAAAACCAACAGCTCATATATCCTTTGTTTTGTTTTGAAATTATTTTTCTGGTAACTTCTTTGCAAACGTTGGTACGTGGAATTCAACTCCGTGTTTATAAATATCTAGCTTATACAATTAGTTGAATATTTCATGAATCTTTATAAGTTTTTTCACATTTTTATTTTGACTTGAGTTTTTGTTTAATCCGATCTATATTGATGATTGTTTGATGTATTTTACATATTTAATTTTTTTTCCAGTATATTTTTAGTTTTATTTTGTTTGCGTTTTGAATAAAAAATTTTAAGAATTTTTAAAATCACGTATACCAGATATATTTAACTATTTTTAATTTTGGATTTATCTAAAGAAAAATTAAGGGATTCCTAGTGACACCTACACTAAAGTTGAAAACATAGAATAAATAGACTATATTTTGTTAAATAAATTTTATGTAATAATTTGGTTGATTATATGGACAAATTTAGATTTATAATTAAATAACAAATAAGATGTTTTTATATGTTGAAAAAAAAGTTTTCTATGTTAAGAGGTGAGCTAAATTGTAATTATCTTTTGGTTATTAATATAAAAAAATTTATTTAATTGATATAAAATATATATGTTATTGTTTATTTATCACAAATAAAATGATATTTTATCTAATTTTGTGTATGACCAATTTAGAAGAAATTAGTTCATACAAATATCTCATAAATGGGCTCTTAACCATATCATTGAAGAATAGAAAAAGAGGTCACTATGTAGTAATACTTTTAAAAATACTGTTATATTTAGAAATATAAAGAGAATTTGTAGTGTAATAAAGAATTAAAGAATAAAAAAAATTAAAAAGATAAAGAGAATTTGTAGTGTAATAAAGAATTAAAGAATAAAAAAAATTAAAAAGATTGAGGTAAATCCATAGTGAGTTTTTTCTAAAAACATGTTTTATTTAAATTTTTGTTAAATTTAGAAAAACTTATATTCAATAAAGTATTTATTTTATTACTCTTTTTTTCTTTTAATTTTTTACTTCCAATCTATTACTCTAATTTTTTTATTATATTGATTTAAATAATTATATTATTTGATGAAGCATAGTGGTCTGAACAAAAAAGGAAGAAACTACACTCCAGGCACTGCAACCAAGGGAGCGAAAACGGCGAGGTTGATGATGTTGCTCAGAAGCGCCTCAAAAAAACCGTTGAAAAGGAATGAGCAGTCTAGCGACGCGGCCGTACCAAATTCGCAAGCACTATTCCATCAGCACAGTGGCTTTGTTTTTTTTGTTATTTTATCTATGATAGTAGTCATCAGGCTTTCTTCTGGCCTCAACGTTTTGGATGTTATTAGTAGTATGCTCATGATGGCCTGTAATATTTTAAGATGATGGTCCTTAATATTTGAAGGGTGGACAGATAAGGGGTTGAATATCAGGTCTAATTTGTTTTGTGTGGAACTTTTTGTATATTTTTAGTAATGTAATGTCGAAATTTATCTTAAAAAAATATCATGTCCAATTTCAATTTCAATTTAAACTTTAATTTATTTATTTATTGTAGTTATATTCTAACATAGAAAAAATATCTTGAACCCTACTGGTTACGGGACTTGCGTGTTGTTCAGGAAGCTACTCAGAAACAAGAACCGGACGAAAAACGATAAACCGTTTTTCTAGAAACCACTAGTTTTTCGGAAAAATGTTTCTCCGTTTCTATATAATCATCATTTATTTCTGTAATCCTCTGTTTGTGAGCATTGAAACTTTCTGCTTTGGTGAAGCTCGGGTTTGAACTGCAAAAAATGTAATCCTCAATACTACAGTAATCTCTTTTTTCAAATAGCGCAACATAATAACTATTGAAAATACATTTTTGTTTGATCAAATTATGATTTTGACAATTTAGGTAATTGTAAAATCTATTATTTAGTCTTAAAACCCATAAGTATGATTACTAAAATGTATAAACTACAATTTCCAAATACAATTTTGATCAGAATAATTAAAAAAAAACGTTAAAGCTTTTTAGTTACTGTTTATCCTAAGCGATAATCTCGTATTTATGTAATCAACGAACCTCGGCTCATTAAATTGTTAGTTTGTACATAACCAGGTAATATCACTAAAACTATATCGTATGTTTGAATGGAACAAATTCCGTTAAAAAAGTGATAACTTCTGAATTATTTGTTTTAAAAATCAGTTTACCTCTTAATTATTTGTTTAAAAAAAAAGCAGTTGATTATGAATGGAACAAATTCCATTAAAAAAAGTGATAACCTTTGAATTATTTGTTTTAAAAAGCAGTTTACCTCTAAATTATTTGTTATAAAAAACAGTTGATTATGTTTGGTGGAAATAATTTAGGCTTAAAAAAAATTGGGTATTTAGGCTTAAAAATGGTAACTAAGTTTAAAGGAAATAAATTCAGTTTAAAAGAAATAAATATGTTTGATGGGAATAAATTATTCTGGTTAAAGGAAAAAAATGCTTACAAAATAGAAAATTTAAATGTAGGTTCAAGATTGAATTTTTAGGAGTTTATTTATATGGAATGATGATAAGGGAAGAATGAAATAATTAGGTTCATGTTTGGCTTGAATTATTTGAAGTTCAATTTAGGTGAGATAAACTTATTCTTTAAAGTTGAGATAAAGTTTCAAGTAAAATTGAGTTATAATTTTAAATGAAATTATTATATGAGAAATGTTATATTTAATTAAAACAAAATTACCAAATATTTAGTCATATAAATTAATGTGGATAAGGTTTGGATATTTCAAAGAAAAATGTGAAGCTCTCTTGGTTTCAATAAAACATTCAATTAATATTGTATTCAATTTTAGTCATTACAATAGCTCGAGATTAGTCATTACAATAGTTCTAGATTTTTATTCACTGGTATATGATAGAAAATAAAAAGTTTTATTGTTTCTATGTTGATCAATAAATTTCTCATTCTAAAATAATGTTAACATTCATGGAGATAATATTAACATTCATAATGTATTTGGGGATGTCTTTACTTTTCTTTATCCTCAGTTTTGTTATTTTTCTATCTCTAACCTTTGTTTCTAGTACGGTCATGTTAAACAATCAGAGACATATAACACAAGAAACCACCATTGCTACAACCGTGTAATGTGCTAAAACCCTATAAGGGGAAACATCCACGCACACAAAGTATTGAAGCTCATTAATAAAGAAATGAAGAGATTACAAGAAGGGCCTTTAGTCTGTCATACTACAATTACATTACCTATCGCAACCATGTACTATAAACTTCATGAAATAAGTTACAAGAGTAAAACTGATGTCGGTTATGCCAGTTATGAAAACTTCATGTAAACACATTAGATTAGTTGTCATTATTAACAATCTCCATTTTGACAACACAATTTTCTATTACTTTTCCCAAGACTATTCATCATTTTTTTTTCAAGTGCATCTGAGAGCAAATCCGAGGCAGCCTACGAAGAATCAGAAGTATACACCAAAATTGCCACCGCTGCCGGAAGGGATGACTTGCTCGGTCGATATCATCCCTGCCTTGATCAAGTTGAAGTTTGAGAACCATGATTTGCTATTACTTAAATATGTCCGAGATGATTTGCTATCAGTCAGTTTCATCGGTGCATGGTGCCCCAATTCAGCGGATTCCTCAACATTGGACGAGCAGGTTGGACAACTCGGAATTGTTGGGCTTCATCAATATGCCTCATTTTGGGCGACTAAATGAAGCCCATGGGTGTGTTAAACAAATATTGGCCTGTTTTCATGGTGGGCCTCTCTGGTTGAAGGATTCCATTCATGTCACAATAGACTTAATTCAAGAAAGATCCGGTGCAGTATATTCACGGGAGGGATACCGACAAGAAGCTTGCCAAGCAGCTGAAGGAGCGCGGACCTATGATTTCGATGAACTTAAATTATGATAATCTGCTTCTCTGTAAACTATTTTTGTTCTGTGTCTTGTTGTGCCCCTACCCAACAGCCTTTAAAAAATATTATTTCATCAAATAAAATTGTATTTTATTTTTGATGAAATGTTTGAATTTCATATGAACAAAACTAAATAATTAACAGCTATTGAAATGGTAACATTCCAGAAGCTATTGAAACATGAAATTCAATGTTTTTAAAGAAACCTTTGTGAACTATGGAATAGTTGACAAAATCACTATTTTTAAATTATTATTTTGAGTGGATAAGTGTTAATAATTGGTCATAAATTAGTAGTGATTTTTTATCCAATCATTTATTATTCGACTATGTGGTTTTGTTTTGAAATTGGAAGGCTGATTATTGTATTGATGACATCTTATAAATGGGTAATTTTGATTCAATTATTCAACTTGGTAATTCTGATTCATTTAACGATGGATATTGAAAGATAAAACCATGCATTCAATTTAAGAGTTTGAAAAATATTTTACTAAGCCTATCTATTATTTTTGCTATATTATTAAAAGTGTTGAATAAGTAAAGATCAAATAAGTATATTTATAATTAATAGACTTTATTTATTTTTTATTATTTATACAAGATAAATAAATCTTTTAATTATTTTGTATAAATATTATAAATAAAGTTCTTTGATCTTTTAAATGTTTACCTAGAAAATTAGGTATAATTAACACTTTATTTTAATTTTATCATATTTGCAAAAACACCAGGAATTAATGTGAATTTTTTTAAAGGCTTAGAAATGAGCATACTTTTCTTTTTTTATTGAAAATCATTGTCTAATTTATCCACTAGTTATTCATAACGGCACGTGGTTATTAATGAAGATTGAAGGAGCTATTAATTCAATGGAAAGGTTTGTGAATTTTGTTTTATCCACAATGAGATCCTCATATTAAACCAGCTATCTGTTCTCTGATATTGTAGAGATTTGAGAGATGCCAGCCAAATCTATGGATTATTATATTGCTAATAATGATAAAACAAATATCCTGCAGATGCTAAAATGTTTTAATTGCACATATTGAAACAAATTGCAGATTTTGAAAACGGCAAAAGAGCTAGAAAGATCATTAGTTAAGCTATTTATTTTCTCATGATTGAATTCTGTTTACACTTCTTTCTTTTATTAGGTTTTTTGTTTTTCATGTGCAGATGCTAAGGAGATTGTTATGATTCTGGAAATTGCCAGGAGACGAATTTTATTATCTGTCAGTTATTAAAAACGCGTCCTCAATTAACAGGCGTTTTTCCAGGCCACGTTTTGAGCAAATGGAGATAGATATGAAAAATCCGCGACATGGGTTTTTCTCAGAACGGACCCATTTAGTTGTACTCACGAAGATTTTGCCAAAAAGTGATGGATTCTAGGAGATTTCGGAGGTTTTATGGACACAATTTTTGCAGTTGCGACCGGCAAAATTTCTTCTATGTAAAACCTAATTTGGATTCCGTTTTTGGTTATTTAAGGAGACTGGAATTTGCTGGAATGGAAGGTGGAGGTGGAGGCTGCCAACGCTGAAGAGATTTCTCTCTTGTAAGCTCAGAAAATACTGCTGCCTGAGGTCGATAGTTGATGGAGAGGAGACAACAAGACTGTGGTTTGATTTATCTACAATTTTAGACAGCTATCTGTCTTGACCTACGATATATTGAACTGGTGATATTTTTAATATATGTTTTCAGTTTGTATACTTGCCATATAGTTTTGATATCTATCAGTCTTGCCATTTCTTTTCTACTTTATCTATGTTTGTTATAATTCTCTAAAGAATTTTGCAAATATACATGTCTTGTATAGTTGTCGATTTTTAATGTTTTTGATCTTGTTGATATGTCATATTGTTTAATTAATGATCAATATCATTGTTTATATAATATGTAATGATTACTGTATGGTTTTGTTAATGTTTAAATTTCTTTAAATATTATCAAGTATATTCATGCAGTATTCCTATCAGCATAATTCAATTCCAGGTTTAATATTCTTTTCACTTTTGATCAGAATAGATTAATATGCTGTTTTTTTAAACTATTTTATGGAAAACAGCCAGTGAATCACATTCAGGATTAAACTTATAGCAAAATAACACAATTTCTTTTCTTTTCATTATGTTAGTAACAATTCATTAAATCAGAATTTAATATTTATACTGCTGTGAGATTAGTTTTTGATTTTTGTAATTAATGTATATTTGTTAATAATACAATTTTGTAATTATTTTAACATGTTAATATTTGATTAATTTTGTGATTGTTATATTATAAGTTAAGACTAATTGCATAGATTTAGTTCATAGACTATTATTAATTATATTAATAATTCATTAGTAATTAGATTAACTAGTTTAATTTTGTACATTTGTTAACAAGTTTGTTGTGTATATTTGTAGGTATTTGATAGATTTAACAATAGCTTTATTTTAGTTTTAGACTTTCAGGCTAACAGAGCCTTTAAACCTGTCGGAAACAACCATCCCAAACAGCTTGGAACCTGTTCTAAGGATCTCGGTCTGGGTTGTCTTCCCCGTTACGTGCATAGTCACATATGCGCGTCAACATTGGCGCTAGAAGGAGGGTCTGAATAGCAAGACGGCCATTTTGATTTGTTTGATTTTGGATTTAATTTTTATTTTGAAATGGCTGATATAATTGATTTAGATCATGCTTTCAGCTTTCATACATCTGGCAAAAGTTTTTCTCCAGAGATGTATAATTTCTTGCAACGACTGAGCTTCGATGGAGAAGGTAAAATTTCTGCCTCTCTTCATCTTTCAAACTTTGATTCTTTCTGTGATCTCATATATTTATTTGATGAGGTTGAGAAATGCAGACTTTTTGCAGCTACTTTCGAAGGAAGAATTCTGATTTGGTTTACGTTCTTGCCAGCGAAATCCATTCATTCATGGGAACATTTTACAAAGTTATTTCTTAATGATCATGAGGATTATAACTGTAGGAAACTTGAAATTGAGATAGGAAATCTTCGTAGACATAAAGATGAATCTCTTGATGATTTCTTTTCCAGATTTATGGTAATATGTTGCAGGTTTCGTGAAGAATACCAGCTTTCCGAAAGGGATAAAATGAATTGGTTTCTTTGGCTTATCTCTCTCTCTGATTTTCATGATTTGGAAAAGAATGAAAAATCTGCAATAGATAGCATGCATGTTAGTTCATCCATTCAAGTTAATATCGAATCTATTATGCCTAATTCCATTGTTGAAAATGAACAAATCATAGAATTTCATGACATGCAAATTCAAGAACAAGATAAAAGGGATGATGATTCATCTCTTACATTAAGGGTGAGTGCAAGAAGATGATGGACCTTTTTGGCGGGTTAGATGCAATAGAAACCTGAAAAATCAGGCATCCCTCAACTTACTTGGATTTTTTGAGATACTTATGCAAAATATCTTGCATTGAGTAAAAAACATGAAATGTAGGAATTTGAATCACCTTTCCGAATATATAACTTTTATGTATCAAAAATTTGCATAGTTATGTCAAATTTCATTTTGCCTAACAGGCACTTTTTATTTTTCAGGAAAATTATAAGGTATATGTTTTGATGGGTGCAGCCTTTGAGGGCCTAAATGATCGAATCAAGCTACACAAATTGACATCCATGTAGAGAACCCATAGCACTAGTGCGGCATTATTTTTCGAAAATTAAATTAGTAATTTTATGATATTTTTATAATTGTCTAAGTGAGAAAACCTCGAAAATGGTACGTGTTTTGTGGGTGCAGCCTTTGAAGGTCTTAATGCAAAAATCATGAAATGGGGTTTTGATAGAACGTAGAGGTTAGTGTCTACTTGTGTACCATACAATTTTTGTTTGAAGTGATTAAGAATTGAAAAAGTTATAGAAGAAACACTACCAGTGTGTTTTTTGAGTTGAGGAGTGATGACAGAAGATAAATAAGAAAAAAATAGAAAAAATTATGTATTCTTGTTAAAATTTACATATTTAGAATCTGCAAAAAAAACCATATATGTTTCTAAAATTTTATAAAAAATGGAGGTGTGCAGCACAATCAGACGAACTATTAAACATGAGCATATTGAAAATATGGATATAATGCTGAATTTGCCATGGTTTATCATACTCCAAGGAACAGGCATGTTGAATCCGAAGCAAAGTACAAAGCAGACACATAGGCATAGGAATTCCACGAAAGCATGGGTGGAGGCTCGGCCTTATCATTTGGAGGGAATAAAAATTTGAATTTAAGAAAACGCGCGTGCGATTTAACACTACAAAATGCGTGCACGTTATATCCACATAAAACGCGAGCGCGTTATGTTCATATAAATCGCGTGCGCGATATGTGAAACCAAAAAAATAGCGCCAACATAATTTTGACATAAAGCTTGGAATCATAATGCTTCCATTCTTCAAGTTGGTGTACACTCCACATATAACATAAGCTTTGTAGGTTCATTAATCTAAAATACATCAATTGGTATCACACAAATGATATAGAATGTGTGTGTATACTATTACTACTGGAGGTATTAGTATTAAACTAGTTACTAATTGTACACTGATTAGTGATGGAGAGAGGGATCATCATCATCACCATCATCATCATCATCATCATCACCATTGCTATCATTGCCATCATCATCACCATCAACATCATGAACATCGTCATCATCATCATCACCATCATCCTCATCATCATCACCATCAACATCATGTACATCATCATAATTCATCATCATCATCATCATCATCATCACCTTCATCATCATCATCAACATTCATCATCATTCATCATCACCATCAACATCGTGAACATCATCATCATCATCCTCATCATCATCACCATCAACATCAACAACATCATCCTCGTCATGAACATCATGAACATCATCATCATCATCCTCACCATCCTCATCATGAACGTCATCATCATCATCCTCATCATCATCATCATCATCATCCTCACCATCCTCATCATGAACATCATCATCATCATCCTCATCATCGTCATCATCATCATCATCACCGTCAACATCATGAACATCACCATCCTCATCCTCATCCTCATCCTCATCGTCATTCATCATCATCACCTTCATCATCGTCATCATCATCATCACCATCAACATCGTGAACATCATCGTCGTCATCTTCATCATCATCATCACCATCAACATCATCCTCATCATCAACATCATGAACACCACCTTCATTATCATCATCCTCATCACCATCATCATCATCATTCATCACCATCAACATCATGAACATCATCATCATCATCCTCACTATCAACATCATGAACATCATCATCATTCATCATCATCATCATCATCATCCACACCATCAATTTCATGAACATCATCATCATCACCTTCATCATCGTGAACATCCTCATCATCATCATCACCATCATAATCATGAACATCATCACCCCCATCCTCATCATCATCATCACCTTCATCCTCATTGTCATCATCATCATCATCATCATCATCACCATCAACATCATGAACATTATCATCACCTTCCTCATCGTCGTCCTCACACTCATCATCATCATCACCTTAAACACATCATCATCATCATCAACATGATCATCATCATCACCATCAACATCGTGAACATCATCATCATCACCATCAACATCATGAACATCCTCCTCCTCCTCCTCATCATCATCATCATCACCTTCATCATCATCATCATCATCATCATTATCATCATCACCGGCAACATCATGAACATCATCATCATCATCCTCATCATCATCCTCATCATCATCACCATCAACATCGTGAACATCATCAACATCATCAACATCCTCATCATCCTCATCACGAACATCATGAACATACTCATCATCCTCATCGCCATCAACATCATCCTCAACATCATCATCATCCTCATCATCATCATCCTCATTATCCTCATCCTCATTATCCTCATCATCATCACCTTCAACATCATCATCATTCTCATCATCCTCATCATCATCACCTTCATCATCATCATCATCATCATCATTATCATCATCACCGGCAACATCATGAACATCATCATCATCATCCTCATCTTCATCCTCATCATCATCACCATCAACATCATGAACATCATCATCATCGTCCTCATCATCATCATCACCTTCATCATCCTCATCATCATCATCATGAACATCATCAACATCATCATCATCATCAACATCATCAACATCATCAAGATCATCCTCGTCATCATCATCACCATCAACATCATGAACATCATCATCATCGTCCTCATCATCATCATCACCTTCATCATCCTCATCATCATCGTCATCAACATCATGAACATCATCCTCATCATCATCATCATGAACATCATCAACATCATCATCATCATCAACATCATCAACATCATGAACATCATCATCATCCTCATCACCATCAACATCATGAACATCATCATCATCCTCACCATGAACATCACCTTCATCA